>JAGFNQ010000197.1:91901-480164 GCA_024364735.1 Boesenbergia rotunda
GCAAGAGGCTACTCCGCCTTGTTCAAAGGAATCTTCTAATAGAGCTTTCATTGTCATGGATTAGCAACCACTCAAGTTGCAAACCAAATAAATTCTTATGCCTTTTTTTCTTTATGATTATTCTTCTTAATTAATAAATGTGTCATTGCTAGTAGCGAAAGTAAGAGAATTAGATTTTATTTTTCAAGGCTATTTTTCCCCTCTAGTCGGCCTGACACAACCCTACAATTGGTATCAGAACAAGGTATTTAGAAGGACTAACTGTCAACTGAAGCAACAAAAAAATAGTCGGATCAAGCATCTACCTGTCAAAATTCAAGGAAGACTTCGCGCTTTGAAGCGCAAGATGGAGGTATATTTTAAGATTGATTTAGATATTTTCTAATGATTAAGTACGATTTTGAAGTGCCTAAAGATCAAAATGAGGAAGAAAAGGAAGAACAATTATGGACCAAGAAGGAGCAATCTGATTTCGTGGCCAACGACAAAGCAGAGTTCTATCTGCTTAACGTGTTGCCACCACAAGAAGTAAATCGGATCGACGTCTATAATTCGGCTAAGGAACCTTGGGAAAAGTTCCTCGAACTTCACGAAGGCACCTCAGAAGCAAAGCTAGCAAAGAGAGATCTCCTCAGGAATCATGCAAAAGTCAAAGAACGAATTACTAGACTTACCAACCTCGGAGAAAAGGTAACTAATCGAGACTCGTTAAGATATGGTCTTAATGCCTTCCCGAGGCCCCCAGACTGGAGTTGAATCATCGACTCCTTCTACATCTCTAAAGACCTTGAGGTAAGTGTAAGGCCATTGCAGGTCGGTAAGAGGGGGGTCAATTTCCATATGAGTCAGAATTCTATTCTTTGTAAGTTCTTATAAAGATGACAAATTAGTTTATGCAGTTACAATAAATAAAATTATAAACAATTAAAATTGACTAATAAAAGACAAGAGGATTACTTGGTTGCAACTAGGATGGTTGCTAATCCAAGGCAGTTGAAAGCTCCACTATCAAAATCTCCTTTGTTTGTTTGTCGCAGAGCAGCCTCTACAAACTTTTGAACAACACAGGAAAAAGCTAGGAAAATGTAGTACAAGAGTTGAATTGAAAATCTAGCTTCTGGGGCTATTTACAGCCCAAAAACCAAGTTTACCATTGACTTGAGGCACCTCAGATTGGATAGACTTTTACCCATTAAGCAACGGTAAGTTGCTGATAAAATTTGACTCGAGACGCCTCAGTTTCTACTCGAGGCACCTTGGGTTCAAATTGAGGCGCCTCATTCAGTAACTGAGGCACCTCCAACTGGTCAAAGTCAACATCCGTGTTGACTTTGAATTTTTTTTGTTCTTCTTTCGCTTGAGTGATTTCTGGCAAACCAGAGTTAGGCTCACCCCAACCTGACTCTGACTTTTTGCCTCGAATGAGCTTCCTCTCCGGCTTCTTGTCCCTCAGACACCGCGCACGCCCTTCTCGCTTCACCGGTGTACTCTTCCACAGTCTTCGCGTCCCTCGGATGCACCCAACCTGTCCGGTCCCTTCTCCATGTTATCCTTCTCGTTTGTTGTGTCTTTCGTTAGACTTCATGCGCTCCTAAGCTCCTGCACACTTAGACACAGGGATCAAAACAGACTATGAGCTAACTTGACTTGGTTGATCACATCAAAACCAATCCAGGGTACTTATAATCTTTCCTTTTTTGATGTGTATCAACCTAAGTTAAGTTATGGTTAATCAAACAAGAAAATACTAATTTGTTTATAAGAATAATTGACAGTACAAAAAAAATATGCAATAAAATCCAACTTAACCTCTCCTTTAACTTATATTTCATTATTCTCTCCCTTAAATTAAATCAAAAACATGGTATAAAGCAAATAATATCAAGAAAAAAAATAGATTTTAAGTATTTTTCAATTTAAAAATACTCTTTTCATATAAAAATTTTAAAAAAAAATATTAGACTATCATAAATTTTTCAAAATTTTTGATAACATGTCAATTTAATAACTATAACAGTACAAGAATTATCAGATTATTTTTTTTTATTTGAAAACAATTTATTTAATCACAAAATGAAAAAAAAATGTAAAATCAGAAAATCATGTAAAAAAGGCATTTATAAAACAAAATCAATTCAAGATTTATTAGGCACTCAATACAAGTTTCTACCTATGATATTAATTAAGAATTTTGGAGGAATATAATTCTTAGACACTTTTGTAATCTATCCCTTATGGTTCCTAACATACCAGTTAATACCTCCAAATAGTTCTTTTTTGAAGAGAAATTTGAACACCCACGTGCATGACCACCTTCTAATTTTGCTACTTGTTCATTTAATTTTTCATGTTCATGCTTTAAAGAATTATATATATCTAAAGGGCATGAATGAGTTAATTTTTTCTTCAAATATATATTCTTAGTCTTTAATTTACACAAGGATTTAAGCACGGATCTAATATCAGAACACAACATATCGGGAAGAAGTTTGCATACCTCACTGACCATTTCCTCGTATCTAAAACTAGAGGCTTCTCTTTCATTGCTGCTTTCTTCTGTTGAGTCTCCCCTTCATAGATGCTCATGTCGGAGGAGCTTGCTTCGTCATCCTCTTCTTGATAACTTGTCATATGCGCAAGTCCGGCGTAGGCTTCAATTTCAGATTCATCGGAAGAAGAGTCGTCCTATGTTACTTTTATATTTTTGTGCCTGGACTTGTTCTCTTTCTTCTTGTTGTTCATCTTTGCACATTGTTCCTTTATGTGAACCTCCTCATCACAGTGGTAGCATCTGACTTTGTCTCTTTCTTAAAGACCATTTCTTTCCCTGCATCTTAGAGAACTTATTAGACTTAAATAACTTAATTAGTTTTTTTACCACAAAAGTCGTTTCTTCGTCGTCCGCTAAAGATTTCAAATCTAGATCAGTTCTTTTCGCATTGAGGGTAATGTTGTTCATCTTTTCCTTTCTCGATCCAGCATATCGAGATTCGTATAATTCGAAAATGAAAAACATCTCGTCAAGTGTACTTACCTCCAAGTCCTTTGAGATATAGTAGAAATCTACTATTGAACTCTACTCTTAGGTTCTTGGGATGGTATTGAGGGTATACCGGATTGAATCGCGATTTGATACTGATTTGTCAAGGTGGGTGAGTCCGGAGAGCAATTCTTTGATCTTCGTAAGAAGCTCGGCCACCGTCTCTCCTTCCTTCATTCGAAGATTTGTTAGTTGGTTCCGGAGAAGATCTTTTCTTGCTGACTTGGCTTCTGATGTGCCCTCATGAAGTTCTAGAAACTTCTTCCAAAGCTCTTTTACGGAGTGATAGCTACCAATCCGGTTGACTTCTTGAGGAGGTAGAACCGTTAGCAGGTGGAACTCTGTCTTGGTGTTGGCTATAAAATCTGACCGTTGCTTCTTGCTCCAATGATGTGTTTTTTTACCTTGTTGTTCTCGTCTATGGGCACTTCAAAACCATATATTATTATTAGTAATATCTCAAAATCAGTCCTAAAAAATATTTCCATCTTCTTTTTTTCATATGGCGAAGTCTCCTTCAAATTTAGGTAGTTGAATGTTGGATCCGGCCATCGTCTTGTTGTTTTATCACTCGGTTAGTCCTTCAAAAGTGAACCTCGCTTTGATATCACTTCTAGGTTCGTTGGCGGGCCGACAAGAGAGGAGTAAATTGTCCTCCGAGTCAAAATTCTATCTTTTGCAAGTTTTTACAATGATGACAAATTAGTTTATGCAGTTAAAATAAATAAAAACATAAACAATTAAAACTGACTAGTAAGAGACAAGAGGATTACTTAGTTACAACCAAGGTGGTTGTTAATCCAAGGCAGTTGAAAGCTCCACAATCAAAATCTCCTAAGTTTATAGGCGGAATAGCCTTTTATAAACTTTGAACAACATAGGCAAAAGCTAGGAAAATATAGTATAAGAGTTGATCTAAAAATCTAGTTTCTGGGGACTATTTATAGCTTAAAAATCAAGTTTACCGTTGACCTGAGGTACCTCAGATTGGATAGACTTTTATCTATTGAGAAACGGTAAGCTGCTGATAAAATTTGACTTAACATGTCTCAGTTCCTACATGAGGCACCTCAGTTTTGATCTGAAACGCCTCGGGTTTAAATTGAGGTGCCTCAACTTTGCATTTGCGCAAAGCTGCTACTTTACAGTGGAGGTGCCTAACTTAGAACTGGTCCAAGTCAACATTCATGTTGACTTTGACTTTTTGATCCTTCTTCCGCTTGGGTGATTTTTAGCCAACTAGAGTTACGCTCACCTGAACTCGACTCTGGTCTTTCGCCTCGAACGAGCTTCCTCCCCAGTTTCTCGTCTCTCGGGCGTCATGCATGCCCTTCTCGCTCCACCAGTATACTCTTCCGCATTCTTCACGTCCCTCGGATGAACCAAGCCCGTTGGCTCCCTTCCCCGTGTCATCCTTCTCGTTTGCTACGTCTTTCATCGATTTCCTGCGCTTCTAAGCTTCTGCACACTTAGACGCAGGGATCAAAACAGACCAGGACATAACTTGACTTGGTTAATTACATCAAACCAACCCGGGGTACTTATATCTTGATCTTTTGCAAGTTTTTACAAAGATAGAAGTTAGTTTTAACAGTTAAAATAATTGAACATATAAACAATAACAACTAAATCTAGTAAGAGACAAGCAGGTTACTTGGTTGCAATCATGATGGTTGCTAATCTAAGGCAGTGAAAGTGCATTTAAATAGATCTCCTTCGTGGTAGGCGGAGAAGCCTCTTACACTCTTTGAAAAGCACAGAACAAGACTAAGAAAATTGAGTACAGTTGTTATCTATTAATCCTAGTTTTTGGGGGCTATTTATAACTCAAAACTCAACGATACATTATGTTGACGTAGACCTGAGGCACCTGAGATGTGATTTAAGGCGCCACAGATTGGATACAACTTTATCCACGCACCAACGGTCACTGTGCGATAAAACTTGACTCGAGGTACCTTAGTTCCAATCTGAGACGCCTCAGTTCCAATCTGAGGCGCTTCGGGTAAAAGTTGAGGCGCCTTAGTTTTGTTTGTTCGCAAAACCAATTTTGAAGCTGAGGCGCCTCACAAAGCACTTGAGGCGCCACAATTGGTCAAAGTCAATGTTCGTGTTGACTTTTCCTCCTTTCGTCCGCTTGAGTAATTTCTGGCTAATCAGAGTTAAGCGCACCCAAATCCGATTCTTGCCTTCGCCGCAATAAGCTTCCTCCCCGGCTTCTCGTCTCAGATGTTGTGCATGTCCTTTTCATCCACCGGTGTACTCTTTTGCAGTCTTCGCATCCCTCGGATGCACCGAGCCCGTCGGCTCTCTTTCCCGTGTCATTCTTCTCGTCTGCTACATCTTTCATTCGACTTCTTGCGCTCTTAAGTTTTTGCACATTTAGACGCAGGGATCAAAACACGCCAGGACCTAACTTGACTTAGTTGATCACATCAAATCAATTCGAGGTACTTATAATAAGTACCTTAGAAAGTTTATTTTTTACCATGGAATTACATGAAACTTGATGTGCAGGACTGAGAAATAAAAAAAACATTTAAGTAAAAACTTAACGCTGAAGGTTTAAAAAGACGAATCAGATTCAGACATATCACTCGATGAGACCAAAAAATGTACATGGTTGGAAAATTTTCAAAATTTATTAATATTAAAGGAATATTTCATTGAATGATTCATTGATTCATATTCCTTTAATTGATTGTTTTTGTAATTAATGACTTGATTTCATCCTTAATTATTTTCTATCCTTCAATATAAATTAATTAATTAATCTTCATTATCTTCCATAGATAGAATCAATCATAATTAATGATTGCTTCGTAATAGTTTTATATATACTTTGTAACATTTCGATGATAATAATATACAGAAATTGTTAATCTTTCCTCCCTCATATTTAACAATTTTACACTTAAAACCAACAATTTTAATAAGTCACAGGTGTTAACATATGCATTATTTTTGCATTTTGTCCCACATCGATTGATGTGAATTATAGAATTCATTTTAACCTTATATAAAGGGATATAATATCTTCTTTCAAAGATATAATAAACATATATCAAATTAGACTTTTCTTTTTGATATACTTGTAAGAATTCATGAATTCTAATTTTTAATTCATGAATTCTATCATGGTATCAGAGCCCTGTTAAATACTTGTTGTTTCACTGCTCGTGGTTTTATGGTTCGGTTTATCTCCATCGCTTCCGCATCTGAATGGTTAGATCTGCCCTAAATGTTTTATTTCGTTTGAGATTGGATATTGTTTTGATTGCCTTGATCGTTTGTTAGTTGGGATTTGAGATTGTTATTTGTTATTTTGGATTGTTCTGTTCAAAATTGTTTACAATGACTGGAGGTGACGATTCGTTGCAATCTATTGGTGTCCGTTTAGATGGAAAAAATTATTCGTATTGGAATTATGTGATGACTAATTTTCTGAAGGGCAAAGGAGTTTGGGAATATGTTTCTGGAAAAATCAAATGCCCTGTAGTTGGTGTTGAAAAATTTGATGAATTGTTTCGTATTTGGGATACAAATAATTCAAAGATTATCACTTGGATCAACAACTCTGTTGAACACAGAATTGGTGTTCAATTGGCAAAGTTTAAAACTGCAAAAGAAATTTGGGATTATTTGTCAAAATTATTTGTGCAAAATAGCTTTGCTATCAAGTATCAATTACAATCTGAAATTCGTGCATTAGTGCAAAATGACTTAAGTATTCAGGATTTTTTCTGTGCAATGACTACTCTTTTGGATCGGTTAGCATTGACAGAATCTGTTGAATTACAAACATGTGATGCTTATATTAAATGTAGAGATGAGGATCGCCTTGTTCAACTACTTATGGGTCTTCGTCCAGAATTTGAAAATTGTCGCTCAAGTCTTTTGCACCGTAAACCTCTACCATCTGTTGAAGATGTAATAAATGAACTCATGGCTGAAGAAACTTGTTTGAAGACTCTAAAAGGGGTGCATAATATTTCTACTTCGGTTTTGGCAGCCTCTCCGTCTGCACCGATCATAGCAGCTCCTGCACACCAGTATAAAACATCTGTCACAGGAAACTGTAATTATTGTAAGAAACCAGGGCACTGGAAGAATCAATGCCCTGAGCTTCGGAAAGATTCGGCTAGGAAGCTTCCAGGGCACGGACGGAAGTCTCCACAACAATATCAAGGCGGGCAACAAAAAATATATTTTGAGGGTCCATCTCAAAATCTTTATCCATCTACTCCAACAGCTTTTGTGTCCTCCTTAAATCACTCAGCTTCAGCTTCAGAGTTTTCTGTGAATACTGGTACTAATTCTATTGTCGACCAATTTCAGAAGTTCCTCGCCTTTCAGCAATTTCAAAAGGAACCTCATAATTATGCTCTTTCTGCTCCTTCCAGCTCATCTTCGTCTATTGGGTCAGGTATCCCTTCATCTCCCTGGATTTTAGATTCTGGAGCTGGTAATCACATGTCTCATGATTCTTCTTCTTTTACATATATGTCTCCTGACCCTCCATCTATTTCTGTTATGATTGCGGATGGTACACAAATGTCATTGAAAGGAACTGGCTCTATCCAAACACCCTCTTTATCTTTACCTGATGTTTACTTTATCCCTAAATTACATATGAACCTTGTTTCTGTTGGTCAATTATGTGACTCTGGGTGTTTTGTTGGTCTTCTTCCAAATTCTTGTTATGTGCAGGATCTAAAATCCAAGAGAGTGATTGGGACAGGGCATAGAAAAGGAAAAGGACCTTATGTGTTGGATGAACTGCATCTTCCCACTCACGTAGCAGCAATGCCTGTCAATTTGTCTTCTTTTCATTTGACACCTTCTTCTTTAAAATTTTATTTGTGGCATTCTAGACTTGGTCATCTATCAGGTTCTCGTTTACGTTCTATGTGTACTTCTGATGTACTTGGTGATTTACCACCTGATGATATTTCTGATTGTAGTGGATGCAAACTTGAAAAATTTTCTGCTTTGCCTTTTATTTTAAGTACTTCCACTTCTTCGGCACCTTTTGATTTAGTTCATTCTGATGTTTGGGGACCGGCACCTATTCCCACTAAGGGAGGTTCTCGATATTACGTTTCATTAATTGATGATCACACTCGTTTTTGTTGGATTTATTTAATGAAACGTCGTTCTGATCTTAGTCATATTTATGCTGAGTTTAAGGCCTATGTAAAAACTCAGCACTCTGCCACTATCAAGTGTTTTCGAGCTGATTTGGGGGGAGAGTATACTAGCGGAGATCTTTCTGGTATTTTCAAAGCTGATGGTACAATACATCAGTCCTCTTGTACTGATACCCCACAACAGAATGGAGTAGCCGAGAGAAAGCATAGGCATATTATTGAGACCGCCCGGTCTATGCTGTTATCCGCTAGTGTTCCTAGTGAATTTTGGGGAGAAGCTGTCCTTATATCTGTGTATCTTATTAATAGGATCCCTACCGTTCATAACTCTGGGATTTCTCCATATGCTAAATTATTTGGTCACACTCCATTATATTCTCATTTAAGGGTTTTTGGCTCTACATGCTTTGTTCTTCGTCCACATGCAGAACGTTCTAAGTTATCATCTCGTGTGGCCATTTGTGTTTTTCTTGGATATGGGATTGTGCAGAAAGGTTATCGTTGTTATGATCCAGCTTCTAGAAAATTGTATGTTTCTCGTAATGTTTCTTTTATTGAACATATTCCTTTCTTCACTATCCCACCTACCTCACATGACATGTCGAAATCTGATCTCATTCAAATTGATCCTTTTACTACTGATTATCCATCTGAAAATGCTAACCCTCATGAAACCATATCGAATGTTCCGCTTCATCCTACTTGTAGAACAAATGATGTTGACACCCATCCTCTTTCTACGACTGCTTCAGAACCTCCCATAATTACGGATCCAAACTTACCTCGATATCCTACACGCACTCGTCGATCTACTCAGGTATCTGATTTTGATTACTCTTGCTATACACCATCTTTCGCTTCCTTTTTAGTTTCCAACAATTTTCTTTGTGAGCCCACCTCTTACTCTGAGGCATCTCGTGATCCTCTTTGGCAAGAGGCTATGAATGAGGAATTGTCTGCTTTGGACAGAACTGGTACTTGGGATTTGGTTTCTCCACCGGTTGGTAAGAAAATTATTGGTTCTCGATGGGTATACAAGATTAAAACCAAGTCTGATGGCTCTATTGAGCGATATAAAGATCGTTTGGTTGCAAAAGGTTATGCTCAGGAGTATGGTATGGATTATGAGGAGACTTTCGCACCTGTTGCAAAAATGACATCTGTCCGGGTTCTTATTGCAGTAGCTTCTGTTCGTCGCTGGAGTATTTCACAAATGGACGTTAAAAATGCTTTTTTGAATGGAGATCTTCAGGAGGAAGTCTACATGGTCCCTCCACCTGGTGTTTCTCATCGGCCAAGACAAGTGTGCAGGCTTAAGAAGGCCCTGTATGGTCTTAAACAAGCCCCGAGAGCTTGGTTCGACAAGTTCTCCTCTGTAGTATCTTCACTTGGTTTTACTTCTAGCTCTCATGATTCAGCATTATTTGTTAAATCGTCTCCTGCAGGCCATATTATGCTCTTGTTGTATGTTGATGATATGATTATTACAGGAGATGATGTTGACGGTATCTCAGATCTAAAAGCTACTTTGTCTCATCGTTTTGAGATGAAAGATTTAGGTAATCTACGTTACTTTCTAGGTATTGAGGTAGCTTATTCTGAAAGGGGATATCTTCTATCTCAGTCTAAGTACACTTCAGATATTCTTGAGCGGTCTCGTCTCACAGATACTCGTGTTGTTGACTCTCCTCTTGAGGTCAACGTTCGTTACAATCCTACTGATGGGGATCCTCTTGCTGATCCAACTTTATATCGATCAATCGTGGGTAGTCTGGTGTACCTCACTATTACTCGGCCTGATATTGCATATGCTGTTCACATTGTCAGTCAGTTCGTTTGCTCACCTACATCTGTTCATTGGGCTGCAGTTATGCGTATTCTTCGTTATCTTCGGGGAACGCTATATTAGAGTCTTTTGTTTCCATCGACCTCATCTTTGGAGCTTCGCGCTTTTTCTGATGCCGACTGGGCAACTGACCAAACTGATCGAAAATCGACTACGGGTTATTGTGTATTTTTAGGTGATTCACTTATTTCATGGAAAAGTAAGAAACAATATGTTGTTTCTCGCTCTTCAACTGAGGCAGAGTATCGCGCTATGGCTTCTGCTACAAGTGAGATTATATGGTTACGCTGGCTATTGACTGATATGGGCGTCTCCCTTAGTGGTCCGACACCGATGTACTGCGATAATAAGAGTGCTATTCAGATTGCGCACAACACAGTCTTTCATGAACGTACCAAGCATATTGAGATCGATTGTCACTTTACTCGGCACCATTTCGAGCGAGGCACCATATCCTTACCTTTTGTCTCATCCTCGATGCAGCTCGCAGATTTCTTCACAAAGGCACACACCATCAAGCGTCACCGGTTCTTTCTTGACAAACTCTCAATGTTTCTCACTACACCATCACGAGTTTGAGAGGGGATGTTAACATATGCATTATTTTTGCATTTTGTCCCACATCGATTGATGTGAATTATAGAATTCATTTTAACCTTATATAAAGGGATATAATATCTTCTTTCAAAGATATAATAAACAGATATCAAATTAGACTTTTCTTTTTGATATACTTGTAAGAATTCATGAATTCTAATTTTTAATTCATGAATTCTATCAACAGGCAACGAAGCTATTTCAAAGTAAAAGAAAGGTTGGATGCTACAACTGCCAAGAGGAAGGACTCATCAAGGATAACTGCCTGAAGCAAAAAAGCAAGGAGAAAGAAAAACAAAGATCAAGACAGAACAAGCTAAAGAACCTTAAAGTGACGTAGCGTGAGTCATCATCCTCGAAGCTTAAGATAGAGGAGTATGTCAGTCTTACACTAATGGCAAGCCATCAAGGAGAAGACAATGAAAGTTCGTCCAAAATGAGCATCGATTAAGAGAGAGTGTTAGATTACGAGTCCAACACGATAAGTGATGTACATAACCTCCCTCCTGATCAATTTTATGATGTTATCCCGATATTAAGTAGATCGCTAGGCAAATTACAACCCAAATATATAAATTTAAAAAAGGATAACAAATTACAAATTACAAATTACACTAGCATTGTATAACAAATTACAAATTAAAAATTTAAAGTTAAAGAAATAGATAGAATTATTGAAAAAGGAATCAGCATGTTCAAATTCGAATATTTTGTAAAGTTTAAAAATTAGATATTGTTGAGGACTAAACTGATATATTAAAAATCATAGGGGTCAAATTGTAAAAGTATTAAGAAATTACATTTTACCCAAATTTTGGATAAATCCTATAGGTAGAAACTTATATTGGATTTCTAAATATGTCTTGAATTATTAAAATATTTTTCTATGAATGCTAGAAATTAATTTATTTTTTTGTCATTTGAAAAAACAAATTCAAAAATTCCTTTTGGAGTAAAATTATTTTTAAATATTTTTATGATAGAGAGTATTCAATTCTATCAACGGAAAATTTTTGAATTTTTTTTCGATTGTTAAAAGTATTTTTATAAATTTTTGATTAAAAGTTAAATTTTTAATTTAAAAAATATTTTGAAGAAGATTTTTGAAAAATTAAATTTTTTAGAGGCTAACCATTAGATTATAACCTCTCTAGAAAATTATCAAGATGTTTTAAGTCAAAAGTCTTTTTTTGCATTTATTTTTGAAATTTTATGCATATGTTAAGAAATTATTATTAACATTCAATAAAAAAGTAATTTATCTTAAAAAAATTTTGTGTTATCAGATCTGATATTTTGACGTGTTTTCAAAAATATTTGATAGAAGAATAGTTTTTTTTATTAAGTTTCTATCTAAAATTGAATTTTTAAATTTAAAATATCTTGAAAATAAATTTTTGACCAATTAAATTCTTCAGTAATTCTTGATTGAATTTTACCTACTTAGAAAAATAATAAGTGATTTTGACAAAGAAAACTATTTTTGATTATCTCTTCCAAAACATTTTTTACTACATTTTTAAGAGTATTTTTTAAGCAAGGTTTTTCATCCTTTTCAAATAAAAAGTAATTTTGTTTAAGGATTTCTAAAACTTTATTTTTTGCTTATAACTTAAATATTTTTTTATTATTTTTTCCTTAATTAATTTTTTATGTGATCAAGGAGAGAAAATAAGAATTAAATTAATGGAGAACTTTTATTATAGTAATTTTTTTACTTAATTGCAAAATATCTTATTACTTATTTTATTTCTTGCTTGTATTTCCCTAACTTAACTCAAATTGATGCACATCAAAAAGAGAGAGATTGTAAGTACCCCGAGATAATTTTGATATGGTCAACCGAGTCAAGTTAGGATTTGATGCCTTGTGTCTAAGTGTGTACGAATTTAAGAGCACAATAAGTCGAGCGGAAAACACGACGAATGATAAAGAGTGCATGGGAAATGAGCCAACAATCTTGGTGCATCGGAAGGACGAGAAGACTCTAGAAGAGTAAACCGGTGAGCGAGAAGTGTCGAAAAGCCGGGGAGGAAGATCGTTCGAAGAGGTCGGAGTTGGGTTTTGGTGAGCTCAACTCCGGATAATCGGAGAATCACCCAAAGCGCTTGAGAACTGGTCAACTGGTGGTTGACCAAGAGCCATGCTCCTGAGATTGTCCCGAGCACCCGGACTCCAGGCGCCTAGGGCGGTCTCGGACTGTTAGAGGGTTGTCTTATTAACAACTTAGCTGTTGTGAAGTGGATCAAGTTTAATCGAGCTTCAGGCACCCCGAACGAATATAGGTGCTCAAAAAGCATCACATCAACAATAGATAGATTCTTCCAAGAATTATAAATAGACTCTTTGAGTTCAGAAAGATAAATAACACACTTTATAATCATTTTCTTTCTATACTTTATACTTCTATGCTTTTAACTGCTTGTACTTCACCTTCCTCAAAATAATTAACTAACAAAATAATTATAATTCATAAAATTATTTGTTAGACGTGGTTGGACAATGATTATTAAGAATAATTATATAGTAAAAAAATTATGAATTTGTTATTAAATAATTAATTAACGCATAAAGATAAACGAAAACGAGAAATAAATAAGCATCACTTGTATTTTTTTTTAGTTATTAAGAATAATATTATATAAAAAAATTATTAATTAATTATTAAATAATTAACTAACCGATAAAAACCTTAATAGTATAGTTTAATCGATTAAAATACTCGGTTCTCATTTGGGAGGCCTAGTCTGAACCGACCCGTGAGCAGGCCTAGTCTGAGCCACCGAAGCACTTCAGAATTCTCGAAGTCTATCACTTTCCATAGTTATGTCGTTGAAAACTCTAATAAGAGCTTGACTTTCATCTTCACAGCTACTCGCATAATCGCATTCTTTTAAACGATCTCCATTCATTCACTCATCCATCTTTCCTTTAGGTATGAAAGAGTCTATTGCTCGAACATCACTCGGTAAAATGTAGTATAAGATTATTCATTAGGCACGAGACAATCATCTCCCACAACATTTTCTGTTACTTACATATCATCGGAACAAGAATAAGGAACAAGTGTACGTAAGCTATCGATACATTCTCTTAAAAAGGAAGAAGAAGAAGATGCACGGCGATCATTCCAAAATCGAAAAAATATTTAACCAACAACTTGCTGATTGACCACCCTATGCACACATCAAACATTTGATTGATAAATCTACAAACACGAGGTGAATCCATGCAATAGAATCCTGAAATCTTCAAGTCTTATATTGTTTCCAAAAGTCGAACAGCAGATGAGTGTTTTTAGATGAGTCTTAGTTCATATTCACCGGCCTTCGTTATGTATCTCACCCAAGGCAGGGCTTGGTATCCACTTTTTTCGATAATTTTCAGATATCGAACCTGATCAATTGATGCCATGATCGTTACCTAATGAGTTATAAACCCTGGTAAGAAGTTGTGAAGAAGAAAAGTACCTGTATTCCGGAGACAGTGAAATAAGGGATCTCAAACTTCAAACGAATAGGAGCCTTTTTCTCTGCAGTTGCATCTTCTGCAGTTATACTGGGAAGACTGAATTCTGCCCTACACATGTATTCCTAAGTCCTCATAATAACACTAATGTCAATTCGTGTATGTATGAACTCAACAAAAAGTAAGATCGGGGATCATTTGGCCGGTCAAAAATAATTGCATCATACCTTGCCACCTGGAAAGGATTTTATTTTCCAGACCAGTGAATCATTTTCAGGCGCATATGAAGCAGAACCCATGGATGCTCGGATGTTAGGATTGGTGGCATCTGAAGGTACAGGCAGCTCAATTTCCACATTTGTTGCAGTGCTAATAGGGTAAGGAAATGATAATATATGCTCTTTAGAAAAGGATGTTTCGGCACAAGTGAAATAGTAGTTATCTTGGTCCATGAACTAAGCTAGTACCTTCTTTCCTTGAACTGACTTCTTGCCTTAACTGTTATCTCTATACGACTTCGTGAGTGCCTCTCGACTTGAGCTTCCACCCATATTGGAGGCTTCACCTGAATGATCAGGATGACAAGTTACGAAGAAGATCAAGAATGACTAAACATTCAGATTTATTTCCATACAACAAAAGAATAATGTTAACCTGAGTGCTAAGTCTGTATGTCATTAGATCAAAGGACCCATCTGGTGGTATGAATGAAATTGTCCTGTCATTTTCAAACCGTGCCAAGCGGACACACCTTAAATGATAGTGTGAACATGTCAATACTTGAAAAATCTTGCCTTGACGTACAGCTGAAGAGTCAAAAGGTACCCTTGATAGAAAAAAAAGGGCGAAGAAAAAGCGTGTAAGAAAGGAAAAGACCAGCTTACTGGTGAAACTTTATATCATCTAAATCGATAGCTTTTCCTTTAGCTGCCCGTCCTTGAGCTTCCAAAAGTACCCGATCATTGAGCCCAAGTTTACATTCAGGCATTCCACTGCATGCATTGGGCATGAACTGTTATTTAGAGTCGAATTTCTCAAATATGTGATTTAAGTCTAGTGATATTCTATGTTTCGCTCACCACATGTAATAATATATCAATTTCTAGCAGAAATAATCATATAACCCTTACTTGTGGTAAGAAATTGAAGAGATTACAACATCTAAGGCAGTAGCATGAATAAAAGCACATCCGTGATTTCAACAATCATTTGGTAAAGCCATTACAAATTACTTCATCGTCCAAATTACTTCTCTAGTACAACTCCCAATCTTGTCTAACACATTTTCCAGCGATTGATACTTGCCTTCATAGATAACGATCATTAAAAGGATAAACTGTCATATCACGACATTAACTTGAGTAATAATATTACAATGAGATTGATGGATAATTAGAAAGTGTTACCAAGCACCAGCACTTGAAGGTGCTAATTTCCTGTATCAATTGATGAATTTAGTAGTCACGTGTCAAGCAGTGTTCAATTCTAAAAAATTATTATAAAATATCACTCAATAATTAAACTATCATCAGAATTTGGCATATCAATTGAGTACAACATATTGGGTGCATCCCATGCAACCTAGAAACCTTCAATGTTTAAGTTCACTAATTGCTCAATCAAGATTTGTTTATCAAATTAAAATGTTCATAACTGTTTATATTTTTATTGACGATACAAGTTCTACAATCGTATCTCGTGTCTCATCCACAAGTTTGCTTAGTGCATCTTTAGATAGTGGCATCTCATGCCATAGAGGAAAAGTATAGGAAGCTAGGGACATATTATCATATCTCATCTTAGTAAGAAGAAATCTATGAGGAGCTTCAACATAACTACCATGTACATACATTAATCTCCATATATTTTCCACAATTTTTCACATCCCCAAAGGCAGTATTATATGTTTGTCATTGATCATGACAAATTAACACAATGGTTTAGTAAGAGCCAATTTACAGCATTATATATCAAGTGATGATATATATATATATATATATATATATATATATATGTATATAAGTCCTCTGCGACAAACATCTAATGCCTAAAACTGCACAAAAACTGAGGCCTAGGAGCATCTGGTATCTTAAAATAACTATGGCACCATAATTACTAATTCTCATGAGCAGATAAGCACAAAACCCAGATGACTGCAACTTTATTTAAGATAATTCTCACAACACATAAACACAATACACAGATGCCTGCAATTTTAAAATAATTCTCATATGCAGGTAAACCCAACACTCAGATGCCAGCAACTTTTTCAAGAAAAATAAGAAAAGGATAAATAGAAATCACGTAGAGTGCTTTGCTGCTTAGGTCATATAAGTGATTATCTATACAATCGCCTAGAGTAAAAATAGCCTTGCCCTGTTAAACATAACAAGTATCATTATGGTTTTTATTCTTAGATGATGTCCTAAAATAACAAATCGAAAAACAATAGCAAAAAATTCAATTGATAAATAAGGAAGAGAAAAAAAAATCAAACAAATACAAGTGAGGATAAGCTTAAAGATAACTTAAAAGGAGAGGACGAACTGACTAATCTCAAAATAAATTAAGAATACATAAAGCATAATCTAAATGAAACGAAGAAATATGACAAAGAAATCCACCTCAAGTATGTTCTCATTTTCAATGCCCCAACAACATCAGAACGAATAATCTGTCCATTGCTGTTGACAAGTATATTTACACTTTCAATCACATCCAAGAACACCTGTGAGAAAAAGAATGTGACCACATCTTTTCAGAGGATAATTAGATAATCAGTGATTGATAAGAGTATGCAATGGTGGAAGACATAACCTACTTCATTTTTCTTATAACGTATCCCTTCACTACGCCATGACACAGCATTTGTCACTGCCATTGGAGGTCTCTGTGCAACTTCCATCCTATATGCATCTGTCTTAATGAACTCACTAAGAATCTTAGCTTCTGTGTATTGAGGATACCCAAAGTCCATCATCTCATCAAGTAATTCGTACTGCCCATATTATCCAGTGGTTCAATTTCAACACTGTAGAATATGACACCAAAGAGCAAGAACAGAAAAAAAAAAACAAGATTTGATCTGATTTAGATGGCGTAGGCACGCCAAACACCATGCAGTGGAAAAAAAATAGATGTTCCACTCACCACCACGACAAAATTATCTCTCAGGGACTCTTCCTCCAGCTCCTCGAAATAGTGTTTGAATACCTAGATCGAGAAGCACTCTAAGAAAGTTAGCGACAAAGTCATTCCGGAAGCAGAAAATAATATCAGCGCTAAGGAATGCTCACATCAACGACGCGATGCAGAAAAAGAAGGATGCTGGCAGCATTGCAATTCTGCCTTGCAGCCGTCATCAGGAAGACATTATTGTGCTGGATGAACATATAATTGATCCCATCATCGATCTCCACCGGTGAGTGCGACTCCGGATCCACCTGTCACCAAAACGCAGTAGCTCAAGATTCCACCTTTCCGCCAAAAAATGAACAGGACAAGCCGACTTCGGCGTTTTGAAACTGATCTCAAGTCACCTCCTTCTCGATGAGCTTGGTGAAGAAGCGCTCGGCCTGTGCTGCAGAGACGTCCCCGCGGTAGTCCCGCCAGATGAGGACGCGGCCCTTGATGTCGAGGAGGAACAGCGCCGAGACGGCGCCCGCCATGAATCGGCCCCGCAACGCGAGGTCTTCTCGGATCAGAAGCGGATCTGAGGCGGGGGCGAGGATCCAGCCTTGGCGTCGCAACCCATTCCCACCAGAATTCCGCTGTCGAACAAGGGAGAAGCGATCGAACAAGGAAACAAGATTGAGAGGTGAACTCAACAGAGAAAAACAAATTGGATCGGCACGCTCAGAATGTAGAGAGAAGGAACGAGATCTCGGAAGGACGTCAGCGACGAAGATCACTTGTTCTTCCTCCTCCTGAGAATTAATTGGTCAATTTTTCGGGTGAACGAGTTGGGAAATGGAAGAAAAAGTTGAGGCAGTGGTCTGCAATTTGACCCGATCCACGGCGACGGCGATGTAATTGAACCGGAGTTCGATTTAGACCGGATTACCATAAACCGGCGCATTACGAGCAATCGATTAATAAATGACAAATCGAATTAATCGATTTTTAAATTTCCAAACACAATAAATCAAAATAACTATTTTTAAAATAATAATAATAACAATAATTTTTCAAATAAATTCAATCGAACTTTTGAATTTTATATTCCATGTAATCCATTTTTGCGGTAAGGAACTTAAATAATATTATTTTAAAAAACAGTTAATTTTTTTAATCATAAATTAGTTTGGTTAATTTTATAGAGGTAGTCGTTTCTTTCAGGAAAATTTGAGAAAACTCCCTAACATCAAACTAGGCTTTACATGCACTCCCCAACCAAAAATCTATTTGCATGCACTCCCTGATGGGATTGACAAGACAGTTTTGTGTGTTATTTTTTTTATCAGTATAAAAGAGTAAAAATTCAGTATAAATCGTAAAGATTTGAGTATAAATTATTTAAGATTGAGTACTAATTTAAGAAATTTGAGTATTATTTGAAAAAATTTGAGTATACATTATTTCAGTATATAATAAAAATTTCAGTATACATTATCAAAATTTAAGTATGAATTGATTTAGATTGAGTATTATTTGAAAAAAATTTGAGTATAAAATTTAGAAATTTGAGTATGTGAGGTTGCATCCACCACATCAAGATTTTCACATGAGGGGTCACCGAAATTTTATACTCAAATTTCTTAAATTAGTACTCAATCTCAAACAATTTATATTCAAATCTTTATAATGTATACTGAGTTTTCACTTTTTTATACTCACAACATCAAGATTTTCACATGAAGAGTTATCGAAACTTTGTACTCAAATTTCTTAAATTAGTACTCAATCTCAAACAATTTATACTCAAATCTTTACAATGTATACTGAATTTTTACTCTTTTATACTCAATCCATCAGGGAGTGAATGCAAAGAATTTATCAAGTGGGAGTGCATGCAAAGGTCAGTTTGGGATTAGGAGTTTTCTCCAATTAACCGTTCTTTCTTTCAAATATTGAGTAAAGATTTAAAAATTATTGAAAGAGAGAAAGAGAGTATCCAAACACATGTTTATCAATAAAATAAATAGACTTGATGTACAAAGATCAAAAGAAACCAAATAATAACAATTAAAGAGAGCATATATAAACATCCAGCATTCATATTATTTTAGATTGCTTTTAGAAAATTAAACAAATTTCTTTTGATATTTCTATCTCACACAAGGCTTCAATATAGTAGTCATTTACATGCTTCAATAAGCCAAGAAAAATCAAGATTAACAACACTTGAAACACTCGCATCTTTAAGCTGTGCGATAAGAACAGCAAAGAAATGAAAAGCAAAACCTTCAAAGCTGATGCATCTGAATGCACACCACCTTCGAATAGCTACATAAAGGCCATTTTCCAATCTTTCAAAGCCTTGTGGTATTGATTCCATTCGCTAGATCATCTACTTCGAGCGAGAACCGAGGCAGCAATGTTTTCTGCAGTCACAAAGAAGTGTTTGGTAGCGAGTCCATGAGAATCACAGGGCTTTTGTTTCTAGGCTTCCATATCTTGTCAGATGCTGCTTTCAGTAGAATATTAGGTAACCAATTCGAAGCTGAACTAGAATATGAAGGTTCAACTGTGCCATCGAATGGCTTTTCGGTATTTCCATGACCTTGGATGCTCAGGTTCCTGCTTGTATCAGTCGGCTTACTGCAAGGGCAGATAACAATCTTGACGAAGCAAGGTTTGTGGAAGATAGACCCACATGATTTACACTTTGAAGCTTCAGCTTCCTGTAAAGCAAATAACACTTATACAACTTTTTTATGGAAACACAACCATGATATCGTATAAAGTAGACGTGATGAATGGAATACAAAATTGTAACATGAAAGGTGGTGTCCAAACGACAATCGGACGCGTACACAAAAATGCCACGTCATTCATGTTGAGTTTCACGTTAAAATTTCACGTTATCTATCATTGCTCTTGTAACATCAGCGATGAGTCGAATACAAAACTGTAACATATCGACTTGAAGGTCAAGGTTGCAAACCTGGACTAGAATTAAATAGCATGATGATTGTAAACCACATGGATTTAAAGTGAGAATTGAAGAAAATAGTGTATCAGTTTTAGAATGGTCCAACTAGCTTTTGTCGAGTTAATAAAGACCAACCTGAAAGGGAAATATGAGAGACAATGGATCGTCACAGACTTGCCGTGCAGCACAAGGAACACCAGTGTCATAGCACACAAGGCACTGTTGTGCGATGTGCTCGAGGATTTTGTTTGATAAAGTCTCTAGCATGATGGGAAGTGCTGCAATAGAAATGAAGAGAAGCATCAGATACACAATTCTTACGAACAGATCGTTGCAAAAACTTAGTTGTAAGCTGTAGCTGTAATTGCATTAATAGAGTTGGATGTTGCATGAATAATCTTGTGTACTTGTTTTTTGTTTTTTTTTTTTGTATAGTGTTTTGAATCGAAAGAGAAATATTTTTTGAGCAAACAGGGAGGAGGTCATCTCCAGTAATTCATTCCAGACATTGCAAGGGACGAAAGGAAAACAAAAACCAAAAAAAAAAAATACAACATAGTGAGGTAGAAAACATGGCCAAAAGATGGGCACTAACTTCAGCCAAATCAAAAAGAGTAAAAACAAGGGCATCGAAATTATATGATAATATGTGTATAGATAGATATGACAAGAAAGGGCAGAGCAAACGAGAGGCAAGAAGAGATAGATAACTACGAACTGTAGATCATCTTCCTGGAGAAAACAAGGGCGCGCCTTGAGGTGGTGTTGCAGAAGGTGAGATCAACAAGATGCTAGTGCTCTTGCAATGACGAAACATGAAGTAAGCAAGCATTTAAGCACGGGCTATATATCTTTCAATCAAGGGCAATTTGCAATTCCCACAGCTTTGATGCAGTGGGTGAAGCGAATACCAGAAGAAGGAAAGCAATAAGGGAGGTGGAGAATCTGCTAGATCGATCAAGTACCAAGTGTTGGAATCTGGCCAGTCATTCTAGTTGTTTGAGTAAACCAGGTCGAGTATCCTTTTAGAATTTAGACACCAGAAAAAAGTGTGAGAAATCAACAACATGGTCCATCGAAGTTGAGAAGAGATTGGAAAACAATTCTGAAAGAGGGAGGATCAAATCCAAATGCATCTCCATAAGTCAGTATCCTTCCCCAAATCAGGCGAGAAATAAAAACCTCACAGGTCTCTAAACTTGAGGATATTTCACCAGATGGACCAGAAGTGAAGGGAAAGCATTGCATCCTGCCATGGGAGTGAACAAGTGCACTGAAGGCAAGGTAGACCTAGAGAATATCTTTGCAAGTCACGAACCCACAACCATTTACAAAATTGTGCAATGAATAAAAAGAGTAAGAGTAAAATATGATCATGGAAATTTGAAATAGTTGCCACAAAGTTCTTTACTTTTTACAGTACTTAATTAGAGAACAGTGTTTAATATGTAACATCCCAAATAGAGAGAAACAAATTAGGGTTTGGTAGAAGCTAACAAAGATTATAATGCCTATCAGGAATAGTATGCAAACTTTTGCTAGGTTCATAGAACAGTTGAAACTTTATTGCAGACACACTTTAACATCCAATGTTTTTGGAAAAATTCGTCCATATGCTTATATGGCTCACCATTCTAGGCACTATGCATGAGGCATCATGATAATAATCTATGAACAGGCATTGCTTCCAATATACATGAAGAAATTCATTTTAGATGAATGTAAATTCACAAATGACTTGCCTGCAAATGCCCCTTTTGATAGATCAACAAGATCACGAAGTGCAAAAAAATCATTGCTTTCCAGAAGATGTCTACGAGAACCAAGGCCTCTCTGGATGGAGATTCGGAAAGGGCAGCGGATATAAGGAAACATTGCAGCTATTTTCTTCCTGATACCCATAACTTGAAGTAGTGCTGGCACCTTGGAAAATAGAAAGGGGTTCATTGCACTCACACACAGCATTGGCTGGGGAAAAATGTAACATCAGAAATTAAAATCTGCATGACTAAGAATCTTTTCTGGAAATCATGACAATTGATTAAACACATTGGCTTCAAAATACTAGACACTGTTAGTGTATAACTTTAGGAAAACTAAAGTTACTAAACTATACTTAAGCTTCTATACACTACAGAAGCTTGAAAATAATTTAGCCGGAACTTCACCTAGTAATCAAAATATATGAAGATTCCCTTATTTTCAAAATACCAAAAGCACCCATCCGTAAGAATCTGTGCCCCAATATAACCACTCAATATAATGCACAAAGATGTGAAAACAATTAAGAAGTAGATCTGCATGAAAATATACTCCATCAGCCCATCCAAAATGTTCATTATCACTTTTTGAATTATGTATCACCAATATAAAGAACAGATTTAAGCAACAAAAACAGATGATAACTAAAATTTGGTTGCACTTAAACTCGAACAATTTTCAAATTTATTGTAACAAGTGTGTCTTATTTAAAATATTGATCTCTCGCTGTTTTCAACTCAATCTTTAGGATAAATTGTTAACATGGGATATCACCAAAAATAACTGAATATTAACATTTTTGGTTTACTTTCTCTCAAACCTGGTTCAAGCATAATAATAGTACATGTGCTTTCTAAGATGCTCATGATCACGTTTTTCCAACTACATACCACTTGTGGATTATTCACACGACACAGATATATATAAACACATACCTATATATATATAGTGAACAAAAATGGCAATTACTAACATTTAATGCATTTGTACTCAAAGCATACTCAAGTTTAAGTAGATAATATGACTAGCTTCATAGTGTTACAGGAACTAACATAGAAAGGAGCATTCCTAGATAAACTATCAAAAATAAGGTGAACGAGGGTAAATTTTGAAAACAAAGGAACATATCTACACGCTGTAAAAAGCATATGTTACAAACATCAGTCATTTGCAACCTGATATACATACATCCATAAGTTCACACATTACCTTGTCATAAATGGATTCCAAATAGGCTTTTGCTAACTGAGAAACTGGGTAAAGAGAAAAATCCCAGCGATGCAAGACTTTTGCAGGCAAAACTGAAGTATCATTTGCATGGCATGAAGCACAAAACAACTGGCCAGTGTATTCACAAAATCTTGGTTTGTTCCATCCTAATGTCTGAACAAGTTCCCTCAACAATGTTCTTCCATAATCCAAATGTTTGTGGCATCCTGCACAAGTATAATGTTGTAATTCCAACAGCTGTTGCATAGACTTTTGAGGCTTTAAGTCTACCACAAGGCGTATTGTCTTCCCTAATTCAGTAATCTCTTCTGGAGAATCATCAAAAGTTGAAGACTTGGAATTCCAATCCTCCCCAAGTTTTTGTAGGGACCATGGAACTATAGATTTTATCGAGCTAGTCTTGTGAGTTAGCTTGCCTGGGGATAAAAAGTAGAACAAAGGGCTGGGAAATCCAAAAGGGTATGCAGAACTAAGAATGGAGCGCAAACAGTCTTGAATAAGATCACTTCTCTTGCTGACAACAATTGGTGAAGCATTTCCAAATATTTTCATTGATTCTCTCTCAACAAAGGTCCATTGAGTAGGAAGACTTAAACCATGGTCAGAAAAAAGCACACTTAACTGCTGGTAAAGTGCAAAGAAGTCACGGTAGCGTCTTTCAACCTCCCATTGATCATTAGCACTCCACACTCTTAAAATATACACAGTATACTCCTTGACTCCGACCAATCTTTCACCAAAAGAAACATCTCCTTTTCTCTGTTTCGCACCAATGATCGCAACCCAAGTAATTGTGTGTTGTGAAGATGGATAAACATCATCTGTTCCAGAGGTAGATGCTGTGGAACTACCATCTCTTATATGATGGGATTGATGGTAAGCATAACCATCACTGGCCATAGACCTAGTTCCACTGGATTTTGCAGTATCTAGTAAAATTTCCTCCATTTCCAGAACCATTTCATCAAATACATCACTAGCATTCTGTTTTTCATTCTACAAAATGGCACAAAGTATAATAATAATTAATGTTTCAGAAGATTATTAATCATGGAAACAACTGAATTGCATATTTAAATTTGGTAAAATTTCAAGTTTCATTAAGTAATACTCTCAAGGCTTAAGCCACAAAACTTTACCTATTGCTAAAAGAAGTAAAATCACTTGGGAAACAATCATAATTTTAAATAACATCAAGCAGTTGGATCAGTAATATAGACAAACTAGAGAACAATTTTCCTGACTGATCAAAATGGGATGGTATGTACTGATTGATCATGATCAGAACCTATCTATATCCCAACTTAAACTAAATAATAATAATAATAATAATAATAATAATAATAATAATAAGCAGGCATTTTCTTTTAACCATGTGGTTTAATGAGAAAGGCATTGCCTTTCAGTGGAATTCTAGAATTGCAAACTACTTTAGAATTTAAGTCGATTTAAATGCAATCTAATTTTGGGTTAGATATAAATCCCAATCAGTTTGGTTGTTAATTAGAAGCCCAATGTTTGAAAACAAATCTAACTAAAAAAGATGGAGTTATGCTTGTTTTGGAGGATACACTAATTAGTTCTATTAAGTACTGAAATAATGTACTGGCATTAGTGAAAAAACTGCATCCTGTGCACTATTGATGTTAAGCAAACTTGACCTTACTAGGTAATTAGAGGAAATACTGTAAACATAATATATACGAATAATAGCAAACTAGACAGATATTTGTTAATTGGAGAAAGTAGGTTGCCTTCCTTGCTTCCTGAATGCAAAGCATAAATTTATGTACAACTCTTTGTGTCATTGTATAAGTGCTGAGAATAGGTATTTTCTGATAGCTTTAGCAGTTCAAATACGGGGCCGCCGCCGCACACACACAAATACAAAGCTTCTAGAAATGAAAGCTGTATAGGGATAATTTGCAACAGTGGTGCACTCCAGGGAGGAAATGAAATTTTCCATACTTGTCTAGAAAAAAAAAATGTTAAAGAACATGAATTCTAAAATTGCTCAATAACTGAAAGTTGTTCCATTGAATTTCTTGGTCATAGATACTTACTAGTGTATTACTACAACAATGCTATCAAAATCAACAAGATATGTTAGTAGTATATTGTTGTCAATCAAGGTACTGTTCCTGCAGCTATTACTTTAAATACTTGAACAAACTACCAAGACTAAAATGCAATATCCTGAACAAGTGAACATAAAACAACAGCTAGGGAAAATTATAAACTATTGTGCAGAAAGCCAGAAACCAACCCAGAACAGCCTATAATATTTTCTGAGAAACCCTCATAAGTAATATAATATTTGTCGTATCTTGCAACACTAGTTCGAGCTACGCATGTGAAATTATACTGAAAGATGGCACATAGGCAAAGAATAAAAGATGTGAAATAAACAGTCAGAATCTATCACCTAAACAACAAAAAAAAAAAAAAAGAATTAGAGATAGTTGGATATAAGACTAGTGGAAAAGGTGGAATCAATGCTGTAAATGGCGATAGGCAGTGGCGGGGCAGTCAGTGACCACCTCGGCCGCCTAGGCGGTGCCTAGGCAATGCCTAAACGGTTGAATTTTTTTATTATTTTTTTATACAAAATATTATAAACAATCATTATTCTTTATAATATTTACTTTTAATAAAATATATTAATTAAAAATTAAAAATTTAATCTAACTATTTATATATATAGGATAATTTTATTAGGCTTTAATTAAGTTTATTTAAATTATCTCAATCATAGCTAGGAGTTGATTAAAATTATTAACCTAAAATAATTGAATTAAATCCTAACTTACAACTTACCCGCGTATCTTGTTTTAGCCAGGCG
Organism: Boesenbergia rotunda; assembly: GCA_024364735.1. Lineage (NCBI taxonomy): Eukaryota > Viridiplantae > Streptophyta > Magnoliopsida > Zingiberales > Zingiberaceae > Boesenbergia > Boesenbergia rotunda. The sequence continues at coordinate 117,930 of JAGFNQ010000197.1, forward strand.
ACAAGTTTGGACATGTCATCATGTCAGGGTGACGCCTCCGAGCCGTCGCCGGGCTCGGGCAAAGTCTCCGGGCCCATCAGGTGACTCCTCTGGACCTGTCAGGCAACTCCTTCGGGCTTGTTGCCAGGTTCGGGTGATGCCTCCGAGCTCGTCGCCGGCTCGAGCGACGCGTTCGGCTTGTGCGACTCGTCCAGATAGGTCGCCAAGCTTAGGCGACGTGTTCAGACACATCGCAGGGCACTAGGCGATGCATCCGAACGTGTCGCGGTGGAAAAATGGCGGCAGCGATGGTTCTAGGCGCCACGGTGGCGGAAGAAGGTGACTTACTGCCTAAAGCACCGCCTGAGGCGGTGCGGTTGAGGCCCGCCTCCCGCCGAGGCGGCTGCCTCGTCCGCCATTTAGAACACTGGGTGGAATCAAATTATATAGATGCTTTCACAGCCCGGAGTAGTGGATAAAGGCTAAAAAATGGTAAAACATCAATGGGCTCCAGAGGTACAGTAATTCCATAGTGATCTTCTAAGGGTAGATTCACATTTAGGATCAAACTGACCAAGTAAGCATTGTATTCACATTTTACTCATTCTAGTAAAAATTAAATTTAACTATGGTTCTATAAATAAAATACTAATAACCATTGATACGCATTTTTAAAAGAAAGCATTCAAGTAACCTAAATACAAAGTGCAATACAATGACAAAGTTAATTCAAATGGAGAATGATTTTGTTCATTTGTTTGCTGACCTCATTCATTATGATATCCTCTTCTTTGCTATCCACAATTTTGGAAGTACTATTTAACTCTATCTGGAAAATTGAATTCTGGCCAATAAGAGGAATTGGTTTGGAAAGCTTTGCGTTATCATGTTCTTGAGTTACACACTGTTCGCTTTGAGATGAGTCAGCTGTAAATGAACAAATATCCATGGCAGTAATATGGTCAGTAGGAGCTGACTTATGAGATATATGCTCTTTTGCAGGGTCACCAACATCAACATCTGCAATGCTCCCGTCATTCACGGGACAGGTATCTCTCACACCTTTGTAACAAGAATTGACTTGATCTTCTACAACATATTCTAGTTGTATAGGTTTTCCTTTCTGCGAAGCTTCATGTTCATTTAGAGGGTTCTTGACGGAACAAATTCTCTCATTCTGGTTAAGTTGATCAGAGTCTCGAAAATTAAGGTTGACATCTGATACACCTTGACCAGTCTCCTCCATGATATCAATTGATTCGATCACATGTTTGATGGCCAGTGATGGAACATTTTTCTCACTTTTTGGAAGCACGAATTGCTGACCAACCATTTTATCTCGGTTAATCAAGAAACAATCTTGGCCGAGTCCACCATTTTCATGCAGAAACTCATCCAAATCATTGGAACCAAAAGCTACAGATGGATTCATAAGGAGTGGACTTGTGTGGTGATATTGCATCTCGCCAACGCACTGTGTGATCCTCTTTTCACGCCGACCAGTTGTGTTGTCAAAATCTGTACCATATTCAAGCATTGAGTCCTCATCATCGGAGTTTACATATCTAGAAGAGAAACCCTCATCTGCATCTGCCATGATCTTGCCTTCAACATGAGAGGAAGATCCCACATTTCCCAGAAAACCCACCTCTTCGGCGCTGGCTGTCATACAAAGCAAAGAACTTTGATCAGAACATCCATCATCGTACCTCACGGAGATAGCGTCCTGAGCTAAAAGGTCCACCACTTTCTCGCTCCTCAACGCTGCTTCTTCATGGCCCTCAACTTCCACATTCTGGTTATGGAACCGAGACGGGTTTCTGTTTCTAGAAAACGATTCTATTCGATCAGCCAAGGGTAATAGATGATTTAACTGGGACGATCCCCTTTCTCTCGGCGACGCAGTCCCTCCTTTATCCAACGACCGATCGGCCTCCACGAAATCGAGAAGATCGCCGTAGTTTCCGACAGAACTACAGAGACTGGCGCTGCCGAGGGCCGAATTGGCGCTGCAGTATCGGTCGAGCTCGGAGCCTTCATCATCACAGGAGGAGTAATTAGAGGCAGCAGGCGAGACCGGCTCGTCGTCGTCGTAATCGTAAGCGTCGAAGTCGCGGCCCTGGATTTGGGTGAAGAACTCATCGAATGGATCAGGAGTCGGAGATCCGGTCTCCATGGGCAACCAAGACCCCGAAAAAACGAAGGTTTACAGTAGATAAGCGCCCCCTTTGATCTGCTGTGTTCCGTCAATCCCCTTCTACTGGTGATTCGCCTTCGATTCACAGGGGCGGGATGAAGGAAGACGGAGATCGCTTCACGAAGGGATAAAAATGAAAAAAAGGTCGGGTTTTTGGGCGTGGTCTTTCTTTTGTTTCTCTCCCTGGTCCTGGTTTATATAGAGTTGACTAAGAGTTCATTAGTCATTTCACATAATATTTGTCATGTTTTTTTAACTTTTAATTTTATTTCTTTTGAATTTTATTAATTTACAAAAAAAACTTTAATTTACTCGAAGGATAAATTGAGAAACGATAAAAAGAAAAAGGAAAAAAAATCTAGAGAAAGCAAAAACAAAAACTGAAACTAAAAAATGAGGTCGTGCCAGGCAATCCGTGAGACTGTCGCCCGCTGGAGCGAAAATGGATCATTATGTTCATATCCAGTCCTACAGTTCATGGAAGAGATGTAAAAGTGCTCGTGAATATGCTAGATCATTAAATTTATTATAATAAGTTAAAGATGAATTCAAACAAATTTATTTATTTTTAATTATTTATTTGTTAATTATAAATTAATTTTATGATTTATCTCTTTTTAAATAATTTAGAAATGAATCCTAAAAAAGGGATGATTATAACCTTTTTTTAATGAAAATAAAAAATTAAAATGGGAAAAAAGAAAATAATCTTTTATCTGATTTAGATGCACGGACAAATAATCAAAAAATAATCCGTGAATGATTTTTTAAATCAATCTACTAATTAGATAAACAAATAAAGAAAAATAATTCATTCTTTTTATGAAATTAAAAAAAATCACCATAAAAATATTTTCATAATTTTTATTTCAATCATCCTAAGTAAAAGTTAAGTAATTGCAAAGCTCCTTTTTTATAACATAAAATTAAACATTTATAAAATAAACAGGTTAGTACATCTACAGAGATAGTTACTAATAAAATTTAATATTATCATAAAAAGAAGAAATTAAAGCAGCGACGATTAGCGAAGAAGTGTGTCGAATAAATAAAAAAAATCGTATCCACAATATTAACAAATTGATATTATCAAACTCCCATTATAAAATGAGTCAGCCCTAACTAAATAGGATACATAAATCATGAAAAATATTTTATTCTAGAAAGAACAAATAACCAATGAGACAAAAAAATTCTTTTAATTGATGATCATTATGAATTGAGTCATCAAGCACTTTTAATGATCATCAAGGATTCAATATTTACACCGTTAACCAGTGAATCAGCACAAATTGAATATATGATACCAATTAAAAAAAAATAAACTCAAAACACATGATGTTAATCTTTGAATTAGTAAGCACTGTAAGAGGACTCAGGTAAAAAGGAACAAAGAAAATTAAACAACCATGTCAAGTATGCATCCATACAACTTTATGGCCACAAAGTCTCGAATCCAAACTAGGATCAATAATAACAGGGAAAATAACTCTACACGATCACACTTTTCGATTCCTGATAAATATATCTAAAGGTATTACAAAACTGAGCACTCAAGGCTATAAAGAATAGGTAAATACAGTATAATTCACGAAAAAATGGCCAAAAAAATAAATTTCACCTCCAGTTGACACCCAACAAAGGCACAGGTTTGTCGAAAACATTACTTGATGGCTTGGCTAGTGTGATTCTGTAGCTCATCTTCTACTCGCGTATGCAGCCAAAGCGTTAGCGCATCCAGGTGCAAGAGCAGCCATGATAGGCTGCATTTGGTTGCCGTAAAGCGAAATCAAGTGAGTCATGGCGAGGCCGATCTGATTTTTCACTTCTTCACTCTCAACAGGAGATACGATAACTTGAGCGAAAATATTTACGATGTCTGGGACGAGGGGAATGACCTGTTCCAGTAACAATGAGGATGGTGAGGTATTTTGAAGCAAGCACATAGGCGCAAAAATAATTATTTTAGCGTGCAGTGTACCATGGGGTTTGAAGATATGACCAGATCGCAAATGCAACCGTAGACAGTCGTCGACTCTTCAAAATCTTCCTTCAATGGCAAAGCTTTCAGAAGCACAGGTAAAACCTGGAATATATATATATGCGCACACACACACACCAAATGAGGTCTTTGAAGATTAAATTTTCCAACAAGAATCGCAGGATTTCTAACCTGGTTAAGAGGAATGGCGTGAGATTGAGCCATTATCATCCTAGCAACTGCACCGGCTGCATTATCTCGCGCAGCAAAGTCTGATTCTGAGTCGCTAAACAAGGGGTAAAGGGCGCGGAGAATGTCGCCATAATATCTGAGGCAAGATGAAAGGAATCATCTTGAGGAAACTTAGTAACCTGATCAGTAGTGCGTACTTACCGAGCCAAACAGAAAAAATTCCCTAATCTCAACAAACACTAAAAGCAATAAGATGAGGAAAAAACACCTAATGCAGGATTTATACAAGATCTAAAGTAAATCCATCCTTTGTGTAAACAATCAAGTAAAAGGATACCTGAGTGCCGCAACGTCCCCATTTTTGCAAAATTCACCAGCACAGAATGCTGCATTTCTCCTATTAGTTGATTCTGATGATCCCAGTTCTTTCAGTACCAAAGGCATTGTTCTCTGAAGATGATGTTTAATCAGTAAAGACCAAAAAAACAATCATATAAGAAAGGCAAATATAGATAAAAGTATAAAAATTATAATGGTTCAAGTGACATAAAGAATTCTTACATCAACATAAGCAGATATTGGAGGACCCATTTGCTGCGCAACTTCAGCCAAGCAAGCAACAACCATGGTCCGATCTTGGGGAGGGTGTGGGACTTTCTGCAGTTAAATTTTGGCATTGTAATAACAGGAGAACAAAACACATGAATGTACAAAGATAAATGAAAAACTAACAAAACAACAGCATGAATATATTGATAATGAATATCAATAAGGCAAAAGGCACAACCATCCCTACCGCAAATTTCATTAGAGGATCAAAGAACTTAGCAAATATAGGTTCGAAATTAGGTCCCATAGTCTTTGCAAAAGCTGGAAGAAGATCTGACACTGCATCCATGAGCACCTCATCATGGTCAACATCACCATCATCAGCGTCGCAATCAGATTCTACTCGTTGACATGATGATTCCTCACACAGAAGTGTTAGAGTTGCCTTGGCAAGTCTAGGAATATCTGCAAAAATTTAATGTTACATGTTGCTCATTTATCAACTTAAGTGGCACATCCACAAAGTGATGTTTTAAGCTTACAAGATTCGATAGCCATGTATCCACTGTCTTTCATTATTTCTGCCATGCCAGTGCATGCTTGAGCAACAACTTCCTTGTCATCATCATCAGTCATGGTACTGATATAGATTTTCATAACAGTATCTGGGAATTTAAGCAAAGTATAATTAGATAGTTTGAAGGTGAATACTAAGAAGCTTAAGCAGTAGTAGGGTTTAAAAGGCAACATACCAAGAACTTCTCTTTGTTTTTCTGAGACATCCTGCTTTACAAATAAAATGAATTAGAGAATACCCTACTGAATCTGACATAGTGCAAAAGCTTGTCGAGCATAGTTTATTAATCTAATGATTTGGGCACATGTAGATCCTCCTCAAGGATTTTTCACTTCGTACACAATTTAGGTGGTTTGGCTAAACCATAAATCATATACGTTGCATTTGAAATACCATACTGTACATTGTCAAATTATTTTCTGAAATTTCACCAAGAAAACGAATAACTTGAAAATCCATTGCTTGAGAATTAAGTGAAAGTATTTAAATATTTATTTAATATCCTCCCATGGGTTGTAATACCGTTCCATGCCGCCCGGCACGGGTGGTTTTTACCATTCCACTCACGGAGCGAAACCGGCTCACGGGCAGCACACGATTTTGGCGTCCTGGAGGCACCGCCGGAAGGCGTCGCCAGAGGCTTCCAGCAGCACCAAAGGCGTCATCGTAGGCTTCTGGCGGCGCTGGAAGCTTCCGCAGGCGACAGAGGCCTCGCGGAGCGCAGCCAGCGCCTGGAGCCTCGCAGTCGCGAGAGGCTTCCAACGGCATCAGAGGCATCGCCGAAAGTTTCCGCAGGCATCGGAGACCTCGCGGGGAGCCTCTGGCGCTTGTAGAGTCACAGGCGGTTTCGTGACCGCCTGCAATTTCAATTTTTTTATTTAATTAATTTAAACAATTCCTTTCATAAACTCAAAATTTATTAATTAATATTCTAAATTCAATTTACAACTTTAAATTTTATTTAAAAATTCTAAACAAAATTTTAAAATTTTAAAAATATATAATTTTTTAAAAATAATCTAAAATAATTTTAAAAACTCTAATAAATCAGATTTATATTTTGATATATATATATATATTATTTTTATTGTTTTAATATTTAATTAATATTCTAAATTTTTATTATTTTAAATATATATTATTTAAATTAATAATTAATTAAACGAATAAATAATTAATTTATATGATTATTATATATAAAATAACATCTTTTATTAATTTATATAATTATGATTATTTAATCTGGACATTAGAAAACTATAAAAGTGACCTAACATCGAGAACTTATATAAAATTAATATAAAATTTATTTTTAAATTATATACAATAAACATATTTATCTAATAATTATTATATATAAATAAAAATACCGAAACCGTGTCGGCACGGCACGATACGATACCGAAACCGTATCATTCCGGTAACCTCGGTACAGGTTAAAATTTTAAACCTTGTATCCTCCATTAGAAATTGGGAAGTGGGAACTTGCGAATAAATATATCTGAATAATCTGCGCAGGAAAATATATGTCCATAAAGAAAAATACAGCTTCAACTTACATTTTGACCTGTAGAAATTGACTGTACAGCCGTTAAAATACCTGGAAAAGAGGAGAAAAGAGAATGAGATTGCAAGTTTGGGCATAATTACTTTGCTCTTCTAAAGCAAATAACATGAATATATACAATTTTGGCAATATATCACTTTCCTAGAATTAATTAATATTTTCATACAACACCTTTATAGGATATGACTGCTGATATGCTCATATAATCTTCTAATCAAATTAAAATAATTCTTTTAACCATGAAAGAATTTCTGCAGGGTATTAGATCCACCAGCTCATAGGTTCTTACTACACCTAGCTAAGAGCAAACTATTGATAAGATCACTTCAAACCCAAGAATCAGATAATCAGAAGACCCATGTTTTCTGAATTATGTGATTTAAGATAGCTAGGAAATATGATTCATCAATTATTGTATTGAAGTCAGACAATCAATATTCAATTCAAATCCATATCTCCAGGAAAAAAACAAATGAAAAAATTGCCTCACAAGTAAATACTCACCTTTCAAAGCTATGATAGCCTGAAGCCTGACATCTTCGTGAAAATAGGCTGCATGCCTGACTAAAATTTTCAATGACTCGTCCATATAGCTAGCATTGATTAAAGAAACCAAACAGTTGCATGTATGTTGTATAAGGTATAAGGTATAAGGTAAGAAGCATGTTAAATAAGTAGGATACGGTGCATAAACACTCTTAGTATGAAGTGCAAACAAGCCAATAGCTTGGGTTGCGGCAGCCTTTTCATCCAAAACCCCAGTCCTCACACTAATGTTTCGAACTCTGGGTTCATCATTATCTTCATCAGAGGACACACCTCCAAACCCATTGTCAATGCTACCAGAATCATCAATGTCCACTGCGGAGCCATCATCCAGATTACACGAATAAAATACAAGAGGTACAACATGCTGAAGGTACTGTACCAAAAAAATGTTACACAACGTTACTTCAATATGTTCCTGATACGAGAATCAATAGCCAAAAGGTAGAGAATCATACCTGTGCAAAACCATCACCCAATATTTCAGCCATATTGCTAAAGAAACCATGAGTATATTCCCGAAGTTCACTGTAATCCAATGCAAAACCCTGACAATACAGATATAGACAGCTCAATTTGGTGCTCATTTCTACAATACTGCGTAAGGCCTTTAATAGTAACTCACAGCAAGTGCAGCCTCAATGAAGGGGGGAAGTATAGGTTCCATCCTCGTTCGCCCAACTGCCATAGCAACTATTCCAACTAATTCAGTTGCCCTAGCACGTGCTCTCAAGTCCTCATCATTTGTCAATACCATAAAACTTTTCATTAATTCAAGAACTTTCTCTGCATAAGGAATAAAAGCCTGCTCGGCAGCAGAAGCTACCGAACCAATTGCAGACTGCAGTAAAAAAAGGTGACAGATGAATTTAATAACAATCCAGTATCAGCAAAATAAACTAACATAAGAAAAGCAAATAAGGAGAATAACCATGCATGTCTCTTGCAGATTCCGTGGACTGTTTTGAAGGGAAAGAACAAGTCTTCCCATTAGAGGATCGAGATAAGGAAGAATTTCTTCCTCCATGTCTTCACAAAATGCTGCAAGTGCATAGTATGACTTTTCCTGCAGCAATAATCAATTAATCATGAAAATTGACCACAATGTTACTACAGAATGCCTAATGTCACGCCCACTGCAAGTTACCTTTACTTCGTCTGATGGGTCCTCAAGGGCATTCAGGATACATGGAAGCACACTTTGGTAGCATGATAAAATTTCTGGCTGGAGATGCTCAGCGAACTGGCCCAATGCAAATGATGCAGCCCCCCTTACCATTTGTTCTTGATCTTTCAGGGCTCTCAAAACTATGTGTAAAACATGTTCTAACTTGTCTTTTAGCAACTCAAAACAACCCTCAGAGATAACACCTAGTGCCGTAACAGAAGCTTCCCTGAACTTGGGGTTGTTGTGATGGAAGTTTAACGATGCAAATTCAAATATTGGGAGGAAAACACTCTTAGGAATATTAATAGCCATTGTGTCAATAACCTCAGCAGCAGCTCGATCAGCAGAAAGATCAGAATCCTCATCTCCATCGGTCGTTTCTGTAAGAAGAGGGCACATTACTTGCAGAATAGGTACTACAAGCTTGTGTTTCTTCAAAAAGGATGCTTTGAATTTTGCCAACCATGAAATTATCTGAATTGCCTGGCATTGCCAACCGGATGAATTAGAAATTACTGACACATATCAAATACCAACACTCTAAATCTGGCAAACCTGGTGTCTTATGTTCAATTCCAAACTCTGACTTGAACAAACTTCAAGAGAAAATTGCGCTATCGACTTCACAGAATCCCCAAGTAGAGGAGCAGGAGATTCGATGAGCTCATCAAATATTTCAAAAGCAATAGAAGCAACATCTTCCTCACCATTAGCTAGGCATTGCCTTGAAACATTCAATATACTTGGGATAAAATCACGAAACAATTTTACCTACAAGGTGAGAGGAAAATAATATCAAATTATACTTGAGAGGAATACAAGGATTAAGCATAGTTCTCATTCAATAATTTGCAAAACTGAAATGAGTGAAGTTCATTTTTCTGAGGCTATCATTTATGTTCAGTCAGAAACAAATTACGTATTATTGCTAACATTCATAAAGATTTGATGAATGTATAGCAGTAGAAATCTACAAAATACAACAAAGTAGCTAACAAACTCACCACATTTGCTCCATCGTTTATAAACTCAATAAAGGATCCAACAGCCCTGAAGTACAAAACCTGGGTCAGACCAAATCCAGGCCAAAGCATACGTGCATGAAAAAATAAGTACAAAAATGGCACTCATTCAAATTATTACAAATACACACTTCAGAGCAGCAACTCTAACACGAGTGCTAGTCTCATCTTGCAGGCACTTGAGCAAAATAGGTTGTAGATCTGCCAAATGGGTTTGAAATGTTGGTCCAATTGTTTCAGTGAGAGAGCTGAAAAGGATCAAAGCCACCTAGCAGAATACAAAAAGATTAAATAAGCATTCCACAAATTGAAAAAGCATTAAATTAAATCATAGAGAGCTGACAGGTAAAGAAACAAGCAGTCTTAAAGAAGAAAAAAGCATGAAGTATGAGCCTAATGTGATAGCAAGCTTTAAATCACATTGTCAAATAGCTAAAACAAATACCATAGACTATAATGATCCAACCAGATAGCATCAAGGTTCAGTTTATGCATACTATCAATGTTATGCTCCATGAACCAGGCTAAGATGAACCAAGCCAATTCAGGTTTATTGAACCAAGTCCAAACCATCAACTATCTCATAATTACAATACATCACATATCATTCACAGTGATCATCATTATCCAATGCTTAAGGCTCTATATCATGATCATCTTGAGGCAGCCTTGAGAATTCTTAGATGCTTGGAAAATGTCCAAGGGAAAAGTCTTTTGTAGGGTATACTAATTATAGGGTATACTAATGTTGATTGGGCAAGTTCTGCAGAAAAATCAATATCAATGCTACATGGAGGTAATTTAGATTTCACACGAGAGCAAATCATAAATATTCATAGCTTTTTTTTATCAAGTATAGAAGCGGAAAATATTGTCATGGCCCTAACCATATGTGAGCTTATAGGAAAACAACTTCAAGAAACAAGGATCATAGGAAAACAACATACTTCTCGATGGTCTTCTTGTGAGCTTTGACTGCACTGGAAAAGGAAAGGCAATAATTCAGGCCATTCTCCGGCTGGGACTGCATACTTCGCAATGATGCTCACAACATTAGCACTTGCCCGCCTAACAAGAGAACTGCACAAGACACCAGGTCCTTATAACTATGTAACAAATGCTATTCCTATTTCTAACACTTAAAAGAACCGAGATGGTTGTTAAACAGAACTTAAATTATAAAAAGAAAAATTTTAATCCAAACACCAATTTGTGATAATTTAGCCATGAAGTTTATGAGTTGTAAATGTCTAGGTATCCATCACAACTCTACTATGAATTCCATTAAAATGTTGACATCATGTGCTTACATTACAAGGCAACCATTGATTATATCTGAGTTTGCTAATTGCCCAAGAACAAGTATGTTGCTTCAAACAAGTTCTCCATAATTAGAATACTTTACACATGATGCCTGATTGCGCTTTTACTTTGTACTTGAATATATAGATTTTAATGTTTTTCTTTAATGCAACAATTCATTAAGTGAGTACAGTAATATATCTGTCCACTTATCACCAAATAAGCCTGCTAAACTAGCATTCCAAGAGAGAGGAGATTCACGGATGGCAATATATGTATATTACCTATCACACATAAAGTTTGTGCATAAATCTGTTCCATGATTCTGAGTGAAAATAATGCATATGAAGATAACTATAGTCCATTATGATAATAAAAACATAATGTGGTAGCAGAAAGCTACACTACTCTTTAAAAATGTTGTGATGAATAGATATATAGCGTAACAAGTGTATTCGATCTTTAGTCTTTCATATTGATAGGAAAATATAAGGAGCAAGGAGTATAATGGATAGTGATGAGTAGAAAGCTTTAACATCATTATTATTCAACAACTAAAGATAGCAAATAAAATCAGATGATACTTTCACACAAATGATAAGTTCTACTGATCCCTCTTAAAGGCAACGGAGGGCATAGATTCAAACTTATTGTGACTATCCAAAGATTCTAGTTTTAAAAAAAACAAAATTTAAAAATTTAGCATTGTAGCAGGAAAGCATACAAAACCTAATTACAGACAGGAGAAAAGTGTTAGATACAGAAGGGCAAATTTCACTTTCTACAGTTAGTAGTAAGAATTCACCATCAATCCCAAAGAATAATTTTTCAAATTGGCAAAGCGACGACTTTGTAAACTGCACAAACCAAGAAGGGCCATTTGGTATGGACGTTCATTTTCTAAAGAGAAGTGACTTCATTTCCAACATGCACATTTAAACATTCCTCATTTGGATAGAAACTATTAACATCGAGCATCAACGAACAAACATAGCCAAACTGCCCCTTCACCTTTGCCCTCAACTAGTCACTGCCGAATACAAACCAAATAACGATTTTTATTTCTTTTTCTTGTGACGTTAACAAAGCATCAATCTAACAAAAAGGGGGGAAAATATCTCTGGTCAAGTGAACTCGCCTATAAACCCCTTCGACGAACAAAGCACAAAAAAACTAGGAATTGCACAACTATTGAAGAAGGACGATAAAAGGAAAGATATTAATTAAGAATCTAGACCTGTGCTCGAGGGTGATGCTATCGATCAGCGCCTGCTTAACTGAGCCCTTGAGTGCGGGCGAAAGCTTGGCCCAGTGTCCAGTGATCTTCTTACGGAGGAGGACAGCGGCAAGCTGGCGGACGCTAGGTGTCTTGGCGGTGCGGAGGTGGTGGACGAGGGCGGGAACGACAGCAGGGTCCTTGGACAGCCGCTTGATCTGCTCCTCTGCCTGCCGCCGCGCGTCGTTGTCCGGCATCAAGAATTGAATAAGCAACAACTCCAACGACTGTGCCATCGCCGCCGCCGCCGCCTTCACACTCCTCTTCTCGTCTTCCAAATGGTTGTCAGCCGCCGAAGCAGAGAAAGGATCGAATATATATATAGTGGAAACCCTATGCTGAGCTTGTATTTTTTTCCCTTTTTTTTTTGTTTAAGAAGGGTTTTAGGGATTATAACAAATAAAATAAAATACGATAAAAAAAATTGACTATTTAATATGAAAATAAATTATTTTAATGTTTTCCTTAAATTATATATTAAGGATTAAACAAAGTACCGAATCTGTAAAATAATAAAGGCTAGGGCCTTAAATATAAAAAACCTGAGCAATCATCATCGACGGCGAAGCCACCGGCTCCTCCTTCACCGGCAAGAAGGCTGACGAAGCGGACGGGGAATCGACGGAGTCAGGATGCGGTGAAGATTAACCGCCATCCCGTCTTCACCTCGTCTCCTCCTCCGGCAGCAACAGCTACGAGTTTGGGGCCGACCCCGGTTTCGGTCGCCTCGTTCCCTGGCGATTTCCAATGCGTCCGGAGATCTACCTCCTCCAAAAATCGCTGCCGCCACGTTGTCGTTGCTGGCTGTGACGACACCCTGAGGAGCACGGCGGCGTTCCCGCCGCCTGCTGATGTGCATGATCCGTCGTCTCCTCCTGTCGAAGATGAACCTACTTCGTGCATACCGCCGCCTCCTGCTGAAGATGCTGACGATCTAAAACCTGCTTCTTCACCGTCGATTCATCGTGCTGCGCCTGAAGATGCTTCTGGTGCGTACGATCAACAACCTGCTTAATTATCATCTCTACTTTGGAACAATTTTTTTTTATCTATGTAATTACTGCTGACTTAATGATATAAATAACTTCTTACTCGTACTGAAAGATTAATCACGATACACTTGTGTACAATATGTGATTAATTATATAACCTTGTAGGTATATCAGTTTAGTAGATAAATCAGACACGTTCACTAGTTAGAAAACAAATACATCTCCAAAGAATGACACATCTGTAAGTATACAATATGTGATTAATCATATGGCCTTAGGAACAATTAATTAATACTGATTTTTAATATGCATGTAAAAACAGATTGAATGATCAGTACTTCACTTTGTCTAAAAGCTTCCTCCGGCCGATCTTGCTCCGTTGCTTCACAAGATTTCCATGAGTTGAGAAGAATGAAGCCTGGTCCGGAACGATTGGCAATTAAGCAGAAAATTCTAATGGCTTCGAACCAGACAACACTCCCCTCAACTATGACAATTAACGTGAAGATGGACATGCGATAGTTTTCTGAAGCAGGAGCGGAGTCATCCAATTTGTAAGAAATAAAGAGGAGACGAAGGACATCCATTATTGTCATTACTATGATTAACTGTTTACAATAACTGAATGCGGAGCTAAGTCAACTCGACCATGCATGATGAGATGCTGTTAAGCCAAGTCAAAGCGAGGGCGATCGAGAATGCATGCACAGTTAAATATTGGGGGAACGATGCCGCAATGAGTGTGATGATATTCTTGGGGATTTTTATGCTGAAGGAATTTGAGTGTTAGAGATTTAGGGTCTGACTTCTGACCGTGGACTGCTGCTGCGGCTGCTTTATTCTCGATGGGTTGGCTTTTGCTCGCCACTGGGGAAAAGGTTGGTGTTAATTTGCTGCGTGCGATTCCAAGCTTGGTAATCAAGCAAACAGAAGCGTGGCTTTTGTACGTGTGTGTGCATGGGCAGAGAAAGAACAACAAGCACAGTGTATATAGTTAATAGTTTGTCTCCCTGAGGACTGGCCTGTAGACGCCTCGCCGTCCGCCTGCGCACCGGCCTCTGCCCTCCACCAGCTCTGCCGGCGCCGCCCGCCTCGCCTACCTCTTTGGCTACTCCCTCGACGACGGACCGTCTTCGGCGTGCGTTATGTGCGTCGTCGCGGTGGTCTGTCCGCGCCTTCTCCGGCGGCGTCCGTGCAGTGCTCTGATTGACATTATCTATTAACATTCCCTTAAATTAAAACAACTGACTAAATTAATCTAAAACTATAAACTTAAACAAACAAAAAATTAAATAAAAAATAATAATGATAAAAAGAATATTAAAATAAAATTACAAAAAAAAAACTCTAATAAGCTTTAAATTTATCGCATAAGGCACTGAAGGAACCAAGCCGAGCTTCAAAGAATAAAATTATTGATATTAAAATACAATCAAAATCTTATATTAAAAATATATTTAAAAAATCATAGGTTTAAAAGATGGAAGATATCTCCATTGATATGAGACCTTTTGAGTAAAGTTTGAAAATAAATTCATGAGCGCTTAGGTTTAAAATAGACAATATCATATCATTGTTGAGAAGTATGTGAATTATAGTTCAGATCAAGCCATGTAGATATAATAGTAATAACTTTGAACGAAAAATTGAACCCTAACTGATGAAAATGTCTTCTTGGACCAAAGCATGTCAATATATAGCTATCGGATATTTAGCGAAAATCCTAGTGAGTAAATCCTAAGTGGTGAAAAGTCTTAGTTTGTCAAAAATGACTAAATGCTTAGCGAAAATCCTAGGGAAGTAAACCTTAAATAATGAAAAATCTAGGTCAAGGGGTGATCGGATACTTAACGGAAATCCTGGAGAGTAAATCCTAGGTGGTGAAAAAGTCTTAGAGAATCGGAGTAAATCAATAGTGACTAGATGCTTAAGGGAAACCCAGAGCAGGTCAATAATAATCAATGCTTGAGAGGAGACTCAGAGTAAGTCAATAATAACCAAATGCTTAAGGAGAGGTTCAAAGTAAGTCAATAATGACCGGATGCTTAAGAAGAAGCCCAGAGTAAGTTAATAATGATCGGATGCTTAAGGGAGGCTTGAAACATAAGAATAATGATGATCCTTTATTTAATGGAAGGATTATTGAGAATACAATCAATATGAATTTAAAAGATCATGAATTTAAAAGATTAAAAATATCTCCATTAATATGAGGTCTTTTGGGTAGAGCTGAAAAATAAGTCTATGAGGGCTTAGGCTCAAAATAGATAATATCATATTACGATAGAGATACATAAATTCTTTTGATCTTAACAATTGAAAAGATCGTTATTCAAGTTTGATTTAATTATTTTTTTTAAGAGTTTGAGAGTTTAGTTCAAGCTTCATTTGAGTTTAATTTGATGGGAAATTGCCTTAAAATCCCTGATCGCAGCTCAAACTCTGCCCTCAGTCCCCAGGTCAGAGAAAATATTTTTTCACTCCCTGCCAATATCTGATAGGTAACTGCAACTCCTTTCTATTTGTGATTTTACTTAATTGCCCATGGTTTTAATTAAAACTCCTTTGTAGCTCAATTTTTCCGCCCAAAGCCCCAACTACCAACGCCTTCTTGCCCTAACTCAACACCGACTTCCTTCTCTAAATCCAAACCATCAAGGAGCAAAGCCTTTATTGATTCATTGAAGGCCAAAATCGAAGAGGCGATCACACTTTTGCAGCTCATTTTTTTCCGCCCGAAGTCCCAACTACCAACGCCACGCCTTCTTGCCCTAACTCAAAGCGGTGATCACACCTTTATCAGTGACTCTGAGTTTGATCTTTTTCGATTGAATGATTCCATGAGATTTGCATTTAGTTTTTTTGATTGTGTGTATTCCATGAGATTTGTGTTTAGTTGTTTTAATTGTGTGTGTGTTTTGGTTGGCTGTCTATTTCATGTCTAACATTTAGGATTTAGTTTAGGAATTTTGTGTGTATTTTTGGGTTGATTGTCGATTTGATGACCAATATTTAGGGTTTAGTTTAAGGATTATATGTGTGTTTTTGGTTGGTTGCCAATTTAATGCCCAATATTTAGGGTTTAGTTTTCTGATTAGGTTTGTGTTTTATCTATTTCATAGAGTGGTTTTTTAAAAATTCCTTAGAGTACTCGATTATAAGTGTCATGATAAATTATAATGGTTTAGTACTTGAAATAATTCAATTTTTATAAATTTTGAGGAAATTACTTAGAGTACTTGATTATAACAGTTTCATCCTCAATTTTTATATTTTAATGCTTGAATCTAATTATTATTCAATATTTTGGAATGATTTGGAGAAAAAAATTTGTCTTACATTTTTATATGAATATTGATTTTCAGTTTTTATACTATTGAATAAAATGTTATATTTTTGTGGAGTAGGTCGAAAATAGAATCTGGAACTGGACCTTGCAACCTTGTATTTTTGGATAGTTATAAGTGCAAGAATGAGTTGTTTGTGATTTCAATTTTCAGTGGTTGTAGTTTGCCAGATATATTTATGAGTCTTGGCAAAAAATGTGCGAAGATTACTCTCGAATCTTTGATTATCCAATACATAGCGCTACAGTATAAGATGTACATGACTTTGAATGACGATGATGATGTCCTGAATATGATACATCTTCATATGTGTTTGAAGCTCAGTATGATCAATTTGAGAGTAGAGAATAGAAATACATACATTGGCAACCTAAATTTTGAGAGGTAAAATATATTATATCCCTGTTTATATTTTGGTTTTAATAATATGTTATGTTACTTCTAGTATAAGTGCATATGATATGGTTTATTTGATACTACTAATCTTATTTAAATTCAATATCTTTCATTATGTATGTATGATATGTACTTATTTGTGTCTGGTACATCATAATAATTTTGTATCAAACTGGTAAGGGTTGAGGAGGAACACACACGATCTAGGAGTGATGAGGAGATTGAACAGACCTTGTTGTCGAATACTATAGATGCTTGGATTAATTGCATTCATGGTGACGGGCAAAAATTCAAGGATGCTGCTGATTTTAGAAGATGTGTTAAAAACTATGTTGTTGCTACAAGACGCTCATTTTTATATAGAAAAAATGATAGCGAAAAAATTATTGTTATTTATAGCGAAAAATTATTGCTATTTATAGCGAAAGGAGTTGTGGATGGAGAATTTATGCTTCAAAATATAAAGCAGATAGTATATTTAAGATCCGAAAATGTAACCTGCAGTATACATGTGGTGAGAATAATCTACGTACTAGAGGACATCCTCAAACTGATGCAACTTAGATCGCTAATGTGGTGAAAGATAAATTGAGAGAAGAGCCCTCTTATCACCCTTGTATAATTCAAAAAGACTTGCAAAGAGATTATGGGATAGAGTTAGACTATCACAAAGTGTGGAAAGGCAAGGAATTAGTGATGCATGATATTCATGGTACAGAGAGGAGATGCTACGATAGGTTAAGATGGTATTGTCATGCTATTCGAGAAACAAATCCTGGCAGTATTACTGGGTGTGAGGTTGATCCTGTAAGTAATAAATTTAAACGGCTATTCATTTGTTTTCATGCATGTGCAGTTGGTTTTGTTACTGGTTGTAGGTCATTGACTTTTTTGGATGTGACTCATATAAAGAATAAGTATAAAGGTAGTATCCTAGTTGCTGTGTCGAAGGAGGCCAATGATGATCTTTCCACAATTCCTTATTCGGTAGTGGATGCAGAGAATGATGATAATTGGGAATGGTTTTGTTATCTTTTGAGAAGTGTCCTACTTTCATATCAAAGTATTCCATTCAATAAGTTCACATTTTTCTCCGATAGACACCCTGGGATTATGAAGGCAGTTAAGCAACTATTCGTGGGTAGTCACCATGCGTATTTTTTGAGGCATTTAGTGGATAATTTTGTGAAGCAGGTAATTAAAACCTACTTTTGTTTTGAATTTTAATTTTATTTTAATACATGTTTTGAATCAAAAAAGATTTTTTTTGTTATTATAGGTATTGCGAAGTTATCCAAAACATAATAAAAAACATTAGTCTTCGGTATTCAAGAAAGTTGCATATGCTCCATCTTTGCAGGAGCATGAACAACATATACAAAATATCATAGACTTCATGTCACTTGTCATAGGATTTATTGTACATTCCCAGTCACAAAGTTCGGCAAATGCTTTATTTCTTGGTGATAGATGGGGTGTTATGAATAATAACATGGCCGAGTGTTGGAATAATTGGGTTAAACTAGCTTGTTATCTCCATATTGTGGCCATGGTGGACCACATACGCATACAAATCATGAACATAATGCATCGGCGACGTGAATCAACAATGGCGATGGTTAAGGAATTAAGTCCCAAAAAGGAGAAGGCTATTGCTAGTGTTTATCTTGAATCCCGAAATTTGAGAGTGGATTGGTCATGTAATTGGAGATTTGAGGTAGTTGATGGTGAAAAATCCTTTGCTGTTGCTTTAATTGATAAGAGTTGTTCGTACAGAGCTTGGCAGATAAATAAGCTTCCATGCAAGCATGCTTGTGTTGCTATTGAGTCGAAGTCATTATCGTTGTATGAATTCTGTGATCAGTATTTCAAGATTGGAATGTATCGCCAAGCATACAAAGGAATTATTAATCCAATCCCAACTTTTGACATTAAAGAGTCAAATCTTGATGAAGAAAATGTAATCAATGCTCCAGATGTTCGCAGTCAACCAGTCGTAGGAGGACTAAGAGAATATCATCACAAGTTGAAACACGTGTGTCAAAGTGTAGTCGTTGTCATAAGAAAGGTCACAACAAACGCAGATGTAAAGAAGCTATAAACTAGCTGTTATTCTCAAAATTATGTATGTTTGATTTGTTTGTAAACACTGTTGAGGTAATCTATGGTCCGGAGTGACCATGTGTTTTGATGTTTGGGCAAAGGGTTTAAGTTAGATTTCCCTTGTGTTCTAATATGTATATGTGGGTGTGCAGGATGTGCAGGTTACACATATGGACTTAGCTGGACAGCTTCGGTACGGTGAAAGGTAGCATGGAGACAAGCTGAAGGCTTGTGTGCAGCCGAGGGACCTTAGATAGCATGGATGATGAGCCGAGGGGCGCGGACTTCGAGGCATGCGTGAAGGATGGTATGAAGATAAGCTGGAGGCTTATGTGCATTCGTGGGACGGGAGCCGAAGATGAAGAGGGCGCGAAGGCAACAGTCAAGGTTGTTAGTGAAGAGTCAGCTGAGTCATAAAGGGACGAGAGCCGAGGGAAGAGGACTCCAAAGGCAAGCTGGGATGTAGACTTCAAAGGGCACACGTGAAGGGTGGCATGGAGGCAAGTCGAGGACTTGTGTGCGCATCCATAGCCGGTGGAAGAGGACTTCAAGGGGCAAGCCAAAGGAGTGAACTTGAAGGCACACGTAGAGGAGGGTCGTTGAAGTGAGGAAGAGTGTTTGTAGAAGCTGGGCAGTCGACTAGTGATATACCAGTCGACTGCCAGCACAAACAGAAACTGACAGAATGTAATCGACGTAAGACCAATCGACTGCCCTAGGAGCAGTCGACTGGTAGACCCAAAAAACTAGCCGTTGAGAGAGTCGTTGGCTGGCTAGTTAAGTGGGACCAGTCGACTGGTAATTTACCAGTCGACTGGTGGTGAGGGTTACAACTTAGAGTTCTATTTAAGAGAACTCGTTTTGAGCTGGGAACTCTTGACGAAACAAGTTTGGTTAAGGCTTGTTATTAGTCTTTAGAGCTCAGAGGTGTACTTGGTTTGTGGCAAGGTTTCTCCACCCACAAGGAGCTACGCGAGCTAGCCGGAGGGCATCCGGGGAGTGATCCACCGAAGGATCGAGGGATCGTCCACCTCACGGACTGTCGTGGAGTAGGAGTCTTCATCTCCGAACCACGTAAATAGGTTTGTTAGCATTGTTTATTTTTATTATTATTGTTTCCGCTTGCGCACGCTAACAATGTAGATAGAAGATTCGAAAATTGCTATTCACCCCCCCTCCTCTAGCAAGGCGTAACGATCTAACAAACACTTGGTTTATTTTTGTAATCATACTCTATAATTTGTATGAGTAGTCTGATACTTTTTGATATACACTTCCGCAGGAAAAAGAGATTGTTAGAAGGAGAATCAAGCAGGGTCTTACATTCGAGAAGCAGACATGTTTGAGTGGCAACATTGGTGATTTACATATTGGTTTTGGTTGAATGACAACACCTTTGATGGTTTTGTTTTTGAAAAAATTGTGCAATATGTTATGAACTTTGTCTCATGTATCAGTTATTATTGTGCACTATGGTTGTGTGGTGGAAACTGTTGGGATCGATGGCCCGGCTAGAGGGGGGTGAATAGCTCAGTCACCCTAATTCCCAATTCTCCCTATAATGTTAGCACAAACGGGAGCTTAACAATTAAAACAACAACGCTAACACGTTACCAGTTTACGTAATTCAGAGATTTTTGCTCCTACTCCACGGCGTGTCCATGAGGTGGACGATCCCTTGATCCTTCGGTAGATCACGCCCCGACAATCTTCGGCTAAGTCTTTCTCCTTCTTGGTGGAGAACAACCTCTCACAATCCTTCTTCCTCCTTACAAGATTGAGCTAGGGTTTGAGGAGGAAGATGAGCACTAGGAGCTTGAGCACTTAAACACAAGAGAGAAGATCTTACAATAAAGAGCTAACTTTCCCCAAGCCTCAAGATCCTACTTAAATAGTGGATAGGGTTGTTAAACAAACAGCCCAGCCCGCAATCAGTCGACTGCCCCCAGGGGCAGTCGACTAATGCCCAGCCAATGGATAGCCAACGACTAGCCTAACGACTCTATTTTTTAACAAACCAGTCGACTGGTACCTGGACTAGTTGACTGATCTTTATGTGACTTTTCGTTCTGCGCTAGCAGTCGACTGGCTTCCCTTGCAATCGACTGCCCAGCTTACAATTTCACTCAAACTCACTCCAAAGTCCATCCTTCGCGTATGCCTTGAAGTCCACTCCCTGGCTTGCCCCTTGAAGTCCTCTTCCTTCGGCTCTCGTCCCTCGAATACGCACACAAGCCCACAGCTTGCCTATTAGGATCTTACCGTTTGCTAAACGGGGGTGAATAGCAAGTTTTTGATCTTTCTTCCTACAAATGTTAGTGCGCAAGCGAAATAATAAAAACTAAAACTAACAAACAAGGAAGATACACTGATTTACGTGGTTCGGAGATGAAACTCCTACTCCACGGCTGTCCATAAGGTGGACGATCCCTATCCTTCGGTGGATGATTCCCCGGAGCACCTCTGGCTAGCTCTTGTCGCTCCTTGTGGGTGGAGAAACCTCGCCACAACACTTCGACAACCCCTGAGCACGTACAGGCTACTAACAGGCTCTTACCAAGCTTGTTTCGCCAAGAATTCTCAGCCAAAACCGAGCCCCTTTAAATAGTGCTCTAGACTGATATGACGTTACCAGTCGACAACTCTAAGGCTAGTCGACTGATCCCACTTGAATTCGACCGTTGCAACCCCAACATTCGAATTTCCAGCCACCACCAGTCGACTACCCCAATTGCAGTAGTCTGATCTTTCTGTGGCATACACTAGTCGACTGATCAAGCATCAGTCGACTGCCAAGACTAGGGTTTTCCTTCCCGAGTACAATTCTCTCAGCACTTGAACCCTCACAACTTAGTCCCAGGGTTTCCCTACCCGAGTACAATCTCTCAGCACTCGAACCCTAACAACTCAGTCGACTCTTCATCCAGCAACCTCGAACTGTTGCCTTCAAGCCCTCTTTGACTTTGTCTCTCGTCCCTCAGATGCGCACACAAGCCCTTGGCTTGTCTCTATGTCATCCTTCACGTATGCCTCAAAGTCCGCTTCCCTCGGCTCATTGTCCCTACTTTATCCACGGTCCCTCAGATGCGCACACAAGCCCACGGCTTGCATCAATGTCATCCTTCACCGGTCCCGAAGCCATCCAACTAAGCTCATGTGTATCCTACAAACCTACACACTCAAATACACATATCAAATACAAGGGTGAACCTAACTTAAACCCTTTGCCCAAACATCAAATCACATGGTCACTCTGGACCATAGATTACCCTAACATTTCCTCCATGTCATCCTTCACGTATGCCTTTGAAGTCTACTTCATTGACTCACCCTTGAAGTCTTCTTCCTTGGCTTTCGTCCCTCGGATGCTACACTTCGTTACTCATGTGTAATTTACTAAGTCTTGCACGACTCAAGTACACATATCAAAACAACATGAAAACTTAACTTAATCATATTGACACACACATCAAAACCCATGATCCACCCGATCACACCTAGGTCAATTGCACCAACAATCTCCCCCTTTTTAATGTGTGTCAATATGTTTAAGTTAGGTACTAACATAACAATTGAAAATTAAAAGCATAGTATACTAAAAGGCATAAACATGCATCCTCCCCCTTAACCTATACATTATCACAAGATTTTCAATTTTTCCCACAAACATAAAGAGTTAAGTTAAAATCTAACTTAAACCTTTCGATTCTCCCCCTTTGACACCATCAAAAAGATTGCCCCAAGCAATATTACCCTTTGGTATCAAATAGGGACTTCATTTCTTTTTCTGAAAACCTCTGAAATCTAAACTACAAAGACCAGTCGACTGAGTCAGTTACCAATCTACTGGTGCCTTTGAATTGCCATTTGTACAGAATGTTCAATCGACTGCCCCATGGGCCAGTCGACTGATACATTTTAGTCTGAAAATTTCAGCATTTAAGCCGAAATTCAGAAATGCATAAATAATTCCAGAAAATTTGAAAAATCATAAAACTTTGCTGATCCTGTCGCGAAGCGAGGTGGACTCCCAAGAGCACACGCGGTCCTCCTGAGGATCATGAATTGCTGATGCTGGCTCCGCCGCTAGCTGCGATCTGCAAGGCAAAGACCGTTAGAATCCGTCAGGAAAAGTCCCCGGCAAGGCACTCCGACGGTCAAGTCAGTTCCCGGTGGTGGAAGAGCAGTGAAAGTAATAGAACGGTAGCAAAATACTATTGCACGTACCTGGGGGATGTGGAGTAGAGAGACTTATATAGCCGGGGGAGCTGACAGCTTCTGCCCAACCTGCCACCTTTTGTCGCGTAGCGAGGATAAGGTAAGGCATACCCAGAGGTAGCAGGATAATGTGTCGCATACCAGAATAAGGAAATGAGCGCTGTCAACTACGGGCGGGCGTCGTCAGACGCCGCTCGGCCTGACACCAATGTATGTGGTCGTAGTACGGGGGGACAGGGTATGGCAGGGAGATCATGGCGTCAGCGAGATGCTCGCGATTCTGGCCAGAATGGTACCTGACCTGCGCCAACCCCGTACAGCTTCTACGAGTCTTATGTCAGGGAGTAGTTGTTCTAATAAGTCACGACAAGAACTTTAGACAACTTGGCTTCCCGAGTCAAGGAAGGCTTCCCGAATGAGGAGATGCTTCCCAAGTCGTGGTACGTGTGGTTCCAGATGAATGTCCGAACCCGGCTGACTCGGGGATAGTTTGGCCAATGACCGAGTACTCTTCTAGCTCGGGGTGCTCCTGATTCGGGGATCTTATGATATGGTGACACTCTAAGTGAAGACTTCTCTGGCTCGGGAGGACCTCAAGAGTGTGGGTCGCCACGCGTTCGACTGGACCTCGAGTTGAGAAGTGTGCGAGGGCATGCCCGCTTACGACTTGTACAAAGGTGAGAATTCGGAGCATCGGTCGAGATGTGCCCAGGAGAGTGGGTCGCCACGCGTCCGACTAGGAACACCGAGCCGAGTGGTGCGCGGAGATGGTCCGCTTATAACTTCAGGATACTTTGAGTTGAGACTCCCTTGACCCGGGCGTGTTAAAACTCAGTGATGTTGAGAGTCGGGACTTTTCTGACTCGGGCTTCTCCTGACCCGACACTTCCTGACCCAGGACTTCCTGGACTCGGGGGCCTTTGGGGCTTCTGGCCCTCTTTGCCTTAGTCAAGGCCAATGTTTCCTCGCGTTCGGGGGAAATGAGTTGATCCGCCTATATGGCCTTATATTCTGTTGGTGCAAGTTGCATCAATGATGTTCTCCTTTAAGTGTTTTAATGTTTGACAATACACTTAAGTCAGTGATACAATGAACAGACAAAGGGGAGCAAAGGAGAAGTAACCTAAGTTGAAGAAATGTCCTAGTTAACCTAGGTATCGTAACCCTATGACCTAGCGAAGGGCTGCTAGACACCTAGCGAAGGGCTGTGAAAGCCGCTTCAGTCGTATTACGGTTTCAAATATAATTAAGATATCGAATTCCTCTAAACTAATGTAGCATAGAGTAACTCGAGTCGTCTTCCAACGAATGTAGTTGGTGCAAGATAAATCTCAGGATCGTATCTTATTGCTTTTAGGTTTTGGATATGAAACTGGGTTTTGGATTTAAGAGCTAGGGACTACGAAATGAATAACAGAGCAAATATGAAACCTAATTCTAATTAAGGAAGGACAATGCAGATAAAGAAATCTAAATTAACCTAACTACAATTGCAGAAAAGAAAAGGCAATGTGAAAGAAACATTCAAAAAGTAGGCATCAATGAAACCTAGGCATGGAGTAAAACCTATAGCATGAAAGAAATTTAATTTCCTAACCTAATTGCATGTAATGAAGATATGAAACTTAAAGCTATGGAAAGAGCAACACAAAGCAAAAATTAAACAATCAAGAAACATCACAACTGAAATTAACAGATCTAAGAAGCATTAATCAAACACCTCATATGCATAATGGAAATTGATTCAAATAAGTGTTGATTGAAATGGGAAGGATCAAACTTGATACAAACATCAACAATTTAGCTCAAACAACCAACTATCAAAACAATCAACAACTGAATCAAGTCTAAAAACGCAAATTGACCCAAGAATCTGTGCTGTGAAGAGTTCAACTGCTGCCAATTGGGTTGTGCCGACTGATGAAGGTTGGCTGCTGGATCTGTTGCCGTGAAGAAGAAGGCGCTGCCGAATGCTATTGAAGAGGAACCAAAACTTGGAAAAACAGAAGCTGTGCTGGGAATTGAAGCTGCTAAAAGAGAACTGTGAAGAACTGATAAGAAGAGCTGCTGAGAAGTAATTGCTGGAAAATGGATCTGAATGCTACTGAATCTGACGAGCTGTGAAAGGAAATAAAACTGCTGAAAACGAATTGCAAGGAAAGAAAACGCTGAAGAAAAACTTGATAAAGAAAAACAAATGCTGTAAAGGAATTTGATCGATGGCATGCGGTGGAGATGACTGATCGTTTTCTCTCCGAACCCCGAAAGAGAAAGCTGCGGTGGAGATGGATGGCTGCGACGACTGCGTTCGGCTACGTTCGGCTAGAGCTCAGAACCCCCAAAGCCCTAGCTTGTGGTCGCCGGTGATGAAAATGGAGGAAAGTTCTCTCCGAACCCCGAAAGAGAACTCTTCCTCTCTTCTCTCCGAACCCCGAAAGAGAAGAGATGGAGCTCCGGCCGGCTAAGATTCGGAACCCCCTAGCCCTAGCTTCGTGCAATGGGCGGAGATGGTGGTGGATGAAGAGGAAGGTGAGTCGCCTGCGTGTGATGGTGTGTGGCCGATCGATGCCCTAGCTCTGTGGGTTCCTCTTCCTTTTGTTTGTGTCCCTGGCTGCAGCGATTGGGTTTGGCTCAGCCAAATTCAGCGATTGGATCAGTCGGCCAAGCCCTCGAGTTAACCCAGCTCAGATTCATTGGTTCAGTCAGCCAATCCAGCTTCGGTTCAGTCCAGCTCAGGTTCAGCCCAACTTCAATTCAGCTCAGTCTTTGGGTTCGATCCAGCGCTGGGTTCTGTTCAGCCCAACCAAACATTTGAGTTAACCCAGCTTTTGGGCTCAACAATAGGATGGAAGTAACAGATGGCTAAAATCAATCTGACTTCATCCAACGGTCGAATCTCTTCAGATCTGAACCAAACTCCACAGATCCCAATCAATAGTCCTGATCTACCTGTCCTCAGCTCGGATTAACCAGATCAGTGGCGGATGATCCAGATCTTCCCTTTTCTTAAATGGATGGTGTAGAACATCTTGAGCTCGATCCAACGGTCAGATCACTTCTGATTTGGCTGAAATTTTCAGATCTTGACCTCTGGTCATGATTGATTCTATCTTGGATCAGATCGACCAGAAGTTGACCGATGGCTCAGATCTAGCCGTTCTCTGGAATGGACGGCTCCTATTAATCCGATGCTTGATCCTTTTGATCTGGATCCAATCTCGACTCAAGTCTGACCCAATTTGATCTAGGTCCATGATCAATTGAAGCCTACAAAATGATATTCAAATTTAGTGCCAAAAATATCCCAAATATACAAAGATTAGAATTAAAAGCCAAAATAGGAAAAATACATAAAACCTAATAAAATTGCAAACTTAAGCATATAAAATATGGATCAAACATGGATTTTAGAGCCGAAAATAATCAACAAAATGATGGTTATCAAACTCCCCCACACTTAATTCTTGCACGTCTCGGGCAAGTAAATAAAACTAAAAGAAAACGATATATCTCCCAAACATTACATCCCCTATCAATACTTTAAGAAATAATAAAAGAAAGTTACTTAGGATCATTAAGTCTCAAGCATCCATGTAGTTATGGTTCCAAATCTCACATAAGTCAAAAACATGGTAATTTCATCAACTTGAATAAACTAAGCATGACAAAAACCTCACAAGATGGATATATTCACTGATGCTCACAAAAATAACAAATATGAAAGTGGAGTTCTCTCAAAACATTCATGATATTGCACTACCATATGCTTGCTTATCTTCTACTTCTCCACTACTATAACATTAAGTACACAAATCAAGAGGACTTTTCAATGAATGATAATGAAACCAAGTGCTGACAAGAAAGCAAGAATGGTAGATAACAAAGAAGATCATAGAGAGCATGAAAGAAGATAAAGAGAATATGAGAGCATTGGGGTAATTAACATGATGTATACAATCAAACAATAGGCCAAAATAAATAACTCAATCAAACCTCCAACACTCAAAATTATCCTTTCACATTCTCAATGCACTACATATCAACCACTTACAACATCTCTCAAAATGCATGCATGTATCAATAACTTCACTCTTGAGATTCTCTAATAAAGATATCAAATGAGTATACATCAAGAAAATATTCTTTTTTTTTTCATCACTAACAAAATCTCGAATGCTTGAGGATTTTTTTTTACATAGGGAGATTTTTTTTCATTCTTTTCTCTCTTTTTTTTTCTCTTTTTTTTCATCTTTATTTTTTCTATCTCTCTTTTTTTTTACATAGAGAGATTTTCTTTTCTTTTTTTTCACAAAGAGAGATTTTTTTTTCACACAAGCATTCGTCCATACACACTTGTCTCCCCCCCACACTTAAAACTTGAGCGTCTCGCGAAACTACTAAGTATGTAACAAAGCATGATACATCTCAAACTTACAATAATAGATGCTAATAAAAATGTACTCATCATGCAATCACCCAATGCTTTCATCGCATGCTCAAGGAAAGATCAAACTAACAAGGATATGACAATGAGAATATAGTGACAATGAGAAAGAAAGGTGAAACGCTCTCTAGAACAATAGCACGGTAGAGGGAAAACTAAGAGTTCAACAAGAAAGGTTGCCTCTATCATATTCATGTAAGCTTATGTTAATGTAATTTCAAAAAGAATCAAAGCAAGTTCTAGAGTGTCAAGTATCACAAATGCTATCACACATAAGAGGATTAAGGATAGGCATGGTAATATCCTCACTAGGTGATCAATAAAATGTCATGCTTAATCCAACAAGATAGAGTCTATCACCATAACAAATGACTAAATGCAATTAATATCCCCAAGCATACCAAGGAAACCAAAACTTAATAGTCAGACTTAACCATCTTTTATGATTCTCAAAGCATAATAAAGGAACATGTAAGGAGATACAACTCGAATTCAAACAAGATTTATTCAAAACCAAACAAAATGCAGAATGAGGAAACAAAGTATAAATGCAAAGTATAAAAGTAAACAAACATGCGAGTATAAACATAAAGAAAAATAAGAAAAGGAAAGTAAAGGAACAAACTCCCCTTCAAATTGGGTAGAGAGCACGGAGCATCCATCTTGGGAGAACTATCCTCACGTAGTCAATCTCGTAGTGCACGGATTTCTCCCTTATTAATTCTGCACAAGCATCTTCCGGTGGTCGGAGACGATTAAGGTTCAAGATCCACTTAAGAGAGTGAGTGCTACTAGTCAAAATAAAAGCAACTCCTCCCTCTTGATGCTTTTTGGAAGTCCTTCCAGGAGGTTGGAGTCTGTTCAGATGAAGCACCCACTCCAGAAGCCTACGTGACCCTGCAAAACCATGTAATACCTCTCTCAAGCATGCAGGGTAAGAAAAAAGTGTAATATCATCAATCTCTATATAAAAAGAATTCAAAAATGCAGCACATCCAAGAAAATCAATTATTGGCACCTCAATAAAGTTTTCACAATTAATATCTTAATAAGATGTAGCAAAACATGCATCACAACCTAAAAAATCAACCATGGGTACCTCCATGAGTTTTTCACACTCAACTTCAGCATAAGATATAGCAAGAGATTCATCATAATAAACCACATTAATTTCAGGCTCATCTAAAAATTTTTCACAATTAAAATCCATCTCCACAAAAGATGTATCAAAAGATTCATCATAACAAACAACATCAATTTTAGGTGCCTCTAAAAATTTTTTACAATCAATAAAATCAGTTTGAAGCACCTCTATGCAATCTTCAGAAGAAATAGGAGGAATACTTACCTGATCTTTCTGAAGAATACCTGGAGGTTCTATAAGAGTAGATGTAATTATTAGTTCCTCCTGGTAATGAGCAATCTCTTTTTCAGGTTCAGGTTCTGGTGATTCTTGGGTTCTTGCTTTCACCATGCAAGTTCCTACACTTCCTGGTTTATCCTCTGAATCTTCTAATGTATCCATCACTGTTGGTGGTCCCTGGGGCTTAGTGCAATCCCCTACACCTGTAGAATCCTCTCCTATGCATGCTTCTTCAGTAATTTCTGCAGCAACAATATTAGAAAAATTAGGACCATAAATAACACTATCATCACAAAATAAAAGATGAGAAAGGTCCTGTAGTGCTTCAGAATCCTCTTCTTGAGCTGAAACATTTGGAAATGAATTTTGAATAGGAATCTCCGGAGGGATGCATGCTGTAGGTGCCCTGATTTTAATGATTTCTTCTTCTTCTTCCACCAAATTTGCAAGATCACTTGAAGAAGGACTTGGCCATGCACTACGGTCACCTTGAACTGAGATAAAATCAACTCCAGGGCTCTCAAAATTAAAAGTAGCTTGAGAAGATAATTGTTCTGATCTTTGGGCATTTATCTGATTCAAATCACTAGCCAATTGTCCCATTTGCCGTCTGAGGTTTTGAATTCTTTGTTGCACAATTTCCCCAAACCTTTGTTGTTGAGCCTCAAGCTCTTGTTGGTCTTGAAAAGTAACATAAGGCTGCTGAAGACCAAGAGTAGGCTGTGCATGCTGAAATGGAAACTGTGGGGGCTGATCAAATGGTTGCACAGGCTGATTAAACTGCTGAAAATTTGGTTTCCAAGTTGGTGGAGATTGCTGAAAATTGTAGCCCTGGAATTCTTGGATCTGAGGTTGAAATTGTGGTGGTGAAAACTGAATTTGAGTGGGCTGAAAATTCTGGTTTTGAAACTGAAAATTTGGATCGTATGGCTGTGAATATTGAAGAGGTTGTTGAAAATTCTGTATAGGTTGGAATTCTTGCTGTCATGGTTGAGGTTGAGGCTGAAATTGATTATTTCCTTGCTGAAAACTTACAAAAGGCTGCTGGAAATTTTGGTTAAGATGATGAAAATCTTGCTGAAATTGCTGACATGGCTGCTGGTATTGTTGTGGTTGCTGAAATTTGTAATGGTGGCTGAAAACTGGTTTGTTGAACTTGATGGAGGGTGGTTGCTGAAAATTCTGATTATCTAAACACCTTGCTGAAACTGAAAGTTGGTTGCTGAAAATTCAATGGATTGTGAAAGCTTTTTGCTGCTGAAATTGCTGACATGGCTGCTGGTAAGTAGATGAATCATGTTGTGTCTTAGTTGGAATTCCAGTGCTTAAACACATTTTTTACCCCACAGTGCATCTTTGAGCTCTGTATACTCTCTGTGAAAACATTTTGATCTTACAGCCCTGTCACAAAAAACAAGAAAAATGGCAGCAACCGTATACAAAAGATAAAGCAATCAAAAATAGAATCAAAAGATATAATTATCAAGCACCACTAAATTTCCCCGGCAACGGCGCCAAATTTGAAAGTCGCTTCAGTCGTGTTACGGTTTCAAATACAATTAAGATATCGAATTCCTCTAAACTAATGTAGCATAGAGTAACTCGAGTCGTCTCCCAACGAATGTAGTTGGTGCAAGATAAATCTCAGGATCGTATCTTATTGCTTTTGGGTTTTGGATATGAAACTGGGTTTTGGATTTAAGAGCTAGGACTACGAAATGAATAACAGAGCAAATATGAAACCTAATTCTAATTAAGGAAGGACAATGCAGATAAAGAAATCTAAATTAACCTAACTACAATTGCAGAAAAGAAAAGGCAATGTGAAAGAAACATTCAAAAAGTAGACATCAATGAAACCTAGGCATGGAGTAAAACCTATAGTATGAAAGAAATTTAATTTCCTAACCTAATTGCATGTAATGAAGATATGAAACTTAAAGCTATGGAAAGAGCAACACAAAGCAAAAATTAAACAATTAAGAAACATCACAACTGAAATTAACAGATCTAAGAAGCATTTAATCAAACACCTCATATGCATAATGGAAATTGATTCAAATAAGTGTTGATTGAAATGGGAAGGATCAAACTTGATACAAACATCAACAATTTAGCTCAAACAACCAACTATCAAAACAATCAACAACTGAATCAAGTCTAAAAACGCAAATTGACCCAAGAATCTGTGCTGTGAAGAGTTCAACTGCTGCCAATTGGGTTGTGCCGACTGATGAAGGTTGGCTGCTGGATCTGTTGCCGTGAAGAAGAAGGCGCTGCCGAATGCTATTGAAGAGGAACCAAAACTTGGAAAAACAGAAGCTGTGCTGGGAATTGAAGCTGCTAAAAGAGAACTGTGAAGAACTGATAAGAAGAGCTGCTGAGAAGTAATTGCTGGAAAATGGATCTGAATGCTACTGAATCTGACGAGCTGTGAAAGGAAATAAAACTGCTGAAAACGAATTGCAAGGAAAGAAAACGCTGAAGAAAAACTTGATAAAGAAAAACAAATGCTGTAAAGGAATTTGACCGATGGCGTGCGGTGGAGATGGCTGATCGTTTTCTCTCCGAACCCCGAAAGAGAAAGCTGCGGTGGAGATGGATGGCTGCGACGACTGCGTTCGGCTACGTTCGACTAGAGCTCGGAACCCCCAAAGCCCTAGCTTGTGGTCGCCGGTGATGAAAATGGAGGAAAGTTCTCTCCGAACCCCGAAAGAGAACTCTTCCTCTCTTCTCTCCGAACCCCGAAAGAGAAGAGATGGAGCTCCAGCCGGCTAAGATTCGGAACCCCCTAGCCCTAGCTTCGTGCAATGGCCGGAGATGGTGGTGGATGAAGAGGAAGGTGAGTCGCCTGCGTGTGATGGTGTGTGGCCGATCGATGCCCTAGCTCTGCGGGTTCCTCTTCCTTTTGTTTGTGTCCCTGGCTGCAACGATTGGGTTTGGCTCAGCCAAATTCAGCGATTGGATCAGTTGGCCAAGCCCTCGAGTTAACCCAGCTCAGATTCATTGGTTCGGTCAGCCAATCCAGCTTCGGTTCAGTCCAGCTCAGGTTCAGCCCAACTTCAATTCAGCTCAGTCTTTGGGTTCGGTCCAGCGCTGGGTTCTGTTCAGCCCAGCCAAACATTTGAGTTAACCCAGCTTTTGGGCTCAGTAATAGGATGGAAGTAACAGACGGCTAAAATCAATCTGACTTCATCCAACGGTCGGATCTCTTCAGATCTGAACCAAACTCCACAGATCCCAATCAATAGTCCTGATCCACCTGTCCTCAGCTCAGATTAACCAGATCAGTGGCGGATGGTCCAGATCTTCCCTTTTCTTAAATGGATGGTGTAGAACATCTTGAGCTCGATCCAACGGTCAGATCACTTCTAATTTGGCTGAAATTTTTAGATCTTGACCTCTGGTCATGATTGATTCTATCTTGGACTCAGATCGACCAGAAGTTGACCAATGGCTCAGATCTAGCCGTTCTCTGGAATGGACGGCTCCTATTAATCCGATGCTTGATCCTTTTGATCTGGATCCAATCCCGACTCAAGTCTGACCCAATTTGATCTAGGTCTATGATCAATTGAAGCCTACAAAATGATATTCAAATTTAGTGCCAAAAATATCCCAAATATACAAAGATTAGAATTAAAAGCCAAAATAGGGAAAATACATGAAACCTAATAAAATTGCAAACTTAAGCATATAAAATATGGATCAAACATGGATTTTAGAGCCGAAAATAATCAACAAAATGATGGTTATCAGGCTGCTAGGTATCATAACCCTAAGACCTAGCGAAGGACTGCTAGGCACCTAGCGAAGGGCTGCTAGGTATCATAACCCTAAGACCTAGCGAAGGGCTGCTAGGCACCTAGCGAAGGCTGCTAGGTATCATAACCCTAAGACCTAGCGAAGGGCTGCTAGGTATCATAACCCTAAGACCTAGCGAAGGACTGCTAGGCACATAGCGAAGGGCTGCTAGGCATAGAAGACCTAGCGAAGGGATGTTAGGCACCTAGCGAAGGGTTGCTAGGCATAGAAGACCTAGCGAAGGGCTGCTAGGCACCTGGCGAAGGAAAGCTAGGGAATGAAGACCTGGCGAAGGACTGCTAGGCACCTGGCAAAGGATTGCTAGGTAATGAAATCTTGGTCCAAGGGACTGAGCAACTTAGCTGAGCGATGACTAAGGACAGGAGTAGAGACGGGTCGGGGTTCGGGCGTCTTGAGATCCGGAGTAATCGGAGGCTAAGCAAAAGTCCACCCGATGGACTGGGTGGCAACCGTCTCCTGAAAGGAGTAGGTGAAGGGCGAGTTCTCAGGGAAGGGAACTTGTGCCGGTTCGACCTAGGGTTTCGTGCAAATCCGAAGTCCGAACCAAGTCCCTAAGGCAAATATTAAATGTATATATGCTTTGTGCTTGTATCTTGCAGGTACCAAGATTCGGAGACAAAGCAAGCAGAAAACAGGATTGCAGCCATTAAGCAGGGCGCCCCCATCATCCAGGGCGCCCCCAACAGCCAGGGCGCCCTGAGCTAAAGAGGAAATCAGCAGTTAGGTGAAGCAGGCACAACAGGTGTCAAGCGCGGCGCCCGGAACATCCGGGGCGCCCGGGTCAACCCCGTTTCGTTGCTGCGAGGCTGAAGCAGTGGATTAGCACTGACTGGGTTCAAGCTGGGCGCCCGGAAGGTCCGGGGTGCCCTGGTCAAAGCTGTTGTCAGCTGCGGCGATGTAGGCACAGGGATAAAGTTTAACCGAGTCTTCCGGGGTGCCCTCGACGTCCAGGGCGCCCCCAGGAGTGCTATAAAAGGGGCTTCGACCCCTCTGCTTCAGACACAACATGTTCGACATGTTCAACATGTTCAACATGCATCAGATGCTCAACATGTTCGAGCAGCTCAAGCAGGGCGGGCATATTGCCCCCGACTTGCCCCCTTCAGCAGTTAAAATATAGGGCATGTCCCAGAACCTGCTCGAGGAGGTTAACCGGCCCTTCAAGTAAGGGTCAGGTTTTTGTCTTTTCATTTCTTCCTTCTCGTAGAGGCTTGCCTCTAAGTTTTGTAATGCATTTGCTTTTTCAATATGATCTTTCTTTTGCTCAAGATTTCTTGAATGTGATTGTCTGTCGACTCAGACGTGATTGCCTTTCGAACGTTAACGGCTTAGGCGATTGTTAGCGGGAGCAACTCGGATGAGATAGCGATCGATTAACTCAGCTTTGCGAGTGACTGAGTTGAGCGCGGGGGCTAAGTATTGACCACTCGGGTGAGAGCATAATCGAGTGGATCAGCCCACGAGTGATCGGATTAACCACTTTAAGCACGAGAGTTTCTGAGTGATGGCCACCCGGGTGAGTTGACGAAGAATCGAACGACCAGAACTGAGTCGAACACGTAAAGTTGCTAGCTCATGCAGTTCAAAGTATTGTCGTTGAGTCAGTTTGATTTTGGGGGAGCGTGGGTTGCCCGCATCCAGCCCGGGAGTTAATTCAGAGAAGTCGTGTGGACTTATTTGCTCATAATTCGCATGAAGGTGAGAGTCTAGACACTCGGTCGGATAGTACCCAAGGAGCGTGGGCCGCCACGCGTCCGACTGAGCCCTGAACCGAGGGGTGTATGGGAGCTGAGCTCGCTTATAACCCATGAGGACGAGAGTCTGGACACTTGGTCAGGCCAATTCTTAGGAGCGTGGGCCGCCATGCGTCCGATCGGAGACATTGACCTGAGTGGGGCGCGGCGGCATGCCCGCTTAGAACTCGCTGGCAAAGCGAGAGTCTGGACACTCGGTCGGATAGTTCTCAGGGAGCGTGGGCCGCCACATGTCCGACTAAGAGCCGAACCGAGGGGTGTGCGAGAGCTGGTCCGCTTATAACTCGTGAGGACGTGAGTCTGGACACTCGGTCAGGCCGATTCTCAGGAGCGTGGATCGCCACGCATCCGATCGAAGACACTGACCTGAGTGGGGCACGGGGGCATGCCCGCTTAGAACTCGCTGGTAAGGCGAGAGTCTGGACACTCGGTCGGATAGTACTCAGGGAGCGTGGGCCGCCACGCGTCCGACTGAGAGCCAAACCAAGGGGTGCACGGGAGGTGAGCCCGCTTATAACTTGTGAGAACGAGAGTCTGGACACTCGATCAGGCCGATTCTTAGGAGCGTGGGTCGCCACGCATCCGATCGGAGACACTGACCTGAGTGAGGCTCAGGAGCATGCCCGCTTAGAACTCGCTAGCAAGGCGAGAGTCTAGACACTCGGTCGAATAGTACTAAGGGAGCGTGGGCCGCCACGCATTTGACTGAGAGTTGAACCGAGGGGCGCACGGGAGCTGAGCCCGCTTATAACTCGTGCGGAGACAAGAGTCTGGACACTCGGTCAGGTCAATTCTCAGGAGCGTGGCCCGCCACGCGTCCGATCGGAGACACTGACCTGAGTGGGGCGCGGGAGCATGCCCGCTTAGAATTCGCTGGCAAGGTGAGAGTCTGGACACTCAGTCGGATAGTACTCAGGGAGCGTGGGTCGTCACGTGTCGACTGAGAGCCGAACCAAGGGGTGCACGGGAGCTGAGCCCTCTTATAACTCGTGCAGAGATGAGAGTCTGGCATACCTGCAAGTTGAGTGAGGACCTTATTTTTTCACTATCATTACATCTGGGCAGTACACTTGTATTACAAATTTTCACTCTGCCTCCCGATAGGGCTGGAGGTAGATCGCACTCCATGGCCGGTCCAGCCTCTTTCCCTTGTCATTTTCCAAGTAATAAGCACCAGAAGCTAGCATCTCGACAATCTTGAAAGGCCCTCCCCACTGCGGCTCCAGCTTACTGACGACCCCGACGGCTTGATTCTTTTCCAACGAGGTCCCCGACCTGGAATGCCCTCGGTTGTACCTTTTGATTATACCTTTGCTTCATCTTTGCCGATATGCGAACATTCGAGCCGCTGCCTTATCTTGAATTTCTTCGACTAGGTCCAGCTCCAGGCGCCTTCTTTCTGGGTTGTCTTCGTCATAAGCTCTTCGTCGATCCGACTCACACCCAACCTCGACCGGCACCACGACTTCACTTCCATAGACCAACTGGAAAGGGGTATGACCCGTAGTTTCTTTGGGTGTGGTTAGAAGAGCCCACAAGACACTCGACAGCTCGTCCACCCAACTTCCTCCTGCATGGTCCATCTTGGTCTTCAGCCCTCTCAGTATTTCCCGATTGGCCACTTCTGCTTGGCCATTGCTTTGCGGGTACGCCACCGAAGTGAAAGCCTGCTTAATGCCGTAGGTGAGCACCACTCCTGTATTTTTCGGCCTTGGAATTGCCTCCCATTATCTGAAACAAGTTTATGTGGATCCCATACAAGCATAAGATGTTCTGCCATAGGAACTTGATCACGGCCTGCCGGTAATGCGTGTCAGGGCCTCTGCTTCTATCCACTTGGAAAAATAGTGGAACTTCTTCTGAGCCGCGGCGATCGGGAATGGTCCCACTATATCCATACCCATTGATCAAAAGGGCAGGAGACCGCTGATGCCTTCATTGTTTCCATGGGGCGATGAGGAAGATAATGGTGCTTCTGACAGACAAGCACGTGAAGACCATTTTATGTCGTCCTTCTGTAGGGTCAGCCAGTAATACCCGGCCAATAATACCCAGCCAGTAAGGCTTTTCGGGCCACACCCGAGCTCCAGCATGGCTTCCGCAGATTCTCATATGAATCTCTCTCAGTACATAGTCTGTGTCCTCCTCGCCCAAGCACTAAGTAAAGGTCGAGCGAAGGACCTCTTGTACAGTACATCCCCGACCATGGTATACTGAACCGCCTGCTTTCTAAGCACTCGGGCTTCCTCTCGGCCGGCTGGGACGACCCCTTCTGCCAGGTAGGCAATGAGCGGTGTCCTCCGGTCTGATTCTAGCTCCAACTCGGATTGTCACTCAATGTGCATAATCATCAAGCCGGCCCACTCGGCTGAGGAAGTACCCAAGAGCCGACCGAGCTGACCAATTTAGCCAACTCGTCCGCCTTCAGGTTGCTCTCCCTGGGGATCTTTTGAATCTGCACCTCCTGAGACTCGACCTTCAACTTCTCATAGGCTTCTATAAAGGCCTGCAGCCGGTCACTGTTGACTTCGAACCGACCGGTGACTTATTGGGTGACCAGCTGAGAGTCGGAATACAATATCACCCGACTGGCACCCACATGCTTAGCTACCTGCAATCCAGCTATCAGGGCTTCATACTCGGCTTCGTTATTCGTGGCTTGGTACTCCAGTCGGACGGATAAGTGTAACTGCTCCCCCTTCGGGGAGACCATCAAGATGCTGATCCCACTACTCGAGCGAGCCGACGGCCGTCCACATAAACTTGCCAAGCTTCTTCGGCCTCCTCCGAGTGCAACTCGCTCAAAAAAACTGCTAAGGCCTTGGCTTTAATGGTGGGGCGGACCTGATACTGGATGTCGTATTCACTTAATTCAGTGGTCCATTTGATAAATCGGCCCGAGGCTTCTGGGTTTGAGGCTACCCGACCTAGGTTGTTGTTGGTCAGGATCTACATGCCAGAAAGTAGGCCTGAGTGGCCGAGCGCCTAACAATAATACATACGCTAATTTTTCGAGTGTCATGCATCGACACTCGGCTCCTTTTAGTAGATGAGTGAAAAAATACATGGGCTGCTGCTCGGTTCCCTCTTGCCTGACTAAGACCATGCTGACCGAGTCAGCGGAGGCAACTAGATACACAGACAGTATCGCCCCGACCTCGGGCTTGGCTAGCACCGGTAGCTCGGCTAGGTATGCCTTCGGCTCCTCAAACGCCTTGTCGCAGTCGGCGTCCCATTGAAACTTGGTGGCTTTACGAAGGGTTTTGAAGAATGGCAGTCCCGCTTAGCCGACCAGGAGATGAACCGGGACAGGGCTGTGATTCACCCAGTAAGTCGCTGTGCCTCTCGGAGGTTTCTTGGTGGGGGCATGTCTAGCAAGGCCTTGACTTTGCTTGGATTGACTTCGATACCCTGCTCGGTCACAATGTACCCGAGAAACTTCCCGCTCCGAGCATCAAAGAGACATTTAGCAGGGTTCAGTTTGAGCCCGTACCTATGCAGGGTTTGACAAGTCTCCTCCACGTCTGCACCAGGTCTTCCGCTCGGGTGGACTTGATCAGGATATTGTCCACGTATACTTCAATGTTCTAACTGATCTGCGCCCGGAAGACCTTGTTCATCATCCGCTGGTAAGTAGCCCCCGCATTCTTTAGTCCGAACGGCATGATGGTGTAGCAGTAGATGTCATCTGCCGTGATGATGTTGACTTTTTCTTGATCCTCGGCAGCCAGGGGTACTTGATGATACCCTTGATATGCGTCCAGCATGGAGATGAGCTCGTTGGCGGCCGTCGAGTCGACCATCTGGTCGATCCGAGGTAGAGGATAACAATCTTTTGGGCAGGCCCGGTTGAGGTCTCTGAAGTTGATGCAGACCCTCCACTTATTGTCGGGCTTGGCCACCAACATTACGTTGGCTAACCAAGTTGGGAACTGAACCTCCCGAATGTGGTCGGCCTCCAGCAGCTTCTTGATCTTGGCTCGGATCACTTTATTTTGCTGGGTGCTGAAATCCCGCTTTCTTTACTTGACGGGCCGAGCATGGGGATATACATGGAGGTAGTGCTCCGCCACCTCCGGTCGGACGCTCTTTAGTTCTTTGACCGACTAGGCGAATACGTCTTGGTTCTAAGCCAAGCATTCCAACAGGTGCTCCTTCAGCTCATTGGGTAGGCCTGCCGCAATCTTGACTCGGGGTTCTTCTCGGTCGGGAAGAAGTTGTACCTCCTTCTTGTCATCACGCAATTCAACCCATGGAGAAACTTGGACCATATTGTAGCTTGAGAAGGGGATGTTGAGGCAATCTGTGGTCCGGAGTGACCAAGTGTTTTGATGTTTGGGCAAAGGGTTTAAGTTAGGTTTCCCTTGTGTTCTTATATGTGTATGTTGAGTGTGCAGGTTGCGCAGGTTTACACATATTGACTTGACTGGACGGCCTCAGTACGGTGAAGGGTGGCATGGAGACAAGCGCAGGCTTGTGTGCGCACCTGAGGGACCTTGGAGAGCAGGGACGATGAGCTGAGGGGCGCGGACTTCGAGGCATGCGTGAAGGATAGCATGGAGGCAAGCTGGAGGCTTGCGTGCATCCGAGGGACGGGAGCCGAAGATGAAGAGGGCACGAAGGCAATAGTCCAGGCTGCGGATGAGGAGTCAGTCGAGTCGTGAGGGTACGAGTGCTGTGTGATTGTACTCGGGAAAGTCCTAGGGGTTGAGTCCTGAGAGAAGTGTACTCGGGAAGGGAAACCCTAGGTGTGTGAGTGGGGCAGTCGACTGCCATTTGGGCAATCGACTGATGAAACTCACAGAAAGGTTCTGGCCGGGGGACCAGTTGACTGCCCTGGGAGCAGTCGACTGGTAGCGGCTGGTGAGTTGGCTGAAATTCGAACGTTGGGAGTTGCAACGGTCGAATTTCAGTGGCGAGGGTTTCAGACCGAGTCCTATTTAAAGAGGACTTCATGGTGGTTGAGACTCTTGACGAATCTTGTCATGGTTAAAGGCAAGATAGTAGTCTTTGTGCTCAAGGATTGTCAAGGTGATTGTGGCGAGGTTTCTCCACCTACAAGGAGCTACAAGAGCTAGCTGGAGGTTATCCGGGGAGTGATCTACCGACGGATTCTTGGATTAGTCACCCGTCCGGGGTGGATACCAAGTAAATCTGGTTTGTTAGCGTTGTTATTGTTGCTAGTTTTATTTTATTTGTATTTCCGCTGCGCAACTAATAACGTAGGTACAAAAAGATCAAAGAAACACTATTCACCCCCTCTAGCGTACGGAATCGATCCTACAATTAGTATCAGAGCGAAGGACCGCTCTTGATCGGACTAACCGCCGAGGGAGCACACGCTAGAGGAAGAAGAACTATGGAGGATAAATTTGAGGATGACATCTACACTCCACCGCCCTACGATCATGAAGACTTCAATTTTTGGAGGGTAAGGATCGAGACTTGGTTCGGAATGGAGTGGGCATGTAGAATTGTACTTGAAGAGCCCTTCGAGATTCCAAAGGATAAGCACGGGAAGAAGCTTAGGCATAGATATTAGAATCAAGAACAACAAGCACAATCAAAAGCCAATGAGAAGGTAATTAGCATTTTGATAAATATTTTGCCTAATACCATTTTGAGTTATGTAGGGGCATACCAAAATGCATGTGAATTGTGGAGCAAATTGAAAGAATATCGTAAGAGCCCTACACAAGCTCAAGTAGTAGAGGAGCCCGAAGAAGCAAGGTCAATAATCCAAGAAGACCAAGAGGAGGAAGAAGTGTCAACTTCATCAAGTGAAGAAGCACTAGAAAGTGAAAAATCATCAACTTCCTCAAGAGAAGAAGAGGAATATCAACGTCAAGTATTGAGGGGGAGGAGAGACCCTCAATCATACAAGAACAAGAAGAAGCCTCTACCTCCACCAAAGCAAGGAAAAAGGAACACATTATATGCTTTGGGTGCAACGAAAAGTGACACTACAAAGATAAGTGTCCAAAAGGTAAAAAGGAGGTAAAATCTAAATCAATGTCAAATTCTTTTAAATCTAACGTGGGTTGTAGGATTGGAGGAGCCCAAGAAAAGAAAAAGGAAATTCGATGTTTCACACGTGGAGAGCTAGGGCACTACCACACCAAGTGCCCTAGAAAATGTGAGCTAAAGAAAATGGAGCACTTGAGGAGATGAGATAAAGAAGAAGAAAGAGAAGAAGCCCACATCAAGAAGGGACTCCAAAGGTAAGGAAGGTAACTTCTAACCTTAAGCCAAAGTTTAATTCAAATTCAAGTTTCTCTATGCATGATAAAAATAGAATTAATCATTCATCTATATATGCTAGAAACCATGAAAATTGCTTACTTGTGTACAATTTTGGATTTAAATATAATGATAGGACTAGGTCAACAAGGTAGATCAAAAGCCTAGGAAAAACATGCATAATGATAGACCCAAGACCTCTAGACCTAAGGATCATGACATTCACCCCAAGAAGGGGAGACATATGCCTAAGAACATGGGTAGGTCTAGGAATGTCCAAGGTGAACATATGGAAACTAAGGTTAGGAACTTGGCAAGGGAAAATCAAGTCTTGAGGGCAAGGCTTGATACATTGGAAAAGACCCTAGAAAGATTCACGGTTGGATCAAAGGGTCTAGATATGGTGTTCGGTAGTATAAAACTCAACTATGATAGATCGGGGTTAGGATACCGATCTAAGACCTCCAAGGCCAACAAAATGAAGTATGCTGGGGAAGCATATAATCATGGCAAGAAGGAGAAGACCAAAAATGGCAAGGGGGTGTCATTTGAGTGTAGAAGGTGTTGGATCGAGAAACACGATAGAGGGGGGGTGAATATCGTGTAAAACTTTCGGATTAATAGAAGAGAATACGCAGCGAAATTGAAACAAACAAGCACGGAACACAAGTTATTTTACTTAGTTCGGAGTCGCGGTCGGCTCCTACTCCAAGGCCCACAGTCCTTGACCGTTTACTGCGGGCAATTCTATAGTAGCGCAAAAGTTTACAGAAATTGTTACAATATTAGTGCAGTAAGTAAACAAGTATACTCTTCGTTACTGACGCCTGGTGTGGATCGTTCTTCGGAGCAGAGGGTCGTCGTTGGCGCTAGAATGTCGAGAACGGAGTTTGCCGGAGCAGAGCGCTTGAACGAAGAGCTTGGAAGCGTTGGAAAAAGTGTTGTTGAAGCCTTAGGGGTCGAGCCCCTTTTATAGTGCTCCTAGGGGCGCCTAGGACGTCGGGGGCGCCTGACACGTGCCTTCGGATCCGAAAACCTT
This sequence comes from Boesenbergia rotunda, assembly GCA_024364735.1. NCBI lineage: Eukaryota > Viridiplantae > Streptophyta > Magnoliopsida > Zingiberales > Zingiberaceae > Boesenbergia > Boesenbergia rotunda. The sequence continues at coordinate 160,007 of JAGFNQ010000197.1, forward strand.
TATCCGAAGCTTGGTCAGCGCTTATCCCTTCCGAATCGGCCTCGGAGCTGACGGGGGCGCCCGGGACATTGGGGCGCCTTGGTTGACTTGGTTCGCTGGCTTCGTGGCTGATTTTGCTTCGATCACAGAATTGCATTGACCAAGGGCGCCCGGGACATCCAAGGCGCCCGGGACCTTTAGGGCACCTGACCCAGTATGCTTTCGAAGCGATTCTTGCTGACTGTTTATTTGGCTTTGTTCTTGGGCGCCCGGGACCTCCTGGGCGCCTAGCCCAGCTGCATGCCCTTCTCCTTTGGGGCGTTCTGAGCTGCAGAAACACACTCCTTCGGTCCCTGCATTCAAGGTTAGTACCAACAAAAACAAGGCAAGAATATTAGTTAGTTTTTACAGCTGTAGCTGTCTTGGTTCTGACATTGGGTCTCCCAAATAGAACCCTAAGTCGAACCGACGCCTACTGTTCCCTAGACGGGGAACGCGTCCTCACCTACTCCTCTCAGTAGAGTTTACCTTTTGCCAACCGGCTCCTCCAGTTGGACTTTTGCCCAGCAGTCTTTCGCCAGGTGCCTAGCAGCCCTTCGCCAGGTCTTCGATACCAAGCAATCCTTCGTCAGGTGCCTAGCAGCCCTTCGCCAGGTCTTAGATTCCCAGCAGCCCTTCGCCAGGTGCCTAGCAGCCCTTCGCCAGGTCTTGATCCTAGTAGCCTTGCAGGTCTAGGGTCTCGATGCCTAGCAGCCCTTCGCTAGGTGCCCAGCAGTCCTTCGCCAGGTCTTCTTTCTGCACACTCAGTGAACATATTAGAACAAAATAACATCTTAACTCTTGAACCCTTTGCCATTATCAAAACCCAGGTTCAACTTAGGTGCTGTCTGCACCAACAGAAGGAACAACTTAACCAAAGACAAGGTGTCAAGAAGGTTTATTTTGTAGGCCAAGAGTCACCGGGGGCACACCGGTGTAGTCTAGTGTGGGTTGAGTCACCTAGGGAGGTGGCTAGGGCTCAGAGCTCAAGGGGGAGCTCTACGAGTCTTTGGGGTCCATGGTAAATAGATCTCAAGAGTTTCTCTCCTAGGAAATTAGGTGAAATGTGTCAAAAGGGGTTGGAAGACTTGGATAAGTCTTAATCCTAGGTTTTGGCACATTAAAAAGAGAATTTAAGGAGAAAAATGTGAAAATGAGGTTATAATCGATAAAATCAGGTTTTAATGTGTGAATACCATGTAATTCAATAATAGAAATGAACTATGATCAAGGATAAGAAGAAACATTGAGGAGAAATAACACTTAGGACTTTTGGGAGAAATTTGAATGATACACTTTAGAAGAAGTTGGATTTCGTGCCAATCTTGGGATCCGGAGTACATTTGTTTGGAAACATATTTTTTCCAAGTAGACATTGGCCCCACAAATCTCCCCACGAAATTTCATAATTTTTGGAGATTTGTAGAATTAACTAGGCATTACTGAAATTGGGTTGAAAACCTGAAATTCAGGTATCAGTCGACTGCCCTGGGAGGCAGTCGACTGATCTGAGTGAATTTCAGCCCAGAAACTCTCTGCTCGATTTGCCAGTTGACTGCCATTTGGGCAGTCGACTGATCAGTAGGTTTGAGGATAAAAGGCCTATTAAATGATAAGAAATTACAAAATTGGAAACATAGGAAAGGGTCATAGTGTCTTATGAGATTCTATGTCATGAGTTGATATTATAAGGATTAATGAGTGCTTAAAGTTCATTGGATGATATTGAAGCTTTTGATGAATTCAAGAAAGATTGATAAGTTTCCCTAGGTATCTAGGATTTAGAGGTCAAATAGGAAATTTGAGGACAATTCCATGTGTCAGATTTTAATGATAAGCCTTAGCAAATACATGAAATTATAGATGAATTTGAGAGTTGATACCAAATGCTAAACCTTTAAGGAAATTAGATTATATCAAAAGTCAAGCACACTTGATATTTTCATGGAATCATAATTTTCTAGGATAGGGTATATCCTAGCAAGTGTGCTTGCAAACCTTTAGAGTTTTCCGGGTTGTGTTGAGTTCTTTTTGACACTAAGAGAAAGGTTGCTGGGGGGCAATTCTTTGATAGTGTCAAAGGGAGAAGAACTTGGAAGTTAGGTTAGGTAGAACTTAACTTGAGTTTATGATGTTAAGTTGGTAGAACTTGACCTTGGAAAAATGAAAATTGGGCGAAGGCATAGGTTAAGGGGAAGGTTGTCTTCTAAGGTTGCCTTAATTTTAATAGAAAATTTTTGGGTTTTGTGTCAAACTTGGGAATAGTGATAGATACATGGTTGGATGTATTTTTCTCAAGTATGTATAGGTACCACAAAGTTCTCCACGAAATTTAGAAATTTTTGGAGATTTGTGGAATTTCTGGCGCAATTCTGAAATTGGCCAAAAAACTGATAAATCAGAGTATCAGTCGACTGCCAACAGGGGCAGTCGACTGCCTAGGGCTGATTTGTGTATCAGTAGCTGGTTTTGTGTCCAAATGATAAGAAGCAAGTATATGGGGGTTTAGTACACTGTGTTTAGGATCATTGGGGATTGAAAGAATCAATAATTGGGATATTATTGGGGTCTTTTTGATGTATGGCAAAGGGGGAGAAGTGTTGGGTTTAAGTGGGAAACCAAACACACCTTTGCTAGAAACCCTAGGTTTAGGGGGAGCTGAGATTAAGGGGAGCATGGTTGATCCATTCTTGGCGTAAGGGGAACCTTGGAGAGGTTCTTAAAAGTCTTTGTAAGTCCAATGTAGGGGGAGCTTAGGAGAAGCTTTAAAAAGCCCGGTTTGAGAAAATTCCTAACTTTGGGAAGTTAGGTGTGTGAAAAATTCCTAACTTGGAGGGTTAGGTGGGAAAATTCCTAACTTGGAGGGTTAGGCGTGAAAAATCCTAACTTAGAGGGTTATGTGTGGAAAATTCCTAAGTTGGAGGGTTAGGTGTGAAAAATCCTAACTTGGAGGGTTAGCTGTGGAAAAGTCCTAACTTGGAGGGTAGGTGTGAAAAATTCCTAACTTGGAGGGTTAGGTGTGGGATGCCTTAGGATAGGATCCATGTATGTATTGCATATGCATTGATTTAGCATTGTTTTTGCTATTCTTTACTATTTGTTTTCCCTAACTTAAACGTATTGCCAAACATCAAAAAGGGAGAGATTGTTGAGGCAATCTGTGGTCTGGAGTGACCAAGTATTTTGATGTTTGGACAAAGGGTTTAAGTTAGGTTTTCCTTATGTTCTTATATGTGTATGTTGAGTGTGCAGGTTGCGCAGGTTTACACATATTGACTTGACTGGACGGCCTCAGTACGGTGAAGGGTGGCATGGAGACAAGTCGCAGGCTTGTATGCGCACCTGAGGGACCTTGGAGAGCAGGGACGATGAGCTGAGGGGCGCGGACTTCGAGGCATGCGTGAAGGATAGCATGGAGGTAAGATGGAGACTTACGTGCATCCGAGGGATGGGAGCCGAAGATGAAGAGGGCACGAAGGCAATAGTCCAGGCTGCGGATGAGGAGTCAGTCGAGTCGTGAGGGTACGAGTGCTGTGTGATTGTACTCGGGAAAGTCCTAGGGTTTGAGTGCTGAGAGAAGTGTACTCTGGAAGGAAAACCCTAGGTGTGTGAGTGGGGCAGTCGACTGCCATTTGGGTAGTCGACTGATGAAACTCACAAAAAGGTTCTGGCCGGGGGACCAGTCGACAGCCCTGGGAGCAGTCGACTGGTAGTGGATGGTGAGTTGGCTGAAATTCGAACGTTGGGAGTTGCAACGGTCGAATTTCAGTGGCACCAGTCGACTGCCCTGGGAGCAGTCGACTGGTAGCGAGGGTTTCAGACCGAGTCCTATTTAAAGAGGACTTCGTGGTGACTGAGACTCTTGACGAATCTTGTCTTGGTTAAAGGCAAGATAGTAGTCTTTGTGTTCAAGGATTGTCAAGGTGATTGGGGCGAGGTTTCTCCACCCACAAGGAGCAACAAGAGCTAGCCAGAGGTTATCCGGGGAGTGATCCACCGACGGATTCTTGGATTAATCACCCGTCCGGGGTGGATACCAAGTAAATCTGGTTTGTTAGCGTTGTTATTGTTGCTAGTTTTATTTTATTTGTATTTCCACTGCGCAACTAACAACGTAGGTACAAAAAGATCAAAGAAACGCTATTCACCCCCCCTCTAGCGTACGGAATCTATCTTACAGGGGCGAGGGGCCTTCTGGCTTTCCACTCGGACGTCGTCCACGTAACATCTCCGGGCTACCCTCTGGTCGCCTCTGACTTCCCCCACCTTGTCCCTGATTGGGAACTTAATCTTGAGGTAGAAGGTGCAGGTGATGGCTCTGAATTCATTGAGGGTCGGTTGACCCAGAATGGCGTTATAGGCCGAGGGAGTGTCGAATATCAGGAAGGTGGACCGTCTGGTCCTCTTCAACGGCTCCTCGTCTAAGGAAATAGCCAAACAGATCTGGCCGATGGGCTGCACCTGGTTTCCCATGAACCCGAATAGCGGGGTGGCCACCAGCTCCAGCTGGAACAACTCGATCTGCAGCTGGTTCAATGCTTGTATGTACAGGATGTTAACCAAGCTGCCCGTGTCCACGATGGTCCGGTGGACCTGGTAGTTGGCGATGATGGCGGTGATGACGAGGGCGTCATCATGTGGGACTTCTAATCCTTGTAGATCCTAGGGGCCTAAGCTGATTTGTGGCCCTTGTGCTTAGGCGGCACTCGTGCCGACCTGATGAATCTCCAATCAGCGTACTTGGGACTTTTGTGCCCGGTTGGAGTCTCCCCCGATCGGTCTGCCGGAGATGACGTGTACTCTACCCCGGACGGCATTCTGCCGATTGGCTTGTTCTTCGTCCATCTCCTCCGGCTCAGCTCGATCTTCTTGGGGGAATAGGTTGCGGGCGATCGGGGGGTTTCTTCGAAGTTCCTCAGCCATAGGGTCCACGGCTAGGCCGCTTCGTCCTGAGCCGCGACTGAGAGATGCTTGTCGCCCTTGCCCTCGAGGTGCGGGAGCCCGACCTCGGCCAGCTTGCCGGCACTCCTCGATGGCGTGGGTCGTGGCTCTGGTGAAAAGCACAATACGATCTCCATCAGGTTGGGAGACACCCTTGGGCCACCTGCTGCACATGACGCCACTCCATTCCTACTTGATCGACGGACCCGCGCGGACTATGGATGGGCCCGCCCGGGGATCTTGAGCTCTGAGCGGGGTTGGGAGGCGCTGGGTTGACTGACTCCTTCTTTCGGGCAGCCTGCGCTTCCTCAACGTTGATATATTTGACAGTCTTGCCCAATAGGATGTCAAAGTCCTTCGGGGGCTTTCTAATTAGCGAGCGGAAGAAATCTCCCTCTTGCAATCCCTGGGAGAATGCGCTGATCAGGACTTCGGGAGTGGCAGTCGGCACGTCCAGTGCCACCCCATTGAATCTTTTGATGTAAGCCCGGAGAGATTCCTTCGGGCCTTGCTTCAACGCGAACAGATTGAGGCTCGTCTTGTGGTGCCTCCTGCTGTTGGCGAAGTGTTGGAGGAAGACCCTCCTGAGCTCCTCAAAGCTCGTGACTGACCCATTGGGGAGTTGGTCGAACCATCTTTGGGTCGAGCCTGAGAGGGTTGTCAGGAAGGCTCGACACTATACGCCTTCCGGGTACTAATGAAGCAGAGCGACACTCTCGAACTTCATCAGATGCTCCTCTGGGTCGGTGGTCCCCGCATACTCGGGGATTGTGAAGAAGCGGAGATGTCGGGGAACTGGATCTTCCAAGATCCCGGAAGAAAAGGGATTACATACCACGGGGGTCGGAGAAGGGTCAGCCGGGGCCTTTCCCTTATCCGGTCGTGACCCGCGCAGCTGGTTGGAGGTCGATGCCTCAGCCTGCATCGAGTTGGCTTCGTCGTCCCGACCCCGAAAGAAAACCGCGGGGAAGGGAGCAGAGCCGCCCTCAGGTCGGACAAACCTTCCTCGGCCTCCCGACGGGTCGTGCGCTGCTGGCTCGTGAAATCTGGGCGCCTGGCTGCCGGCCTGTGAAGGCCTCTGCGGGGTCTTCTGGTCTCGGGTGACCATCACGAGCTTGTACTCCTCAGGTGTAACTGTCATCATGACTCGGTTGGGATCTTTCATCTTGCACTTCCGATCAGGCTAAGTGCCCTCCTTCTAGCGCCACTGATGGACCTAGGATATTTGGATTTCTCAAAATCCAATATCAATAGTTAGACTTGAGCTAGGAGATGGTATTTTTGGTGTCAAACTTCTAATGATTATGAATTATGTTGCAATAGGAGTTTTCTAGAATGAATCAATGGGTTTCGGCGAAAACTCACTGATGGACCTAGGATACTTGGATTTCTCCATACTTGATATCTCTATTTAGAATTTACTTAGGAGATATTATTTCTGATGTGCAAACTTAATACCAATAATTTTCAGTTATGTTCTCTAACCGTATCAGTTGGCACACAAAGATGTATAAATATGACTGCATCTTGGGCACAGTTAAAAGAAACCTCTCTTTCAACATGATTTTAAAAATATAAAGAGATAATTTTTTATATTTGATTAATCTAAATTAATATAATAAATAATATTTCTCAATCTGAGCATGGGAGTCCTCAACCTCTGCTTGCTTGCATAAGAATTTTTCTTGTATTTCGTGTGCTTCTGTTGATACTTCATGCAATGCTGAAGCCAAGCCTTGGGCCTGAAGTCAAATGACTTCAGGCCCAAGGGCACTGAAAATTCATTTATTTTAAAAATATTTTTTATATTTAATTATTATTTATTAAATTAATTATTTATAGGGTCTGAAGTTATTTGACTTTAGGTCCTCTTAGGATGACTTCAGGCCCTGCGTTTGAATCTGAAATCACGTGCTTTGATAGGTTCTTTTATATATTAATATATTTATTAAATATTATTTATTATATTAATTTAGATTAATCAAATATAAAAAATTATCTCTTTATATTTTTAAAATCATGTTGAAAGAGAGGTTTCTTTTAACTGTGCCCAAGATGCAGTCATATTTATACATCTTGGTGTGCCAACTGATACGGTTAGAAAACATAACTGAAAATTATTGGTATTAAGTTTGCACATCAGAAATAATATCTCCTAAGTAAATTCTAAATAGAGATATCAAGTATGGAGAAATCCAAGTATCCTAGGTCCATCAGTGAGTTTTCACTGAAACCCACTGATTCATCCTAGAAAACTCCTATTGCAACATAATTCATAATCATTAGAAGTTTGGACACCAAAAATACCATCTCCTAGCTCAACTCTAACTATTGATATTAGATTTTGAGAAATCCATATTTCCTAGGTCCATCAGTGGGTTTTGGTGAAAACTCACTGATAGACCTAAAAATCTCCCATTGCAACATAATTTATAATCATTAGAAGTTTGGACACCAAAAATACCATCTCCTAGCTCAACTCTAACTATTGATATTGAATTTTGAGAAATCCAAATATCCTAGGTCCATCAGTGGGTTTTGGTGAAAACCCACTGATAGACCTAAAAATCTCCTATTGCAACATAATTTATAATCATTAGAAGTTTGGACACCAAAAATACCATCTCCTAGCTCAACTCTAACTATTGATATTGGATTTTGAGAAATCCAAATATCCTAGGTCCATCAGTGGGTTTTGATGAAAACCCACTGATAGACCTAAAAATCTCCTATTGCAACATAATTTATAATCATTAGAAGTTTGAACACCAAAAATACAATCTCCTAGCTCAACTCTAACTATTGATATTGGATTTTGAGAAATCCAAATATCCTAAGTCCATCAGTGGGTTTTGGTGAAAACCAACTGATAGATCTAAAAATCTCCTATTGCAACATAATTTATAATCATTAGAAGTTTGGACATCAAAAATGTCATCTCCTAGCTCAACTCTAACTAGAACTATTGATATTTTTATTTAATTTACTTATATTTATCCAAGATTGTGTTCAGGCCCAAGGAGGGCCTGAACATTCCTTAGGTCTGGAGGGCCTGAACACATCTGTGTTCAGGCCCTCCTAGCGTGACTTCAGACTCTGCGTTTTAATATGAAATTAAGTGTTTTGATAGGTTTTTTATATATTAATATATTTTTAAAATAGAAAAAAAAATTGAGTCCACGTCGAGCCTGAATCAAAAGATTTCAGGCCCAACGTGGGCCTGAAATCAAATATTTTTTTATTTATTAATATATTTATTAAATATTATTTAATATATTAATTTCTATTAATCAAATATAAAAATCATTTATTTATATTTTTAAATCATGTTGGATGAGATATTTTTTAACTGAAATATTTTTTCGATTTTTACCTTACGTTTTTTAGTTTAGCGTCGATTCCATAATATATTATTTTAAAATAAAAGTCTAAAAAAGCATGTGCAGACGTCTCGGAATTTGTTACTGAGAGAGAAAGAGAAATGCAGTACATAGGGGAGGGGTATAAAGGAAGTTCACTAAAATGAGTATGTCTTTTGGTGAAAATGAAACCATGGTACACCTTTTGGTAAATATCAATTCTTGGGTACGCCCTTTGATAAAAAGCCATATAATTTTTGTTTAAATTTATCAAGTATTACTTTGGATCATTATTAATTTAATTAGATTAATATTAAGTTAAATTAAATGTTTAATTAGGATTTACTTAAAGTGAAGTTGAGGTTTTAATTAATGTTAAAATTAAATTTTTAAATTTTAATTAAGTTAAGTTTTAATTATGTTAAGTTGAGGTTTTAATTAGGTTAAAGTTTTAATTAACATAAGGTTTAATTAAATTGAATTTTAATTAATATTAAAGTTTTAATTAAGTTGAATTTTGATAATTTTGAAATTTTAATTTAGTTAACATTTTAATTAAGTTGAATTTGAATTAATGTTTAGGTTTAATTAAGTCCAATTTTAATCAAATTAAGGTTGAATTAAGTGGAATTTTAATTAAAGTTAAAGTTTGATTAAGTCAAATTTTAATAGAGTTAAAGTTAAGGTAATATTTTAATTAAGTTAAAGTTTTGATTAAGGCAAACTTTTAATTAGGTTAACGTAAAGGTAAAATTTTAATAAAATGTGAAATTTAATTAAATTTTAATTAATGTGAAATTTAAGTTAGCTTTAATTGAGTTTGATTTTGATTAGATTAAAGTAATTAAGGATTTAATCAATAGATTCGAATTTAGTTGTCCTTGTTCATCTTACCGGTCTAGATTCTTTCAACCAAGGTAATCCTATGATTTTGTGAGATGAGCTAGTTTATTATTCAGGAATTTTCTTAGTTTGATTTGGATTAAGTATAGCTTTGAATCCCCAAGCAACCTTCCATGGATAAGTTCCTAGACTATGGTGAATCACTTGGACATCATTAGAAGTAATTACGTACCTTAGACAAAACTTTTCAATTGATCACATCCAGAAAACTTAGTACTAGTCATTAATCTTTATCAAGGTTATATGATTATGCCCCTCGAGTTATCGTACCTAGGTCCCCTGATGGTAAGGTTCTGATCCTGATGTCAAACTAATTTTTGGTTATGCTAAGTTTATATTTAGGACTGTATCAAATACTAATTTTGTGTACATTTCTAATTTTTCTGGATTATATATGTTTTGTTTAATTTTAAATCTTTGATTTTATTAGAATTGAATTTAACTCTAAATTTTAAAAGATTAGTGAATTAATCTTCGGGTTAATTAACTAATTTTAATGTGTTCAATATTTTTTAATTCAATTATTAATGGATTTTAATTTGACAAATAAATTTAAGATTTTAATTTTGAATTAATTGAGTTAGTTAATTTATCTTTAATTAGAAATGTGCACTTAACATTTAAATTTTCTTTTAATTTTGAATTTTTGAATTTGTTAACCTATCCTTATTTGAAATCTTATTTTTAATATTCAAATTATTATTGAGTTTCAATTTTGAATTTATTAATTTGTTTGTGTTTAAGATTTTTTTCTTTAATGTTTAAATTTTTATTAATTTTTAATTTTGAGTTAATTAAATTGGAAATTTTCAAATTAGATGAATTGTAACATATATGTAACGCCCGCCCCTCCTATCCTTATAAAAAGGGAAAGGCGGCGCTACGCGAGCATATATATATATATATATATATATATATAACGCAATGAACAATTTAAAACATGTAAACACATCTTACATCATGGGAGCATGCTTGGTATTCATGTGCACAACTTGGCTCAAATTTTTAACTCAAGAAGTACATTATGCAATCATGTGAACTTACGGTATATAAGACTCTAGATAGGGAATGAGCTACTAAACAAGCATGACATTATATGAGAGGAATCCTAGACTCACTACAACCTACGGGCTAACCCGTGGCATGTGAGTACGAACACCCCATAAAAGCAGGTGAGCATTAACATAGGTTTTAGAGTTTACACATGGAATTTAAAGGTATGAATCGAACTGTGTAGGCATCAAACTTCAACACCCTAGAGCATGTTACATAATCCATATTGAGTCTTTAAACAAGCAAGCTCTAAACATGAATTTCATGACAGGTGCTAGTTGTGGAAATATCATATTTTAGAGATGAACACAAAATATAGCATAGCATGTTGTACTGTACGACCAAACATAAAACATAGTATGACATATTAGTATGATAATCTAGCATCAACAAGTGTAACAATGCGGAAACTTAAGGCATGGGTAAATTCTTCATTCATAAGCAAGCATAAGTAACAGGATCTCTTCCACCATGCCACTGCCACACACATCTTTGCCCTCCTTCTGCTCCTTTTAGTTTAGCATGCCCTTACCCTTTTCTGCAGTATAAGGAAAACACTAAACTATAAGCATATATGCTTAGTAAGATCCTTTCCTACTCACAAAAATCATGCGTCATGAATTGGACATAGAGAAAGTTAAACAACAACATACAAAAAGAATATTCATATCGCAAGAGTACTTCAACTTCAAGTATGGTAATTCAAGGAGTCACATAATATAAGATAAATGTCTTTATGCATGAGGGATATTTTCTTTGAAAACATATATGTATAAGTACTTGAACATAACTCTCAACATAAGACCTGACATTGTACCACATTCATAATTTGCGCATATCCCTTAAGTAGATACGAGGTAGCTAATCCCGACATACTAGAGAACTAGGCAACCTTCGGTCTAGGGGCAACGTAGGAGCCCATCCCAAGGACCTTTTTAGGATCCGGTACAAGCCCATACAAAAGTAAAATAGTTTATCATGTTTCATTTCTTTTCATAAAGAATGCTCTTAGCATCTTTTAGGCATTCCATCATTCATAAGTCATGCATAACATAGGTATGCCCTAAAGGGCCTAAACATAATCATGATACATGAAACATAACATAAAACATACATGAATAAGGCCTAACATAATCATAAAGTAACATAGAAGCATGCCAACATTATTATGTCATTTGATGAATTATGAAAATATGTTCTTAATCTCTTAAGCCAATAGGAAGCATACTTAGGATTTTTAGCCTCCTCCTAAGCCTAAAACTAGGACTTGGCCGAAGTCTTCAAGCAACCCTATGTGACATAAAAATCATATAACATTTATATAACACACATCATATCATAGGAAATCATTAGCAAGCATAGTTGGGGGTTTAACTTGATCCTAATCATAGTTTTAGGGCTTGGACGAAACCTTCAAGGGGCCTACTCTAAGATTTAAGCAACATAACACCCAAAGCAATTATACTACAGGTGAGGGGAGACTTACCTCTTTTGCTTGGTTACCACCAATCTATATACCCTTAAATTGAGAGCGATGAAGACCTCCTTGCTCTTAGGATCTCCTTTGTTCTTCTCGTCTTATAAGGGGTCTTAAGTCTTCAAGAGATCTCCCTTGTGAAGCTTTCTAGGGGAGAGACCCTAGATGAGATTTTTGGAAATGGGAGAGGGAGATTCGGTAGGGGTGGAAGAAGGAGGAAGAAGAGAACAATTTATAATGTCTTTTGTCTCTTTACAAGTGTCTCTTCACCTTCTTCACATGGCGCCTCTTCACATCCCTTATCCTTAACTACAATTTTCCTCTCCTCTCTAACAGCACACCCCTGTTGGAGCTACTGGTTATCCCATGCATTATAAGACTTTGCTATCACTTAAGATCCAAGATTCAAATCTTGGCAAATGCTACTTTTTGGTTCTTTCCCCTTTTATTTATTTTTTTTAAAAAGCCCACATAAGCCAATTAAGAATTATACTAGAATTTCACCTACAATCCATTAAGAATTATACTAATATTCATATTAGTGTTCATGTAAAAATTGAGAGGATTTTACGGACGTTACAACATAGGTAAAAAATTTATAATCAAAAAATTATTACCTTAAGAAATGATGATGAATGTTTCGATATTGTCCTAGATGAGTGATTTTGTTGGCGAGAGCGAACTGTTTTTTACCATCTAGATGAGTAATTTTGTAGCTAGATTACGAAACGAAAAAAAATAGAATTTGTAGTTAGATGAAGGATTTTTTTTATCAGAGTTCGTGCAACAGAGGTCGCGTGAGGGAAAGGATGAGCTAATGTGGCGAGATGAGAAAAAGCTAATGCAGTGAAGATGATGAAGCCGGAGTCGGACCTCGAAACTTTTGGAACATAGCAACCGGTAAGGGTAAAAATCGGACTTCGAAACTATAGGAAATTAAAGAGATCGGTGGAGGTGAAGAAGCTGGTGATGCGGGAGCTTCGGCCAGAAGAAGACGATGTGAGAGAAATATAGGATTAAGTTAGGGTTTTGCGATTTTGACGAAGAGATTTTATAATTTTCGTGATTTTGCAATTTCGTTAGTAGTTTTTTTTATGGAAAATGAAAAAATCGTTTGGTTTGGGAAGATGACACAGGAAGGATTCAATTTTCTCGCTTGACTTCGGATGTGAACGAACATGACATGGACGGGGGAGGGATAACGTGTGGGTAAAAAACATATCACATACGTGATTGATTATTTCCAAAGTCATATGTAATTTTAATAATTGGTAAAATTACCAAAACGGTTTGATAGAAAGCTATGAATGAATTATAAATTTGCTAATGAATATTCGAGGCCAAGACAACCATCTAATAAGAAATCGGATAATAGATTAACTTTGCGATTTAAGATTTTATAGATTTCGTCACGATAATTTCATCATAACCAATATTCTTTTCCTACATTAGCGAATCAGATCGCAACCAATCCGCGGAACCGACCGCTACGATTCGATTTCTGAATATCATCAGACGTCATAAATGGAAATAAAAAAAATAAAGTTGAAATTTAAAATTGTGGATATATTTTAAAATTTATTAAAATTAGATATTATTAAAATATTCGAAAGATGCGCGAGAAGAATGTGATTGCAATAAGAAAAAATTTCAATCCTTTCCGACTTTCTTTGAATGCGCGAGAAGAATGTGATTCCTCCAAGCGTCTGCGTCTCCGCCGTCCGTTTTTCTCGCAGTGGAATCGCGGCGATATAAGCGGTGGCACGGCTGGTTCCACCGCCTCCGCATCATATTGCCCTCCTCCTCCAATCATTCGGCGAAGAAGGGAGCGATCTCGTCGCCGCTGCCTTCCGCCCCATTCCCGATCCGGCCAGCGTCACCGGCGGCCGGCGAAGATGTGAAATTTCAGCGGCGGGCGAGATGGCGAGCGAGGCGTTTCTGGCTGCCGCGGACGCGCAGGCCTCTCTGAAGAAGAAGACTGCCGCGGCCAGGAGCTGGATTCTGTTCGATTCCGCCGGAAAAGACACGATCCTGGATGTCGACAAATACGCCATCATGCACCGGGTTCAGATCCACGCGCGCGACCTCAGGATCCTGGATCCCCTTCTCTCCTACCCTTCCGCGATCTTGGGCAGGGAGGGCGCCATCGTGCTCAACCTGGAAGTGAGTCGACAGATACGGTCGAGTTTCGCTTACCTATCGTTTGCTGGGATTCTCGCGTCTTTTGGCTAATTTGTTCGTTCGTCCTTTTTGCCTTTTGGAAACAGCACATAAAAGCGATCATCACTGCGGACGAGGTATGTACGGTGCAAAGCTACTTCTCCTTTTTTTTAGAACTAAAATTGTCCCTACTTTCATTCCAAAATTTCCTTTTCCTTCAGACTTTAATTCTCTGCAGTAGTGTTTCGTAACAAGATATGGACATATGGTCAATGCCCTAGCCCTGTGTTGTGTTATTCAATATAGTGCATTAAGTTTGTTTTCCATGAAGAAAATAATTGACCGCAAAGGTGAGAAGTGATTGGTTCCTTTGAAAAGTGAAGAAAAGAAGGCACCCAATAATTGTTAAGCTGGAAACGTGGAATACGGCTGCTTTGATGTTCTTGAACTGGTTTTGGCATTTATGATTAAGTTGACCCACACATACCTCTGCGATTGATGCATGCAAACAGTAGCAGAGAAGCCACAACTTTTTTCTTTGCTGATCTTTCATTTTTTTCTTTTTTCTGTAGTTAACAAGCCTGTTACTGATTATTATATATAATGGGGGATTTTCTAAGGCATGCTAATGTTTTTAAGTACGGGTTGAACTAGGTTTTGCTAAGGGATCCCAGCGAAGATAATGTTGTCCCGATTGTGGAAGAGCTTCGTAGAAGATTACCATCTCAGAACATTAATCAAGCTCATGGTGAAGGAAAAGAGAGCACTGTTTGCCAACATGATTTAGAAGCTATTGAAGAAGATGGTATGCTTAATCTACCGTCAGTGAGCCTTTCAATGCATAAGATAGCTGACTTTACAATGAAATTGCTTTATTTATCTTCTTCATGTGATTTCCCTATCTTGATATTAACAACTAAATTAAGTTGTCTGTCCACAGCCAAGTATATTCTTGTTTTTTCTGATGTTAATTAATGATTGTAACTTCTGAATATATTTTACACGTCCATTAATATATAAGTTTGCATTTGTCTCTTGTACTATAAAATCAATTCTTTCTACGCATTCTGAAATCGAAGCTGATAAGTGCCTTAACTTAGCCAAGATCAGTATGCTGCCTCTGATATAGCGAAAATTTTAAATGATTTCCAAATGAAGCTAGATCAGTAAACAAGAATTCTCACTGGGATTCCATAGTCCAATTGTCGCAGAGGTGTGTGCATGTTGATGTCCATTACTGAACAGTGTGCATGAACATAAACACCCAACTTGAATTAGCTAGACAAAAATATATTTTGCATTTTCATGATTGTGTATTGCTCAAACTATGGGTATCAGACACTCTGTCATTAAACCTGAATCATATTGGTTGACCTAACTAATTAAGACAGAAACTCGAGGTCAGATGGGTTTGCTTCTATCAGTGGAGGGCACTTGGCTGAACTGGTATTTGGACCAGTATTTGGATCTGGTTCTGAAAATGCTGCACTTTATGACAGTTCAATTGTGTATTGCTCAAACTATGGGTATCAGACACTCTGTCATTAAACCTGAACCATATTGGTTGACCTAACTAATTAAGACAGAAACTCGAGGTCAGATGGGTTTGCTTCTATCAGTGGAGGGCACTTGGCTGAACTGGTATTTGGACCAGTTCAAGTGGAAAAAACAAGAACCGGCAGGACCTCTGGTTCCGTGCTCATCTGGTTCTGAAAATGCTGCACTTTATGAGAAAATTGAATCATGATCTTATGTCTTGATTTATTAGGATGTTGCTTTCTTCTCTTTCCCTTGACATATTACAACATTTTGTAGAATCTCCTTTTGAATTTCGAGCTCTCGAAGTTGCTTTAGAAGCTATTTGCAGCTATCTTGATGCACGTGCTACAGAACTTGAAACTGCCGCTTACCCAGCATTGGATGAACTTACTTCCAAGGTATGGGTCAATTTTCTCCATTTGTAATTCAAGAATATTATTAGCCTAAGCAGAACGAGAGAACTACATGTTTTAGCAAGCTATTGTGATTGTTGATCTTACGAATTTATGTTCTTTTTCTACTACATGTATGTGAAATTGAACGAGTATACTGCAAGCCATATGCTGGCTGAAAAGACCAGGCCAATATGTGTTCTTTCTTTTTCATGGAATGCAGGAGAAGACATATCATGGTTCTATTATCTCACAGATAATAAAAGTTCCTTATACAATGATCCTTAAAGTATGATGGGGTGTAAAGGGTAGAATGAAAAAGGCGTAGAGGTTGAGCAAAGAAAACATTAGTCAAATGGATAGACCTCATGATGAGATAACAGTAGTGTAGTAACTACCCACATATAGTTGGGATGTACTCCTTTTGATGATAACAATCATGATTGGTAAAATTTTGGTAAATCTCCAATATAAAATTATGATGATATTCATTTCTTTTTCACACAACAACCTCTACCACCTTGGGAGTGGGTGACAACTATATTTAAGTATAGTATTATTAAATTCTATAGTTTAAAATTGTAGGTGTAATAACTAACCTATCGAACTATGTATTACTAGTAAAATTGGTCAAAGATTTTGAACTAATATTCAAAATATTGGCCTGACCAAAGATATGACATATGGTAAGGGAAAAACAACTTTTACTATGATAAACACTTGTATTATTCCTTCTATCCTGATGAAATTTGCTTTTGGGCACACTGTTTTGAGATTACTCTCTTCAACCTTCGATTTGCCTTTTGTAATTAAATGTGCAGATTAGCAGTCGTAACTTGGATCGAGTGCGCAAACTGAAGAGTTCCATGACTAGGTTGACTGCTCGTGTACAAAAGGTGTGCTTATTTGGCCTGCTCATTATATATGTTCTTATAATTTTGCTTTTTTTTTTAATTGTGCCTGTTTTGTGCTCTTAAATCTCGGTATAGTATTTTGATAACCTATATTCATGCAAATGCATTATAAATTAATCTTGCACTCAATAGCACAATTGTTCACATAATTAAGAAACAGTTTATTGGATCACATGAATGCCATTGTTGGCTTCACTAAATAGACATTCTATTGTACAGAAATAGATGTCTTCATAGACCAAGGAAATTTTTCTTGAATAACGAGATGAATACGTGAATGTGTAAGATGGCACAATTGTTGACTTCTATTTTGGTTCTTGAGTCTTATATCGAACTCTATGTTTGATTCCATCTACTGAAAGATGGTTGGCTATATGAATGGAGGCTCATCTCTTCCTTTTTTATGTGGATGTTTGTGTTTAAATAGTGGTACAAGCGACTCAATAACATGATATATTTGTTCAATAAAACTAACAATATGTCTCGATATCAATACATGAAGTCAAATGGAATGATAATCTGGAGTAGTACTTATCTTTCAATATCAATGTATAATTCCTTGTCCCTTAGGGTTCTCATTTGGGATACCTAGGGAAGAGGATCAAATTAGTCCTTATGAATAGCTTGATGCACTTTCTCTTCAATCCATTAAGAAAAATGTGGTAAAGGAAAGAAAATCCATGATTGAACGCGTCATCTCTACCTTTAAGAACTATGAGCGCCCTAAGCATGCCTTCAACGTCCAGAGTTCAAGGACAAACCAAATACCCTATTCAATAAGTGAAACACTTTAGTTGTATGTTCCTCGGTTGGGCAATGAGGGTCAAAGAAGGGAGTCACTCGTTCATAAGACAAACATTCTTAAAACCAAAGAGTCGAACAAAAAAAAAGGAGAGCTCTCCGTTCATAGTTTCCTATAGTTGGATTCTTAGAATGGTATTGTAACTCAACACCTTTTGAGATTTGATAAGGATTACTCTTTGAAGAACACAATATGATGAAATTTATTAGCTATATTTACGGAAGCTATTCTCTATCATTGGCCTTATGGTAGAATCAATTCGGGAGGTGTGAGAGGCGGAGTTGGTTTTTGAGATCGGACTATGTACTTAGAAGAAATGTGTTAGACGATATATGATAAATACTGAATCAACAATCTAAATTTTATCTCTCAATGGCTTGTAGATACTTAATCATGATGGTAGAATCAATTCGGGATGTGAGGCTGGTTTTATCCTATGCACCTAATTTTTTATTTCATAAATTAAATCTATGATTTATCATTCATGGATGCTGATTAGATCCTCTATTGCACCTTAGGTTGACATAGCCTTAATGTTGATGACGAGGTTCAAATAAAGAAGAAAGACTTACATAGATATCTAGGCACCCAGAAACAAGGAAAAGGAAGGGAATAACAACTAATGAAATACTTTGGGGAGAGTTGAAAATAAGTATAGATCTAGAGATTCCTAAATAGGTCAACCTTTCAAATTGTTGTTGAATCCACAGGCAAATAAGGGACAAGCTTGCTAACTGAAACATCTTAGTAGCCAAAGGAAAAGAAATAAAAATTAATTCCCATAGAAGTGACAAGAAAAATGGGAGCAGCATAAACCGTGAAAACGCATTTTGTTGTATACAATAGTTTCATGTTGTACAATGTTTCTTGTTTCTTTTCAAACTCAATTATACTATCATCAGTCTGTTCTTTTGTCCATTCAAGGATAAGTTATCTGTTCGCTCTCATTCTTTTGTTTGTTCTAGATGGAACCTTTTAGGATATTTCATCTCAATCAATCTGTGAAATAATCATGGTATGATGATATTTATTTTCTAGAATCTAAAAAATGAATTCACGTGTCTTCTTTTTTTCTTTTGATATCGAACACAACATTTTTTTGGCTTGATAAGAAGCACATTCATGAAATTAATTTGCTGGGAATCTAAAAATTACGTATGTCATTCTTATTGCATTTTTTTTGGCTTGATAAGAAGTACATATATGTAGAAGCACATTCATGAGTTAAGTGGTGTTTGCCAGGTAAGGGATGAGCTGGAACAGTTATTGGATGACGACGATGATATGGCAGATCTTTACTTGTCAAGAAAAATCGGAGGAGCCTCCACTCCTGTAAGTGGTTCTGGTGTTCCTAACTGGGCCCCTGCTTCTCCAACAATCGGTTCAAAGATATCCAGAGCAAGCAAGGCAAGCGCAGCAACCATACATGGAAATGAGAATGATGTCGAGGAGCTAGAAATGTTACTAGAGGTCACATACTCCTATTTCTCCATACCGTTGTGTTTTGAAATTCTATTAAAACTTAACTTTCAATATCTTATTTTTTGGATTTTGTTACCCTTTGCAGGCATACTTCATGCAAATCGATGGTACATTAAACAAGATGACTACCGTAAGTCTGTAGTTAAATTCTGCCTTTTCAAATACTTGAACTCCATTTGAAGAAAAAAAAAATAGTCGCAACAAACTGGGTAGCTACTCCTTTACGCAGAAAGTTTCAGAGTTTCCATGCATTAGTAAAATAAGAGATCGTTGTGATCTCATTTGCAAATGTTGAAATAACCCTTTATTATGTAGCTCCCAAGCAATATTACACTTAAGTTGAGTTTACAAACAATTTGGTAGCCTCGCAACAAGCTATTTGGATAGCATATTTTTCATGACATTATGGTTTGCTTTCATAGTATTTGTTATTAACCTGAATCGAATAGTCAACTAAGTTGACCTCCAAATGATGCCCTCCTGCACTAGCTACAGATATTTATTAACTTTATTTGATCCCTATCCAGATATATTCAACATAAAACTGGAGTCGTAGTTGTCAATCTGTAGCAATATGGTTAATAAAGCTTCATAACTTCGATGAAATCAATTTGTTTTGCCTCATACCAGTGCACCCGAAATAGTTGGGATTTGTTCTTGTGATTTCATGCTCGTCTTCTGTACGTAGTTCGCAGCAACAAAATTATTAATTGGATGGGTCCAAATATCATTTACATTTCCAGTTGAAATAACAGATTAATAATTTTCTCAGCTGCGTGAATACATTGATGACACGGAGGACTATATCAATATTCAGGTATTGCTTATCTGGTGAATTGTTTTAAGAAACTGACTACTAGATTATAAACAAAGCACCCAAAATAAACGGTCACTTTTCTGTTGGCAGCTTGACAACCATCGAAATCAGCTTATTCAGGTAATCTGGTTAAGTTTTCAGTACCTTCATTTTAGTGGGTGTTTTAGTATAATTCTGATATTTTTCTTCTTTTCTTTGCTGCTTTTTGTGTCTGTGATTGTAGTTAGAACTGTTCTTGAGTTCCGGCACGGTTAGCCTGTCGCTCTATTCACTAGTTGCTGGAGTATTTGGAATGAACATACCATACTCTTGGAACAATGACCATGGATACGTGTTCAAATGGGTACGCTGACCAGTGAACACAAGACAATTATGGATGATATACCTCTCTACGTTGATCTTTGCTCTACAATCTGATGTTTGCAGGTGGTTATCATTTCCGGCCTGACTTCGGCGTTCTTGTTTATTTTCATCATCGCCTATGCTCGCCACAAAGGTCTTGTTGGATCTTGATCCCCTTAGAAGTACCTAATCCTGGAGTTGGATATCGAAATTTGCCTAATCGAAATTTGACCTGCTCTTTCAAGTCCATTGAAAAGTAGAGGCCCATTCAAAGTTATAAACAAGATATGGGAGCTTTTGCTTCTCAAAATCATTTACTGGAAGATTCAAGTGGAGAGACGTCTTTGTACCTACAGGATGTAGCATAAGGGGTATAAAGGAACTAGAGAAAGTCTGGCATTGTATTCGATTTTTTCTTTGATCTTTCATTTCTTCACTTTCGTTACTTTAATTGGACCATTGTGCTGATTATTGTACTGGCGAGAGACCTTTTACTATAGTAGTTACATTGTCATGGCAGGTCCTGTTTTAGAAATTGATGGCCATTGGATCGGAATGATAGTCGTAGGATCAGAATGATAACTACTTGTCAACTTAGTAGCAATCAATAATTTTGAACTGTGTAGTCATATTTCTTAAGTTTTTTACCCCCTAAAATTTATGGATCATTTTATTATTATTATTTTTTGTTCCTTTTGTTTTCAATCTTTTGAGTTTTGATTAGCTTCTCCGCTTCTTTCATGTTCTCCTTACCACGTCCGAGATCTCTTCCCTACAATGACAACAAAAATTAAAATTTGAATTTGACTTTTCATTTTTGTTCATTTAATTGCGCTTCGCATGGAAAGTAAGTTCCAGCATCTATACCAGTTCAATATCACAGAAAATTTCTATTAACTATCAAAATAAATAATTTGGAAGCACAAACAACTCATCGCCTAATCAAGAAGAAATATAATTTTTCATTTTACAAGAAGAAATCACCTTATGTATCATGTATCGTAATTTGGAATCGACCCGTAAATATTTGAAAATTATATTTTCAAGTGGTAGCAACAGAATAAAAAAGTTCACCATTTCTTCGATTGCACAATGAAAATAGTGTAACTAATTCACGATAAAAACAATACATTTTTGTTTTTTTATTTTCAAAGAGATGCAAGCTATAAGCCTCTTGAAATCATCTTCCAGATTTTTGATCTCTTCACTTATCGTAAAGAGAAGCTTCTTAAAATCTTTCTCTATGATCTCTCCTAGGTTTGGTAAAAAAAAAAAAGAAATTGTATTTTTCATGGCCTTTAATCCTTAAATTGATCTCTTCAATCTATAATAAAGAGATGCTTATAATATTTCTCTATAAACTCTCTTAGGTCTTGTGTCCATCTTTTCAAACTGTCCTAAAGGAAGCTTCTTATATAGTCTTTCTGTATAATCTCTCCAGGGTTTGAGACTTAGTCATGTTCTAAATCTACACAATTCATTTATCAACATTAAGACAAATGATAATATATTCATATACCAAATAAATGAATATATATATACACACATCATATACAAGCAGCGCAGCTGGTAACAATAATATCATTCTCTTTCTTGAACTGTGAAAAAGCATGATCAAATAAAGAATTAACCCATCACTATATTAAAGGATACAATTGTTGAACATTTAATAGTACAACAGTTTCAGACAATATTTAGAGCCATCACTTTACCAGCTCAAAACATTGTTGAGATAATCAATGATATCTGTTCTTATCAATCAGACGAGAGAGAAATGAATAGTTAGCACAATCTGGAAATCTTTGCACCTAAACGACGACTTTGTAGGAATACAAATGGATATTTGACTAATGTTACAACCAACCACCATGGACGTTCCTGCAAAGCATTGTATCAAATTGAACTTCCAGATGAATAATATACAAAAATTCAACAAGTGCAGATATGTAAAGTCCAAGACCAAGATTGAAAAATCAATTCCATAGAGTCGAGAAGAGACAAGGTTCTGGTGCAGGCTTGGCATAGTTAATTAAGTTCCATGCATGGCAAGGCCAACTACAGGTTTGCATGATAAATACTTTGGGCAGCAGCTTCCTAACCTACAATTTTAAGAAGAGTTTGCATCTATATTACCTCCGCAACGAGAGTGTGTAAATGGTTATAGAAAATCCCAATCTTCTTTTGACATGTCAAGAACTTCTTCATGATCATCCACAAATTTTATCTGTTAGAAAATATATAATAAGACTTAAGGACATATTGCTTAGCTTTCCTTACTGAGCAAGCAAATGCAATTCTTACAGTGTGCTTTCCGGAGATATTATCAAAATCAGAAATAAATCCTCCTATATACCTGAAATGAAAGAGCAATACAATAATAATAATTATGATCTCAGGGAAATGTACTTTTGTCAGAGTAGAAGATCCCATGATAGAAACGGATGAAAGAAAAGATTAATACGTATAATAAGAAATGATTTATTAGATTCATGAAGCCGACCACAAAATAGTTAAAACAAATGCAACTTATACATTAATGCGGTTTTGTTATACTTTCATATTGCAAAGGCGCAAATAAATATATGATCATATCCTATAAAGAAGCATGGGCTGCCTGGGAAAACAAATATTAATGCAGGTTGCTGAAAGAGAAGTGTCTAAGCGCATATTGCTTTCAAGTATGAAAAGAACATACTCCATTACGACGATCTGCAAGTTATGTTTCACAAGATCAGCAACTAATAATTGCATTTAATATGGTAGCAAATATAATATGTTTGAATCTAGTCAATGTCAATATCTAAAAAACAGTCCTATACTATGGCATATACAG
Organism: Boesenbergia rotunda; assembly: GCA_024364735.1. NCBI lineage: Eukaryota > Viridiplantae > Streptophyta > Magnoliopsida > Zingiberales > Zingiberaceae > Boesenbergia > Boesenbergia rotunda. The sequence goes on from JAGFNQ010000197.1 coordinate 183,039, forward strand.
TTCTAGATCTTCTATGCTTCGACATTGCACATAGAAATGCTGAATGGTAGCAAAGACACTATCTATTTAATATAATTGCCTAGTAAAAATAAATTTCATACAATATGCTCATTTAAGCATCCACCCAGTCGGAGCACCATAATGAGTAACAAAATAAATCACAACAGATCATTGTCCAACCACTGCTGGAGCATTGCTAGTATATAAACTTGTGCATCTCGGAATTCCTTGAGTATGGTTTATGTAAGAATGTGCAAAACCAACTTAGTTGACTATGTAAAACAATGCAATAAGTGATTTTCTCTGGCACCTACGACGATAATGTGTGGTTCTGAAACTAACTAGAGGATTGAAGTGTAAATGCAAGGTTGGACTCTTTCTTAATAGCATAAACTTTCTAAGTGAGCTAATGGATTGAATTTGACATTAACATCAATCTCAGTTGTCTAAAAGATAATCTCTTGATCTTAATTACCCTTAAAGTGAACAATGCAATAGGAGGAATAGAAATGAAGGAAATGTGTGTATTAGGCTTTGCCGACCAGTATGTTCTCAAAACAATTCTGGATTGTATCACCAGAACAAGAAAATACATAATCATATGTCTAAAGCAGGAATTAAAGATAACATTATATAGAAGGACAACAGGAGGTTATTAAAAAAAACGTAGTTAGGATAAACCTCTTGTCACTTGGAAGCCATATGCGGACAAGCTCCCCAATACAGTTCTCATTCTTGGATTTCCTTCTTTCGTCTCCTGAACTTGAACTTTCTGATTTTCACAAGGAACAAAAAGTATAATATGGCACATTCGTCATATCAAAAGATATTTCAAGAACACATTAACTTACTAGGTTTATTTCCTAGCTTCTGCCTGCATCTATGAGCACCACACAAACAAACTTGATCTGCTCCGAATTGAACAAATCTGGGCATTTTATCAGATGAATAAATCTATGAGATAAAAAGAAGAAGAAAAAAATCATCCATGGGAAATTACATCAAAATAATCAAAAGGTGGGCTAAATGCTAACACAATGTTATTAAAGAAGTAAGTGCAAGAGGCTAAAAAACTACTGCCAAAGCAACTGAACATACTGATAATCATAGGTCACTTCCTCGCCTTTCCTTATGTTACGACGAGCAAAGATCCCAACCCTAGTTTCTCCATCAGCTCTCCTTTATATAAAATGGAATGGAATAAAATTTTGTATCATGATAGAAGAATCACAATAAAGTAATGAAATTGGGGATAGTATATAACCATTTCTGCATCTCAGTATTAGGCTCACAACTGTGGTTTATAAACCTTGATTTATTTCCTTTGTATGTAGCATCAATCACCATATCATGATTAACCTCACACAAGTAGAAGTTGGTATCTCTTCGATCTTTCATTTTCCAAAGTCTTTCTTCACATGCTTTGTCATCCAAAACTATAGAACATCAAAAAGATAAGTCAAAGACTTCATATCACTTGATCCTTCTTTCTTATTAAGAAAAGGAATGGAGACAGGAAGCAAAAAAGGGACATGTTACCTTCTCCAACATACTCAATCACAAAGTCCCCTTGTTTTATATCTTCCTCTGATACCAAACCAAAACCACATTTTTCTGTCTAAATAACATATTATTTGTAAGTGTGATCCACAAGCAAAATGATCACAGTACATAGACATACAACTGAAATAAAAAATTTCAGCTATTTAACCAATTAACAGCTAAGTGTATACAATAAGCTTCTAGCTAAATCATGTGGATTGTGCTAGAATTTAATGGAACTAACAAAGAAACGTGGAATTAACTTGATACACCATCATAACCAAGGTGATTGGTGATCTCAACAAGTGAACATTGAGGCACTCATAGCTCAGCCTGAAAGGGAAGGACAGGCAAGAAGCGAAAATGGTGGAAATGCAGGAATGCTAGGTCAAATAGCAGAAAATGACAGTAGACAATATAAGCTATTTTTCTTGCAATTCTTTTTCTTATTTCTCTTCTCTTTCTTTCGTTTTTCCTCTATCTGATCTTCTTCTACTTCCCTGTCTCTACCTCACCCTCCACCACCAAGTCGAACAGCTAGCCTACACCAACCTGTATTGTGTTTTTGCACAAGGCACACCTGTATTGTGTTTTTGCACAAGGCACTGGCGCAAAACCATCCGAATCTAGGATCGAAACCAATTCATATTTCAAGGCTTGTAAAATTGGCATCTGGTTGACCATTTGGAACTAGAATTTCCTAAGTGTTAGGAAAGACATTTAACAATTATCAGGTTCAACTGAAATGACAGTTATCAGCTACATAACTAGGCAGCCAAAGTATCCCTCCTGGGACTTTTCTGAACGGCCATTAACTATTTTGCTTTCCTGCATTTTTTGTGTTAGTTGCTACTTTTCAACATAGTCTAATAAACTCTGAAGATATGATGCCATATGTATATAACATAAAAAGCCAAAATAAATTAAGATGTCAATTTTTTTTCAATAATCACTCGTTCAGCAATGCAAACTACACATATAAACCTGCTCTTCCATGTAATTCATAATAGTTCAGTGAATGGTATGATGAAAGTAGATCATACCTGTACAACTTTCATTTTCTTTTGTTCTCTGTATTGAAAAGATCTGTTAAGGCACTTATCACCACATTTGCAACTAGATGAGCAACAAGAGAATAGCACCCTAAAGAAATAATTAGGGAGGTGAGCAGTTATCCACTTGCAGCAAAAATTGATAACAGTAATTATTTGGTTTACAAATTTGCTAAAGGTACAAAATCACATAATTGATAAATGCTAGAAGGTTCCAATAACTCAAAATGAAGCTGCTCACCCACAATGGCAGTCTCCACCACAAACAGTCGATGATCCTGATAATGGAGTACAGGAACAAAAGATTCCATCATCCTCAATTCGCCTTTTGGTGAGATAGAAATCTTGTCAAAGTCAAGGCCACCAATTCATCAACAAAATTAAAAGAATCAAATCCCTCAAAAGACTATGCTATATTTTATGTTCATCATGCTTCAAAAAATGGACACCTTACATATAGCAGTAATTAACAAGTATGCAAAGCAAATCTACATGTAACATGGATACTGCGCTTTATACTGATATAAGGAGCAGGTTTCCCTTTCTTCAGCCATGTTGGAAGATCAAAATCAGCTTGATCATTAAGCTCCTTAGACAATTTCTCAAATATCTGTTCAACGCTTTGTCTTTCATCTTTCTGTTTCTGAGTTGAATACCAAAGAAACAGAGAAGAAATGAATTTCCAAAATATCTCTGATTGGAACAATCATAAGCACCAAAGTTTTATTTAGTATCAGCAAACAGTCAGTATAAGGAATTATGAGTTAACTATAACCCATATAACTTAAAAGCCAGTATCAATTTAAAATTAACAAAAACAACAAATAATTAATTCTCGTTTTGATAGCAACTGATCTAGCTAATAACAAGTATCCATGTCCCACAAAAGTTACAGATGCATTCAAAATAACAGAAGTAGCAAGTAGAAAAGGAATTTCTGCATTGAGGCTCTGCATAGTAATTTTAGGAGTCAATGAGTGTAAGGCAACAACTATGAATCATGTACACATGTACTTAGGCATGTGTAACGAATTTACGTAAGGAATGACAGAACAAAGTAGTGGTTATCAAAAGGAGAAGAAAATTAGAATCAACTCTCTCAGGATACTGAAATGAAATAGACAAGCATGAAATGTCATGCGGTAGTTTCAGATGAATCTGCATTGAAGTAAGAAAACCTATTTCTTTATTTCTCTATAAATGATTCTAACTAGAAGTACTAAATCTCCCTCAATACCAAGAATGGTAGTTCTTAAGCATAAGAAGGTACTCATACTAAATCGACAGAACGGGTTCTGAGGCATTGACTACTAAAATAAATGAAAATTTCATTTAACATGGAAGAGATTGAAGAATCATTTCTCTTTCCACATTTTATATTTAGTTTTCACCTATTATGCATTGAGACAACATAACCCTTTCTCAGAATCTTGATTTACCTACTTTAAGGTGATCCTTTAGAAAAATCACATTATTGCAGTGGCAACAAGCATGTGACTTAGGATATAACGTGTAAGAACTAAGAAAAGCAGAAAAGGGTTACTATTAGAATGAACATTGAAGAGCACAGCAAATGCAATCACTAAATAGAAAGTTTCCCAACATATTATGACATTATGAATAGCAGATTAAACAGAAAAATATATCTAACTTATGTTGAGAATGGCATACTTCATCCCACCTCTATCCTTTTCTCTAGAATGTCTTTCCAGTAAATCAACTTTCATGTTTAGATAGGCAAACTTTATTAGTCCATAGTGTGCAAAAACAAAGGTTTTTAATTTCTAGTCCCCATAATTTTACAGGTAAGCTATGCAATGGTTATTTTCCTTGGCAAATGATTAGCATGGTGATGTATTTCTCCACATAACACCATTAAGAAACCCTCTGATGCCCAAAATTTTCTAAAAGTTACAGAAAGATCAAAGATATTCAAATCCCTTCAATAAGTGAAAAGGTAAACATCAGCTACTGAAGCAAACTAGCAAAGGGGCTTAATACAGAGTGAACTCCGATAAAAAATCAAATACAGAACTTTCACCAAGGAATTGGATAAGTGATGCAACAAGTGGACATAATGGAATATAATTGAACCTAAAAACCTTCTTCAAGGTTCCTTAATGAGTCAAAGTCATTGTCCCAAACTAAATTTAATGCTCTACTGGTTGAAAGCAAAAGGTTAACTATAAACAAGTGAAAAGAAAAGAGAGATTTAAAAAAAAAATCAAAGAACTAATCGAGAGAAGCACCGTTTCGTTGAGACACATCATGAAGATCTTCTTTCGTGTGTGCCTGCAATTCAAGGTATTGGCTAATAGAACAGTGCCCTATTTTGAAGAAAAATGGAGAACCGAAGCCGTCTACAGAGCCATACGATTTCCTTTTTCAAGACTAGGGAAACTCCCAGCAACAAGAAACTGAACAAGAATTACTAACAATGGAATCCGAAATGGAAATTTACTAACAAAATAAGTTTGGACAAGAAACTGGTCAAGCAACCAGACCTCAAAATGCTACAAGTCTTTAGCTTCAGTAGAAGAAGACGAGTGCAATCAGGTAATTTCCCGAATCAAGAAACCTAACAAAGCAAGATCCTCTCCGAGTCTGTAACCTGAACGCAGAAGACCTAAATCGCGAAAGGGAAGGAAAACCGACCGCCGATGTAACAAAACCTAGTGAATAGAAGGCGGGAAACACGAGCGAGGAACAAGACCTTGGGATATTGAGGGAAGGTACCTTGATCTTGAGGGCGGGCATGGCGAGCGCCTTCGGGGCGAAGAGCCGAGGAAGACGACGGAGGCGAAGAAAGGGAAATGCTCTCGAGCAGGGGAAGTGGGAGGGAAGACGCAAAATCAATTCTATTTCACATCCGGACTCGGATCCGTCTCGGATTCTATTCATTTCAACTAAAAGATCCGATATGTAATTTTCGAGCAGACAAATCTCCGGATTGATGTGTGGGCTGGGCTCTCCAGGGTTACAGTCCGGCCCAAAAAATATTTTTGAGAGGGCGAATCCAGAAAGATAGATCCGCTACCATAACAGTCCCTAAAACTGACCTCACGATATGAATGGAGGTTCATACAGGTGCACAGACAACAAGTGTATGGTGGAATCGAAAATACAGATCATCATCTCATGAGGATCGACCCTGATCATTACAAAAAATATCATGCGCCGACCATCTATATTACATCTGAGACAGGCGAATCCAAAAGAGACGATTCTTGATAAAGTTTTAGAAAATTATGTTCCATACATCAATTCAATTTCCTAATTTATTTTTATACAAATAAAATCCCAACGATATGGGATACTCGAATCAACGTATGAACTTTTGTCGGATTGGTCTAGCTCTCACAATTCTAATTATGGATTGGTCTATTAGGAAGATCATCGTCGGCCGGCCCCATATTGTAGGAGGAGGAGGAGGAGACGGCGACGGGAGTGACCGATGCGAGGCACGGAGGAGACAAGTGCACACCGGACTGCGCTCAATCTCCACCCAGTCGGCTTCCCTCGCTTTGCCATCAACGAAAAAAGCTATCACTTATCGAATCTTTTATCCTCTCGAGCTTGTCCCCATGACGTAACACAGATGATGAATACATGGTATTTCTGGCGTAATAGCCAGTTATGACTTATATTTTCGGCTCCATCATACCCTTATTATCTACATACCTACATAAACCTCCTTTTATATCCGTGTTAAAATAACGAATCTATCTTCTTTTTATCCTCTCAAGCTTATCAATTCTATTCATTTCCTTAAAAGGTCCGATAAGCTTTTTCAAGGCTCTAATAAGTCGAGACACGACGATTGACCTGACCATGGTTTTTGTATACTTAAGACCCTAGGCTTTATTATTTTAGAGCTTTGGTCAAGAATGTATTATTTATCGTTCAGAAAAAAAAATTGTAATATCTAACGATGATAGAAAAATATCATCTATGAACAAAACAAAAATTGAAAGAGCATTTTTTATTAAAATCGTCAAAAGATATCCCTCTTTCCTTTATTTGTAAAAGAGTATTCTATTTTACTTTTTGAAATTGTCTTTATCTTTTTACTTCCTTAATTATAGCAACTAAGAGATCCTAATTACTTTGTGATTATAACAACTAAATTTAATAGTGCTACACTATTTAGTTATATCTGGATACCGTAATTAGTACAACACAACATTATTAGAAATAAAAAAACTAGCTATGATTTATAATTATTATAATATAATATAATCAACGTTAACTAGTATTAACCAATGTTGATCATAAATAGAGTGATAAATAAATCAAAAGTTGGTGAACAAACTTGATGTTCGGTTGTTCACGAGTTTGTTTAAGTTCGTTCAATATATAAAAAATTAATTAAATTAATAAATTTGAATAGCTCATTAAACTAAACAAATAAATTTGAACATATAGATGTTCAACTTGTTAATGTTCATGAACAATATTTATGAATATATTCGTGAACAATATTCATAAACTATATTTATTAATAAAATTCTTACTAATATCCTAAATAAATAAAAAATAAAATAAAAAATTTGAATTATCAAATTTAATAATCAATCAAATAAACTTCAATTAAGAAGTCGATAATATCTAATCGAACCAAGCTCAAGCCAAACTTGAATATTGAAAACTCGATAGCATCTAAACGAACTAAACTCGAATCAAGCTTGACTCGATTATCTTATCAAATAAACTTAAACACTTTAAAACTCAACTCATTTGTAGATTAAAACTCAACTCATTTATAAATCTACAAAGTAAACATAATACAATAGTTACGCCATGATGTTATTAGTATTAATAATAATTAAAATGTTGCTATAATATAATATGTTCGATGCTGACTAAAATAAAGTGTCACTATGGTAGCAGTTATAAAATCTTATAATTATATAATAGTTATGAAGTATAATTGTTATAATACATATAATAATGATAATTTTGAAAAATAAATTGTACAATAATAAAATGAGACTTTTTAAATAAAAAATGAAAGAGAATCTTCCTTTTAACGATTCTAATAACAAGGACGCTTTTTTTTTTTACTAAATACAGGTATTATTTTGTCATCATTAACCAATTAGGAAAAAAAAGCTAAATAACTATAACCTTGAAAGTGAATGAAAGATTTCAAGGCTTGGGCAGCATCGTCAAGTCTTCAATGCTTTCTTGCAACATATCGACTAAGATACTCATTGATGTTGGATCAGATAGTAGACGAATCTGAGATGATCGATTCAGTCCTATAAAAATTTCCTATTGATCATCAGGATAAATCGAAAAACGTTTACGATGAACGATCTAGAAACCTAGCGTCTCAAGATTCACGTCACATTTGAAAAAAAAATCCTATAAAAATCGTAACTAGGGATTGAACCGTGGACGTTTAAGATACGGCACTCATTGAAGGTCTATTTGAAGGTGTCATTTGGGTGCACCACGTGTTAACTATTATCGACCTTCTCGCGATCTCCTTGTTCTCACCGTTCAAAAGAGAAATTCCAATTTCATTGTTCTTGTCACGCCCCGAGAAGCCGCTCGTCCGATACCGACCGGACTGCCACTCCCTCGACCGACGGACAATTCTGAAACCTAACCTCTACGACCATCCCAGATGATTGTACCTCAGCCTACAGGGTTGGAACAACCGTCTGCAATTAACGGACACGAAAACGACGACAAAGCTGCGTACCGGTACGACTTACGACAAAAACCAAAACGAAATCGAGGCCTCCATGGCACACAAAAGTACAACTATCCTGCCGTAACATAGACGTCACAAAAGAGTATAACATACCAACAGCGAAAATGAAAAGAAATACAATGAATAAAAGAAACGGGTACCAACATGTACCCCAACCAAAAGACAGACGAAAATCGTCTCGGAGACACATGAACTGGGACAGGCTGCTGAACAATCCAGACGATCATCCTGAGAAGAGAAAAACATAGCCAACGGGGTGAGTCCTAAGAACTCAGCGAATACAGTCTAATGTGCATAGGAAGAAAATAATAGCAGTATGTCACCGTCAATCTATCTATCACAGTACTGAAGACGACTGCAGTAAGAAGAAATGCAGAACTGAATCATAACCAGTAAAGGGACTATATACCTACCTGCGTCGATCCCAAACCCGGTGGTATGCATGTCAACCAAGTGCAGCAATCAAGTGCAGCAAACACAATCATATGCATCAATGCACAGTATGCTCATGATGCAGCATGGGTCACCCCTGACGCCTCGGTCAATAATGCACACGCGGGACCATATAGGTAGGGCTGTGACCTGGTCTTCCCTGCACGAACAGACGGTCGATAATGCACACGCGAGACCGAATGGGTAGGGTCGGAGACCATAAACGTACCCCACCATCGGGTGAAGTAACGCTCTAAACGTCCCTTGCTATCATCGGATAGATAGGACGAGTAGCAAGTACGACGACCCATCTCAACCTCCAGGGAGTCAAAGGTCGTCCCCTATGTTACGTGCAATAATGATACATGTCGCCTACTAACTATCCCTACTGCCATCTACATGATATGCAGTAGTCCAGATAACCGGTATGCACCAGCGTAAGGTATAAGGTAAACTGTGCATCATCAATCCATACAGAAACAGTAAGCGGTAAAGCTAACAGAATACAACTACCGAAGCAAAAACACAGAGATAAAAATATCAGGTATCCCTACTGCTAACTATGTCTAGCTATGCATAACAGAGGTACCCACCTCAATATGAAGAAGTCCAAGCGTCGAAAACCCCCGTCCAAAAATAATAGCCGCGACGAAGATAGCCACGACACTCAGTATCCTGCATCAAATACACAATTACTTAACCAATATAACTTCTAATTTACTTAGGATTAATTCTAATCAATCAATCCTAATTAAACACCCCTTTGATTAATTAGGATTAATTATAATTAATTAAACCCTAACTTCTTAACCAAACACACCTCTAGGTTAATTAGGATTAATTACAATTAATTAATCCCTAACTTCCTAGCCAATATACCATCTAAATTATTTAGGGGTTATTATAACCAATTAATCCCCAATTAACCCCTCACGGCAACTCACCAAAACACCACTTCTGGCCTACAACCAACCCAAATCATAGCAATAAGCCCAATCGTTAATCAACCCCTAAGAACAATCTGATCATTCACAGTAATCAGCATCATGCACAAACAGGATCTAAATCCTTGATCAACCGTAGCATACCCCCAAACGAAAACCCTACTCAAAACTAAACAAGAAACAAGCATCCGAATTCATCCAAAGACCATACCATACCAAAACCTTACCTGAGGTGTTGCGCTGGTCGCAAACCCTAGCTCCACACCAGCTGAACCAACCACCCAATCTCCCTCTACAGACTAGTCATAAGAAGGAAGATTAGACTAAGGTGTCGGCGATCTCATCAATGCTTACACCCAAACCATAGAACCAAGAAAGAATCCATACCTACGGCTGAACCCGTACCAACGGCGAGTCTCCGGTGGCTAGGTCGATCGCCCGATGTCAGCCAACCCTCAACGACCGAATAGCTCAAGGCCAACCGCGTGAGGAAGGGAAATCACGCCAAGTTCGGAGGTGAGGTGGAGATCTGCGACCGGTTGCCGATCTTCTTGCGTGCGCTCGACGGAGAAGAAAAAGAGTCGGGAGAAAGAAGAAAAGAGAGGAAGAGAAACGGAACCGGGCTCGAGATCTCGATCGACCTTGATGAAGAACTAGGAGGAGACGAAGTGCTTCGGTCTCTCTCTGATGGCTGCGGCGGAGGGCGAAGAGGAGAGGGGAATCGAAGGGGTTAGGTTGCGGCTAGGTCACGCCGAATGGGGGAAAAGAAGAGTTTATAAGGGGTGGCTCTTTTTGCAGAAAAACCCTTCAACTTTTCGAAATCCAAACCATGCCCTCAATTTCGAAAGTTTTGCGTTTTAACCCTCAAGTTTCCCAGATTCTCACAGTTCTTGTCTATGCAATCGAATACCCAATCATAAAAGTATAGTTCCGTCGTAGTAGTCTCGGCGATGACATCAAAATCCTTCCTCTATCCGACCATTTCCGACACCATCATCCCGTAGCTATACACAACGGCCTTGCTAGTCACATGATCGACATTCTTCGAGAAGACTTCGAGGGCAATGTACCCTGGTGTCCCGCGAGGATATGTCATGGACACGATGTTGCCAATCCAAAATCCGATATCTTAGGGTTGAAATCTTCATCTAAGAGAATGTTGTGAGGCTTGATGTCGAAGTGAACTATTCGATTTTTGCACTCTCGGCGCGATGCCCATCATATAGATTCTTGCAATCAAGCAATGTTGTTGCACCATGTTTGTCAGCATAAATGAACCTCTCTAAGGATCCATTTGGCATGAAGTCGGAGACTCGAGCCCTCTTCGATCCCTGCAAGCAAATTAAAGCCTACCAAACCGACTACATTGACATGTGATGTTGCACTGATACTCGCTACCTCATTCAGAAACTCTTCCACGATTCCCTTAGATTCATTTAGGATCTTCACCGCAACTCGGTGACCGTTTCGGAGAGTCCCCTTGTACACAATGCCATATCCACCTTGTCCTAGTTTGCAGCTACAGGATTTGGTCATCTCCTTTACTTCAGAATACTTGTATCGTCTAGGCAATGACGATACACGATCATTGAGAATGGTTTCTACACTTTTGATATTCTTCGCGTGATGCTGCTTCTTGCGATAGACTTTTACAAGCACAATCATGCTAATCAAGAACCCTAATAAACCTGCAGCTGCTATAAAAGAGTTGTAATTATCAAGCAACAGTTTCATTGTTTGGTCAGTGGGAAACTTATGAATTTGCTAAGAAGAAGAATTATAATCATCCAACAAAATGCAAGCTAATGATTAGGGTCCAAGAATACATTTAGATCCATATAATTATCAATCGGTTTGGTTCGATTTTATCGGTTTCACTAGAGCATAAACTGAATTAGTCAAGTTTATCTCAACAACAGCCAGAACAACTTTTCAACTTTTCAGGTTTCACTAGGGTTGAACCTGAAAGGTAACTTTTCAACTCAAAAACCCAATAACAACAAGAACAAACTGAAATTAGTAAGTCTTATCTCACTAAATATAAGTCAATTATATGGATTGATGGGGTTAAGTACCCCGTGGCTGACACATGGACTAAAAAAGCTATGTGGCAAGGCCTGCCGAGGCTGGACAACTCTCTTTACGTGGCGCCCAAGGCCCCTCGGAAGGGGATTCCCGAGAATACCACGAGCAAGCATACTCTGGAGACCGACCCGGGAAGGCACGCGCCCGAGATCACCTCGGGAAGTCAGGTCCCCGAGATCACCTCGGGAGGGTAAGCGCCTGGGGCCCCCCGGCCAAAAGACCCCGAGATCACCTCGGGGTGGTGGAGCACGAGGAGCACTCAACCTCAAGTAACGATCCCCTTTTCTTTGGATTTGTAGATAATCATCACCTATAATCATGGGATGATCATGACCCGTAATACACGACCATTAACGTCTTCATTATCGCAACGGTCCAGATTTCATGACGGCGATGGCTGTTACAAGGGTTATCCAGTAACTGAAGATCGAGGGGGCGTGGCGAAGATCGTGGAGACACGTATGACTGCCGCCTCAAGTATAAAAGGTACTCCAACCCCTCCGATAAGGGGGTTACGCACTCTTTAACTTAAGTATCTTCTCCTTGCTTTCTTCCATCTCCTATACCGAGGCACTGACTTGAGCGTCGAAGTGGACTTCGCCGGACAACCTTCGGCGTGTCCCATTAACGCTCGTGTTAATCTCGCAGGGTGAGAGTTCTTTCTCTAGCGTCAATATCCGCGTTGGCTAAACCCTGATGGCTGGTCGTCGATGTCGATTCCTTCCGGAACATGGATCATAATATGTGAATTATATTTCATATTATATCATAATCTATATTTAAACACATTTTATACTATTTTATCGTTATTAACTAAGTCCTCTTTTGTATTTATTTCATTATTTAATATGTATATCTATCATAATTTCATATCACTTAATTTAAGCATTTATTAGTTGTTTAAGTATATATTTGTATCATCTTAAAAATGTCTCTTAAAATTTTCTCTCAATAAACATAACTTTTATTTTATCTCTAATATTTTTATGTCTTATCTATCCATTTTAGAATGTTCACACAATCACTTTAATATCTTCATCTCTGCGACTCTCATATTTTGCACGTGTATTTGAATCAAAACCCAACATTAAACTTCATATAATATAGCAATTCTAATCATCATTTTATAATTTTTTTTTATTTTAGAGGTATCTTATGATTAAAAAAACATTCGATATTCTTCTCCATTTCACGTACAACATTTGTATTTTATATAAAATATTTCTCTAAATCGTTTTATCATTTTATAAAAACAATCATAAATACTTAAAATCCTTCCTAAAAAAATCATTTTGATTCAAAATATTGAGACATAAGGGCTAAAAATACCGTTACCTGCAAGTATAAGTTTTGTCCTCTTAAAAGACCATCTTGGAGCTCTACCACCTGGAAAACTCACCCTCAAATATTAGAGGAAATTAATGGCATCTACCATACATAAAAGAATCTTATGACGACTAATTAGCTGATTAATATTACTAGCACAATTCTTGTGCCAGTACGAAATACTCACATCTTGCTGGGAATATTCCATTATGCAGATGCATATGGTCCCGGTAGCATTGAACTCACATCAGCCACCGCTGCCGCTGCACTCTGAACATTCCGGTGTGGTCCAATTCAACAACCACCCTGTCCTTAACAAGGCACAGTAGTCACTGCTGATGCTTATATTGGAATAACTCATGACCGGAACCACCGGGAAAGCTCACATGGCCAGGATTGTACTCCCCACCGAAGAACACCATACTGTTATAGCCAGGACAAGTAAAGTTTTGATAGCTCAAGAGGCCATTGGAACCAGCGCAATTGAAGAGGAAGAAGATACGTTTGTTAGAAGAGCTACCACGGAAAGGATAGAGATCCAAAGAGGAATTGGAGAAAAGTGATACGCATGGATTGTCTTGGGCAAAAGTAAATTGAACTGACCGCTCGTCGTAGGAGATGTTATTGATAAGATAAGTGACGTTAGAAACTGAAAGAGCAAGGGCTCCAGTTTGGTTGGTGCAGATAAGGGCGAATTCGCGAAAGCCACAGAAGGATGGCCGAACCGTCCCAGATTTGACGTTACCCAACTTGATTAATTTTTTTTTTTCTTTAGCATGTGAACGTCTTGAAGTCTTCCCAAGCAGTCACTATGAATACCGGGCCAACAATGGTTAGAAATTTCAAAGCGATATTTGACATTTTACGATGAATACTTTTCCACTATTGGATATCTTACATTTCTCGTTCAATCTCTTTGGGTTTTCTAAGAGATTATTTTGTTGGAAATCTGATGGTGATGTTTGACATTAATCTGATGGTGATGTTAGGCCAAGAGAATTCAATCGAATACAAGAGTATAAATAACAGTATAAAATTACTTTAAAAAAAAAGAATGGCATTGACTAAAACAACTATTCACTTAATATAGAGTTGTAGTAGTGAAGGAAAAAATTGGCTCCTTTGGAACAATGAGGTATTTTGAATTGATTATAGTGTAAAAACAATTACTTGTTTATCGAACAGGATCTACATGAACCAACTCGGCGAAATAAGAAATTTGAATATAAACATCAATCAATGTTAGTATTTACCTTGGAGAATCAACATGAAACTCCTACTAAATAAACAAAAATGACAATCAATGCTAGTATTTACCTTGGCGAAGTGAAAGTCGAAGACACCATAGAATCTGAGCTTGGATACTGGTCATAAGCAATCATGATTCAGTGAACTGTTTGTTCAACAAGTCGTCATTTCACCACTCTTCCGTTCTAAATCTCTCTAAAAAGCAACAATATCGAGCAAATTCAGTCAGTAAAGCTGTTCAATATTTAGGAAAGAGCTGAAAAGGCATTAGTCGAGAACCAATATTGCATTGAACTCACCAGTCTCTGTTTTAATTTCCTGATTGATCTCTCTCTTTTCAGTGCGAAATGTTTCAAGGACTGTAGAAGTAAAGAAACAAATCATCAAAACCAATGCATAACTAAGGAAAAAAGAAGAGTAAAGAAGAAAATGCTGATCATTACTCCACGACGCTGGATCTCAATTGATCTTTGTAATGCTTCTCTTTTAGTCAGAATATTGTTGGGCAGCTGCAATGGACGAGCGTAGTTCTTTCCACGGTAGATAATTATTGCATGGCTTGTTCTAAGTTTCTCCACAGCAACCAGTATCCCACCACTCTCCACTTCAAGCAATCTTGCATAATAATTAACGTGGTACTTTGCCTTTTGCTTGGTAATTACTTTCACAACTTCTCTATGTTTCCAGTGCTGATGAATACTTTCAATTACTCCGTTATAGATACCACGCCTACCTGAAGAAATTTACATACTAAGAATCTTGATACAAAAGTATTATTTGTCCATTATTACAGCAGTCAGTAGCTACATAAACTTTAAAATAAGAAAATTTCTAGAATTGCAGAATCGAGTTGCTAAGGCCAGCATTTTAGTAAAATATGCAATTAAGTTGGTGTGATCCTTTATACCTAGCAATATAACTTCATCCATGGCCGAGCCAATTTTACGAAAAGCCTGCCTCTCCTCTTCCGTCAATATTTCCTGGTCTGCAACTTGGTTGGAAGGGCACCATGACAAACTAAGCTTGCTCAACAATTGATTGGATTTCTCAATCTTCCGATTAAGCTATCATAACGAGAGAAAAATGTTGATCAGCAAAGTCAAATTCATTGATAGTATAAATTAATTTACGAGTTAGATCGCATACAATGAAAAGCCTACGCTCATTGAGCCTTAGTTCCTTCTCCAGTTTTTCCTTTTCAGCTTCAATTTGAACTTGACATCTATGATTCTTAATGTTAAGTCTGACACGATTTGTTTGAATGTCTTGAAATTCCATGTGTGTACCGGCACTGTTAGAACTGAGTGATACGGCGTCCATTGTACAGGTTGAGTTTGTGGATCTGACTCGAGCTTCTTCTTCCTTGAGAAGTTCCTTATCAAGCTCTGCTTCTCTCTCCTCAACAAGATTAAAGACTCCATCAGGGAGAAAATCTTTGCCTCTGTATAAAATTATAAAGAACTTGTTTCTCAATATCAGAACTCCACCAGTGAGCCGCTGCATTATTATTCACAAAAATGTATCCATAAATGACTTCCATACGTTGCAGTTATGTACAAAAAAACAAGGCTTTAAATAGCATTGATCAACATTAACATTGAAGGAAACAGGAAAATCAATGGGATATTCAGGGATTACAAAATTTGACTCCAATGTAAAATACCTAGGCACTTTCGTGATAAAATTAATGGCATCTAAATAATGAATAAATATATTCCTTATTTATTTGATTATATCTAGCATTAAGGCATTGTTCTTCCAATTATCAGATCTAGTTATTAGCATTTAGAAGATGTAAAGATTATTGAGAGACTTTCATAGTATAATGATATTAGCATTGACCTCATTAACATGAATAGGAAGTGATTAGCAACTAATGTGCTTAGGAGACAAGTGTGAAGCAAGATCCAGTGAGCAAAGCAGACAAGACAGCTCTACAAATCAATACATTTACTTTCAAGTTAAATATTATTTATGTAATCTTGTCTGTTTGGAAAGACTATAGGAAATATAGAAACTGTAAGCCCTAAATTTTCAGTCACTGACTTCATACAATAAGAGCATGAAATGTTAGAGCTCCTGTTCTGAAAGTGGCAAAATCTTCTTTCAGAAGATGCATAGTCCTTTAACTAGTTAAGTGCAAGTTCAAAAAAAAAACAGTGAAGAGGCTCAGTTTATAAGTTATGTAGAACAAATAGAAAATAACAATCTGAACACTCAAATGCTCACCAAAAGGAAATTATACCTTTATTATATATATAAGAAATAGAGAATTTGCAATAAAACATCGATAAACTTACCTTGAGCTCCAATGACATTTGCTCATTGTTGGTATTTTGAATTCCTATTTTGATTGCAATCTTAGCTATGCAGCTTTTCTTCCAAAGCTTTATTATTGAAGAAGCCAAGCCTTGAAGTTTTGTGTTTCTACCTTTCAACAGAAGAAATATACAAGTGTTACAGTTAGATAGGTATTGTTACTTCTTTTTTGATATAAATTATGCTCATAAATAATCAATGTTATGGTATATCTTCTCAATAGTCAACAGTTATTTCCAAATTTTCAATATTACCACTACACATTATATGAACACATTTTTACACTTTCCTATTTTTATGCAATACAAATATATTTTCATATTTATCATATAGTTGAAAGTGGAGGGATTGGAATTGACAAAACATATGGAATACTACCAATCTCCAAAGGGATGCATATAGTTTTACCCTACTTACAATTAGTGCCAGCACATTGATAGAAGCAAATACTAAGTAATATGCAAATATATATATATATATATATTTATAAAACCTTTCTAGGTCCAAAACAGAATTAACAATAAGAAGAAAGGAATTGGCAATTATATAAACGAATTGAAAACAAAGGATGTTCAGACTCCTGACCATATTGTTATATTGTTACATTTGGTTCTATTATGCTTAGAATATAAAGGATATTTTGGTCCAAAAGAAATAAAATTGAAATTACAAGAAATATTGTCAACAAGAAACCTCTTACAATTCTTGATGGTATGCATCAAATATAAAATGACCATTCGGTCCAAGATAATAAATTAAATATGGAATAACACTGAAACTTAATTATAAATAGTACAATTGTTTTGTCATTATTTGTATTAAATACTAAGATATTTGTTTCAGAAACTTAGGTAAGAATCACCATAATAGAAATTTGGAGTGGGTCAAGAAAACAAGGTAAGCTGATTCCTATGAGTTATGTTACTGAAAAAATGTGTTAAAGTGAATGTGGTGGAGGTTAAACTCCCTTATATATTGTAAAGGATGACAAAACAAACATGGAATATTTCATTTGACCATTACTTCTCAAGAAATCTTGTAACATTTCGAACCAAACAGCCAAACGAGCAAGAATGACATGAAGTGCATACATATAAAGAATGAAGAAGCTCAATGTCTACGGAAGTAATTACCAAGAGCAAAATGTGTGGGTAAAGAACGGGCAAGTTTCCGCAGATAGGTTAACTCATCATCTGTTAGCTTTACTCTTATGCCAGGGGGACGCATCCTGAATGGAGGCCTAAAACCAGGAACAACTTCTGGGAGTAGGTCAGCATCCACAGGCAGCGGCGTTCGCCACCACCAGTCAACAAACCGGGGACCTAATCCATCCAATAATCTGTTTGCTTCTCTCTCATAAAGAGATCCTTCAACTGGATGTTCAGTTTCAGAATTCTTGTTGGTTAGATAAATATTATTTTCCATATCCTTCATTATTCCACCAGAATTTGCTGAAAAAATAGCACGATTACTGTCAAATATGCCATGATTCACTTGATCAACAGCATTATAGCAACTAGGGGTATGAAGAATCATTCCGTATTTTTCTCCCCTATAGATAACTAGGAAATCTCTCTTTATCCATACAACCAAACCTCCAGTCTTTGTCTGTCAAATGTATGAAGAAGTTTATATATATGTTAAAGCAGCAAACATAATAAATCAGCTTAATAACTGTCAGAGACCACCTACTTTGGCAAACTAAATATCATAAGCAGAGTACAAAGAAAATAATCATAGTAGAATAAAAAGTTCAGAAAGGTGCATAATCAATATTATGATTAAGAAGACATAGACAACAATGCCAGAAAGAAGATAGAGATGATTAAGGAGTATGTAGATCTGATAGGCTAATAATTTAGTAATTCAAGTAAACTTGTAATTGCACATAGATAAATCTAACATATTGTGTCTGAAATTATTGAAATCAAGTTAAGTGATGTTCATCTTATATCTAATTATTTATTAATCTGACTTCCAACCAATTTTTTGGGCTTGCTTGTTAGTACATGAATGCATAAAGCCAAATTTTTTCAAGGTTGAGCAGAAAAGCATCTTCTCGTACGCAAGAAAAATTCCCACTGGTCAAAATTGGTATAAACAATAAATTGATCAGAAAATAAAGAATACACAAGTTGTGTACTTCAGTTTCATTTTCTTCTATCTACTAAGAACTACTCTGAACTAGATATATTTTTATCATAAGATTCCAATAGAACACGCGTGTACGCGCAAAAACACACACATATAAATGTATATATTTGAACAGAGGCAGGCAAGC
Source organism: Boesenbergia rotunda (assembly GCA_024364735.1). NCBI lineage: Eukaryota > Viridiplantae > Streptophyta > Magnoliopsida > Zingiberales > Zingiberaceae > Boesenbergia > Boesenbergia rotunda. Next base: position 201,990 of record JAGFNQ010000197.1, read on the forward strand.
AGAATATCAATATTAGGAGTAATGATATGAAACAGGAAAAGAAAGAAAAGGAACAATGCAACTAAGAAAAACTTAGCAAAACTCTCATGAGCATAAAGGATTCTGTTGAAGTTAGGAGGCTTCACACACATTGGTCTCCCATGAACAAATGTAGCAATATTTACATAAATGTAAATTGGCCATTTCCTAACAACTTAAGCTTTACAGGTAAGTTATTAGCCAATCAATTTTAACATGGTATCTGAACAAAAAGTCTAATGTTAGAATCCTATTTGTCTAAAAAAAATGATGGGCATGAGGAGGCATGTTAAAGCTAGGAGGCTGAACACCTATTGGTCTAATACGGACAAGTGTGGTGGTCATTTATATAAACATGATCACTTTTCTAACAACTTTAGGATTTGAAATAAGTGACTAGCCAATCAACTTTTTCTATGAGCTTTTGGAATAAGTGCTTTAGCCAATCAACTTGAAATAAGTGTTTAGCGAATTAATTTTAACAAATTCAACAATATTGACAAGAAGAAAACTGCAGTTGCACAAGAAATAAATGTGGTTCTAGTTAATAGATCTTCTATACAAATAGCATTTATATCTATATGTCCCTGGAAACTCATTGTCACAAGATAGGGATTGAATTACCAGACCATAGACACAGATAGATAAAGTTTGCATAAGTTAATGGACAGACATTTCCTCTTCAATAATGGAGGCGCTGGAAAACTGACTACGCATAGATAGTCAAATGGCCAAAACCTTTGCATCGATGCCCGCCTGAAAACTACCTTTTGAGAGAAATATGCAATACCAATCCAAGGTTGGCTCCTTTTGAAAAGTGTCCACTGCCATTTCCTAGATCTAGCGTGTGCCACAAAATTCCATATAATAATTGGGATGGAAGAATGGAGAAAAATAGAAAAGTAACAGAGTAGAGAGATTCACATTGCTATGTGAACGGAGGGGAAAGAAAAAGTAAAATTTGAATTAGAACACACTGGAAAGGCACCACTGACCTCAACAATTTCCCTAGCTCTGTCCATGTTTCGCCGGAGGGGTTCTACAATCCTAACCATGACAAGCTCATCCTTCCTCCAACCCCGCTGAATCTCCTCCACCACCAATTGCGTCACGCCAGATTTCTTGGCCTTCACCCACTTCTTCATCTTCTTTGCTTCGCCTCGCAGTCGAAAGAGTAAATCAGGAGCAAGCGCCAATTCCGCCGCCGTTATCTCCTTCACCTTCTTCTCTCTCCTAAACACTAGCTTATCCACCTCCGCGGAAACCCACGGAATCCTCCGACCGCCTCCAGAATCTCCTGTCCCAAGTGGGATGTCGAGATCCACTACCTCCACCCAACCAGAAACACCGGAAGAGGTCGGTTTCTCGTCATCCGCCTCCAGCGAATGGAGCTCGCGGAGGCTCTTGACGTTTCTAATAATTCCAAGCATAGCAGAGCGACTCCGACCTCCTCTGACTTTTTCAGTAAGGTCCCGATCAGCGCGTCCATCGTTCTTGCGCTTCCTCCCGGCGCTTCTACGAGGGCTCGAGGGGTCCAGGACTTGGTCCCGGGGGAGGAGGAGTGGGGAGGACATCCACGGAGCGGTGGGCATCTTGAGCGCGTCAGCTCCGTCTGGGAGGATCCATGGAGGCACAGAGGAGGGTGGCCGATTCTCTCTCTCGCTGGCCGGTGAAGTGGCGTCCAGCTGGGCGGAGGCGAGAAGGCGAGGAGTCCGGAAGCGGTGAGGACGAAGGGCCAAGGAAAGGAGAGAGGACAAAGGGATCGGGAGGAAGGAGAACGAGGCGGAGGAAGGATGAGGAGACGGAGGCGGCAGCATCATTGTCGGTGAAACGAGGTCCACTCTTGAAAATATCCCCAGCGAGTGGAAGTCCGGAAGGCTTAGTTGACGTAATACCATTCAAATGGGCCGGCCTGTTTAGGGTCTATCGGCCCATCAGATAGTACACCCAAAATCAAATGGACTCATTCGCTTTGACTCAAACCTCAGACAGATCGGATCAAGGACGATACGTGCCCATGGAATATCAATTGGCTTTGCGCTGAGTACGACCCGTATGAGCCTTTAGATTTTTAGAGTTGATCAATCAGTTAAAAATTAATGATCGATTAGATGAATAAATTAGTTTTTTTTTAAATATTAATTTTTCAAAATAACTATTTTTCAAAAAAATAATTAATAATTTTTTAATTCAATTCATTCCATTAATTATTTCAAGTTAATCGAGATTTTACTCGCCCCTAATCATCTCATCCAAACTAACCTTAGTATTCACGTCAATATAATTGAGTTAGCTACTGTGAGTAGATATTATTATAATAGATATAAGTTTAAATCTCTACAAAGTAAAAATAAAAAATAAAAAATCCTTTCACAGTGATTATAATTTTCTAATTTAACATTTTATAAATAGACGAGGGATGGATCATGTGAAGCCTCTGAGATAATGAATTTCACTTTTTACTACAATTGTTCACGTAAAATAATAAACTTTTAATAAAATTATGTGCACCGCAAGATAGGAGTCATAGTCAATGAGCGGTCAATTTACGAGTTATGGGAAAAGAGGAATACTAATGAAAATTTTCTAAATTTTAATAATAAATCAACAAATTGAAAAGAAATAAATATATCAGTCCAACGAGATCCAACCAAACAAGATATGGTTGCGGCTAACATTGTAAATTGTGAATTAGGAAGAAAACAGTTTCAAGAATGGCTGGTTTGATGACTTAAGAGCTATAACAATCATATGGATTAAGTCAAAACCTCCACCGTCATTCTACACCGTTAACAATCATACGAACTGTAACAATTTACAAATGCATGATTCTCACAATCTGGGCAGTTTTATCAAAATGTATGATTCTTTACAAATGCATTGATAAAATTAAAAGTCACAATCACAATCACAATCCAAGATACATGTAAACCACAATCTACACGAATTATAACAATTTACAAATTCATGATTTTTATCACAATATTAATCAAATCACAATATGGCAGTAATTATCACAATGCCTGTAACAATGAGCAGCAGAACATCAAATATGATTTACATATGAATTTAGGTTTTATCAATCTCTAAATCACAATTACCTCTAAACTTTGAAGCAAACGAGCAGAATAGGGCACGAGGAGCAAGAGTCGGATTCGACATTTTGGGCTCGAGCAGCAGGATTGTGCAAAGAGCTTGGCACACGAGAGTCTGCGTCAATGTCGAGATTTAAGGCACGCGAGCTTGGCACACGAGAGTCTGCGCAGTATAGGGCTTCTGAGTCCGCGTCGATGTCGCGTGCTGGTTCGGCTCGGGAGAGGATTTGGGCAGCAGAGAGCAGGAGACTTCGCCAGGACAGAGTCGGCGATCGTCTGCGGGACGCGGTCGTGCGAGGAGACTCGCCGGAGAGCAGGACAGAGTCGGCGATCGTCTGCGGGTCGCGGTCGGGCGAGGGATTAGGGCAGGGTTTTTTTTTTGTAAATGATCGCGAGGGATTAATGTTGGGCTTGATCTCGAGAGGGGGCGAAGTCACGCGAGAAGCACGCTTTTTTTTTTATCGTTTTGCGCTCGGGACAGAGAGACAGACGTGAGTTCGGGACAGAGGATCCGAACTGGGTCGGGCCCGGATCGTAGTTTTTATTGTTCTAAGCACGGCATGTTCGACGCCTCTGCTTAAAATTTCAAAGTATAGAACCCTGATGGACATGAGTGGGAGATATGCAGTGCATATCGTTGCTCCATAGCTGTCTCATTAAAATACTCCATTCTTCACGTTATTGTGTTTTGTTTTCTTGTTTTTGCAGTTCCTTTGACTCCAATGTCTTGTCATCTAACTGATCTGAATAATGCACTACATATATTGAGTTGTGATTCTCATAGCACTAGTTTTGTTCGATTAAGACACATGAAATAAAATCAAAGTAAACAAGGAAGAAAGTAAGGATAAAAAGGTAGATGTGAAGAACACTAATAAGTGACAACTAATATTGAGGTGGTTAAGAAGGTTCCATCTCATTGAATAATAGATAAATCCATCACTTCCCCATTCCACTACCACTAACACATAGATTAAAGTCGAATCGAGTTGATTGTGAGTCCATCTTAATCTCATTCTCATCTAAACATCCTTCGCAAACTTCTCGTCCACTCGTAAGTTCGTTGTTTCTTTCTTCGATCGAACGTAGCATAAAAAGATAGAAGCATAAATAGGAGCTATAATCTATGCTTTTAAGACGATAAGTCAAAGATAAATATGCTCGAGCTTCCCTTTTTTTCTTCTCTTAGGTAGTTGATTTACTTTCCTTGGTGCATTGTGCCTCTCCTTGGAGTAAAGAAAGCATCGATTCTCTTACTGGTAATATGGATGAGATTCTACGAGATGAAGAATTAAGCTATGCATAAAATTCGATAAAGGCGACAAATTATCAAAATTCATGGAATTCTCAAAAGAAAAAGAAAAGGTAAAGGGGAATTATTCCAATATAATAGATAAATTTGGGGGTGTTCGATGAAATATCTCATCAGGTTCGATCCACTGTCAGACTAGACCAACCAACTAGTTCGTATTCGCACCTTGCCGTGCACGAATCTTAAGGCACTAACACCAAAAGCACGAATCTCAAAATCATAGATTTCTTCTTTAGATCGAACCGTGCATATTCGTATCGGACAATTTGACCATCGACTACATACAATTGCGAAATTATAAGAAAATGCACTTAACTTTGAGATTTTTCAAAACATTTTCGTTTTACTTCTTCCGTCAAAATTATAATATTATAGTTAAATAATAATACATAATGATATTGATTTTTAAAAACCAATATTATAGTAATATTTTATTTTAAAAAATGATTATCATTTTTATTTTTTATAAATCTTAAAATCACAATATTATGCATTACAATAATTTACGAGAGGGATGAAATACCAAAAAAAATTATAAATATTTGAGAATCAATTATAAATTAATTTCATAATTTACATTTGAGATGGCAATAAAATGAATATAATCATCTCTCTCCCCCCAAAAATACATATTCTCTCTCACTTTTTGGAGGGAGATGGAGAGGGGGGAAGTGTCCGTGTGGTCAGGATCGAATTCATCCCACGATCGATCCATAGCCAGAGCACACGTGCACGAATCTTTAAGCACTGTCATCCAAAGGCACGAATCTGGAAATCACATATATATTTCTTCTTTCGGTGGAGCAACACTGCGCAAATTTCCTTCGCCGACGGTTTTCAAAAATCAAAATGTATAAAAAAAAAAAAAAAAAAAAATAAATTAAAATATGTTATAAAAATTAACCACCCGAACCGCAACAAAAAAAAAAAAAAAAAAAAAAAAAAAAAAAAAAAAAAAAAAAAAAAAAAAAAAAAAAAAAAAAAAAAAAAAAAAAAAAAACAACCCTCCGGATCGCCTCCGCACATGAAATAATCACATAGAAAAACGAAACATCATAATCCTCGACATAAAACGACTCCACTCAGCGCTAGCTAGCTAGCTGCATGCCACAGCGAGAATAATCCTGAAAGCTCCTCGATCGCCATCAATCTCGCCGATCGATCGAGCATGCAGCTGCATCTTTTTTTCCTGTCGACAGGGACGTCTGCGTGTTGAAGGGGCTTTGCTTATTCGTGGCGACCTGTGCATCAGCTCCGCACGTAAACATGTCGCCGCCATGCACGGCTTGTCTGAGGAGTTGGTGGCTAACGAACAGCCCATGTTTATGTTGACCTTCATCCATCTGTGTTCGTGAATAGAGAGAGGATTGAGAATCGGATGTCCATCGAAATTATGATATTGACACACACACACATATATATATATATATACATAATATTAAATTGTTGCGATAGTGTTCTGCGGCTCGATATATAAATCCTCGCTCCGCGCCTTGGAAAGGAGAGGATGAAGAATAACGCTGATTGGAACGAAGATCTCGCCTCCTTCTTCTTCATCTCGTGCTAATTGACCGTGATTCGGCGGAGCTTGATTAGCTAGCGTTTGCCTGTATGCCAATTTCACTAGGCGGCGGCGGAGGCAGAGCACTGCTTTCTCGGAGCACGTGGCGTTGCGGTGTCGGCGACAATGTGGAGCGGGCGAAGGAGGGCGTGGAACAGAGGGTGGTGGCCGTCATGGGCGCCACCGGCACCGGCAAGTCTAAGCTCTCCGTCCAGTTGTCGAAGATTTTTGGCGGAGAGGTCATAAACTCCGATAAGATCCAAGTGTACCGCGGGCTTGACGTAACCACTAATAAGATGCCGGTGGCGGACCGTCGTGGGGTGGCACACCATTTGCTCGGCGAGCTGGATCCCTCCGCCGGGGAGCTTCCGCCTGCCGGGTTCCGGGCCTTGGCGAGTCGCCTCGTCGGGATATATCCGCCCGCGGTCGGGTTCCGGTGGTTGCCGGCGGATCGAATTCCTTCGTCCATGCTCTGCTTTCGACCGGTTTGATCCGCTGTCCGACCCGTTCAGGGAGCGGTGGCGGCCGGCGAAGGAAGGGCTGCGGTACCGGTGTTGCCTCATTTGGGTGCACGTCGAGGCGGCGGTGCTGGCGGAGCAACTCGACCGGCGGGTGGACGAGATGGTGGGGGAAGGGATGGTCGAGGAGCTGGAGCGCTACTTCGCGGTCGAGGGGGAGTCGGAGCGGCACCCGGGGCTGGGGAAGGCCATCGGGGTGCCGGAATTCCGGAGCTACTTCACGGGTCGCGGACGGCGTACCTCCGCCGCGTTCGAGGCGGCGCTTTCGGCGATCAAGGCCAACACGCGGTGGCTAGCGGAGGCGCAGGTGCGGAAGATCGAGAAATTAGCCGCAATGGGGTGGCCGCTGCGGCGGGTGGACGCCACGGCGGCTGTGGCGGCAAGACTCGCCGGGGAGCCCCAGGCGGCACCCTGGAGGATTGACGTGGCGGAGCCCAGCGTGAGCGCGGTGGCGCAGTTCCTGGCGGCGGCGGAGGAGGAGGCCGGACATCGCCGCCGACGCGACTGCCGCACGAGCGTCGTACTTAATTCCTGAAATTAATGCGCTTTACCCCCTCACTTTTTCTTATTATCACTTTATTTATTTTCCCCCTTCTAATTTCTTCGTATTACGGAGAGAGAGAGAGACTATAGAAAATAGTTAATTTCGCAATTTTCCTTTTTCCTTTTTCTTTTATAAAATAAAATCCTATTAGTGAAGTGAGAGTGAGCAAGGAGGAGTTCAATTTTCCAAGGAGGAGTTCAATTTTCAAGGATTAAGAACTCAAATTTTGTAAAAGTGTTCTAAAGGAAATATATATTTAAAAAATATATATCAAACTTTTGTTTTTAATTGAGTTGGATGGATGAAGAATCTACCCCCTTTGCCACACTTTGAGTGTGACTAGGGTCACTCAAGAAGTGTGATAATATGCAAATGGCAAAGTGATGTGAGTGAAGAGGAGAATAACTTTTTGTTCTATCATTGTGGAATAATGGAAGGAAATGACATTAAATAAATGCTTAGATTTGTATAGAATAGAGTATAAAAATGATGTTCTATACATACTTTATTACTTCTTAGTGGTTAACTATAAAGTTCAAAGGTTCCACGAATTGAGGGTTTCAATTTTATAGGATTATCATAGCCATATTTGAAGGACAGTCAATAGCTTTTGAAGGGATAACTATAAAAAATTAAAAAATTATCAACACTTTGTAGCTTTAAAAGTACTACTTAGCTTGAGTGTTTTGGGCATCATATTCACTTCATATAGTGATCGAGAAGAGCATGTAAAGTCACTATGATTTAATAATCGTCATGGATTCTAGGTTGCACCGATTGTCAAGATTTTTGTTATTGATTATTAATTGTCATTCGTGATAAGGATCACGTGAAGATATATATAGAGAGACTAGGTTAGTCCCCTATATATGAATTGTGCAAATTAAGGTAAGGTAAAAAAGAAAAGATGAGGTAAACTCGAATATATATTCAATGCATGAAACGAATAATATTAATCTTTTTCTATGAGATATAGGAGGTCAAATATGCCATTTGAATTAACTATTTGCCATTCGTGATAAGGATCATGTGAAGTTTATCAAGAACCATGGCATATTTATAGAGACTAGCTAGCTAAGCCCCTAATTAAGCATTGTGCAAAGGCAAGGTAAAAAAGAAAAAGATGAGGTAACTCGAATGTGTATATCAATTAGATTGGCATGTTCAATGCACTAATCCTTTTATAGAAGTAGGATGCCACATGTGTCATTCGAATAAACTATTTGTCATTCATTATAATGATTATGTACAATGATTTATCGAGTCGCTAACCACTTGTTGGTCGATTATAATTGATTATGTGATTTATCTTCTTTCATATAATTTATGATTGGACTGTGGAGATGCTTGAGATGAGCATAATCTCCTTGATTGCTACAATATTTGATTTATTGAACCATGACACGAGACTAGCTAAGTGTCTAAAAAGGAAAAAGAAAGGTAAAATTAATGGTATATATATCAATTGGATTTACATGTTTAATGTTAGATCGATTCCATACGCTAGAGGAGGATGAATAACGTTTTTCGACTTCTTCTTCCTACGTTGTTAGTTGTGCAAGCGAAAATATAATAAAATAATAAACTAACAACAAGAACAACGCTAACAAATTATATTTTACTTGGTATTCACCCCGGATAACCTCCGGCTAGCTCTTGTCGCTTCTTGTGGGTGGAGAAACCTCGCTGCAACACCAAGCATACTCTGAGCACAAAGAGACTACTAACAAGTCTTAACAAAGCTTGTTTCGTCAAGAAAAGAAAGCATGAAACGAGCTCCTTTAAATAGAGCTCAAGCCATTTCAAGTCGCTACCAGTCGACTGCCCCTAGGGCAGTCAACTAGTCTCACTCAGATTCGACCGTTACAGTACAACGTTCGAATCTGCCAGCCTGTTCTAGCCGGCACTAGTCGGGGCAGTCGACTGGTCCGAACCTAAGCCTAGGGTTACACTCCCGAGTACATTTCACTCCGCACTCGAACCCTCCCGGCTTAGCCCCTGAGTACAAACACTCATACTCAGACCCTCACAACCCGGTTGACTTTTCACCAGCAGTCTCGACTGTTGCCTTCACGCACTCTTCATCTTCGGCCCTCGTCCCTCAAATGCGCACGCAAGCCTCCAGCTTGCCTCCATGCCGCCCTTCACGTACGCCTCGAAGTCCGCATCCCTCGGCTCATCATCCCTGTTATCCATGGTCCCTCGGATGCACACGCAAACCTCCAGCTTGCCTCCATGTCATCCTTCACCTGAAGATATTAACTAAGTCCATGTGTACCTGTACACCTGCACACTTATGTACACATATTAGTCAACAATAAATCCTAACTTAACCATATTGACCACACACACATCAAAATCCTATGATCCTCAAGATCATATCAGGGCTGATTGCCCCAACATTTAACGCGATACTAATCCATTTTTAGAAGTAGAGGGCATAACTCAAAAAATTGACTTGTTTGTGATTCTTCGAACTATAGCGCGCGGGGGTAGAACAACACACAAGTGTCAGGGGTGGAGCCACACCTGGGCTAGGGTGGGCTCCAGCCCCACCCACTAAAACAATTGTGCATTAAAAGGGAATAGAGTCCAATTGTGTACTATTGAACAATTACAATTAGAAACTATAACAAATGTAGATAATTATGACCAATTATTTTGACAAACAATTACAATCCTGGGGTTGACTATGACAATCCATGAGTTTTCTCAATAAAAGTTTGTATAGGGGCGCAAGTCAAACAATTAGATCAAACAATTGTTCCAGGGGGCCAATTATAGTTTCTTTGATCAAATAATTGTTCCATGTAGACAATTGTGATCAATTATTTTCAACATTATTAAAAGTTTGTCCAGGGACGCAAGTCAAACAATTAGATCAAACAATTATTTCAGGGACCAATTATAGTTTCTTTGATCAAACAATTGTTCCACGTAGACAATTATGACCAATTATTTTCTACATTATTTGACTTGCGCCCTTGGATTTTCATAGAAACTATGACTTGCTGCTGGGGCTGACTATGACAAACAATTACAATTAGATCTCTATGGATTGTCATAGTTAGTCCCAGGTATTTTGAAAGTTTGACTAGGCTCCTGACAAGTGTGATCGACGGAAAGAGGGAGAATCTAGATTCGAGAGGCCCGATCTCTTTCTATTATAGTACTTAATATCGCTCTCAAGTATCTCGATCAATCTCCCACACACTTAAAAATCTAGCTAGCTCCATGCTCACGATCATCATTAATATTCCCTCTCGTGCTAGATATTCTCAATTTCACATGCCAATTCAACATATAGATCTAGGACGTAAAGCCTAAAGGGCATGCCATATGTGCAGCATGCGCACCATCCTCCCTCATATGCATGCGACGCAAAAGCAACGGCAGCCATAATGGCGGCCATTGCCACCCTAGTGAGCTTCCACATGATGCATGTGGACCTTTAAAAGTTATCGCCATCGAAGAGAAGAGATCGAGGAGGAAGTTCATAGTTTTGGTTATATATAATTGGCCTGTGATCAGTTCATGCAATACGTGCAATATTGATGGTGCGAGATGGATTGCGGCGATGGATCTTCATTGCCTTCGGCGGCGCAGGCGGTGGTCGAGGAGCTCAGGAAGGAGCTGGAGCACGAGCGGCTGCTGCGGCGCAGGGCAGAGGCCGCGAGCATGGCGCTGGCGAGGGAGCTGGCGGAGGAGCGGCAGGCGATGGCGCGGCTGGAGGAGGAGCTGGAGAGGAAGCGAGCGGAGGCGGCGCGAGCGGAGAGGGAGATGGAGGAGGAGCGGCGGATGCTGCAGATCGCCGAGCTGTGGCGGGAGGAGCGCGTGCATATCAAGCTGCTCGAGGCCAAGGCCGCCATGGAGGAGAAGCTACGGCAGATGACGATGTCGAATGCGACGGCGTCCGACGGACAGAGCCGAGTGACGACCAAAGTCAAAGTCAACGAGTGTAAAAGTCAATGCGGCGGCCAGGCGAAGAAGGAGGCCGTGCAGAACCCGCACATTCGGAGAGGGATCAGAGGCCACGTGGAGTTTCCGAAAGTGGTGAGGACGGCGCCCCAAAGCAAGAATGGCGGCGGCGGCTGGAAGGGGGCCGTATTGAGCGAATCAAACTTGGAGTGCCAGAGGGCTCAGCTCCGCGTGCTGATGCGGCATAAGAACGTGAATGAGGAGGCTGTGGAACTTCCATCAATTTTGTCGGTTGAATTTTGATGTATTTTGCCATCTTGCCATTTTCTTTATACGAATTATCTCTTTTTACCTCGGCTAATTTGAATGTTGAAATTGTAATCTCTCAATATTCACGGTTCAATCCCTAATTACGTTATATTTTATAAAAATCTTCCTTCAAATAGAGCATGCAATTATGGAATGTTAGGGTTCTGAATTATTCATCATGAGTACTTCTCAATTTATCTTGATAATAATAATAAATTTTTATAGGATCGAATCAGTCACCCAATTAAAATATTACTTGGTATATATTTTTAGTTTTGAAGTAGATTATAAGAATAGTAGTTGCTAGAATAGGCAAAAATAGGAAGGATGGTTTTTGTTTTTGAAGTAAAACGGGGAAATTCATCACCCGACGATCCCATGCGGCCAAGTTTATGACGATCAACAAAGAAGTAAATCAGAAACTTACAATTACTCACTATGAGGAGGACATTTTTTTTTTTATTTGAATCCTTACCTATTATATAATAATACATGTCCCACAATAAACCGACTTAACCATGTCCGAGACAATTTATTTTTTAACCATGGAAATAGGTGTCTCATTTTACTTTTTAATCAAAGGTGTCCTTTTAAACTCTTCATTTACATTCTTGGCCTTTAGTATTATTCTTATTATTATTCTAACTTAAATTCTAAATCAGTTGGACACATTATATATGCAGTTGTGAAATTATAGTTGAACATATATATAACAATTAAGATTTTATAATTACTACAATGTAAATATTAGACGAGCAAGTTGAATCCACATTATAATAATTACACTTTCGTAACTATTAAGTTGTGAGTAGATGAACATGATTGAATTTATATTATAATAATTATGATTTCATAATTATTATAATATGAATATTTTTTAATACATCATGTATACGTTGTATCAATTATGAAATAATTGATTTAGGATTTAAGCGAGAGATTTACTTCCGAGATAATAATTATAACAATACTAAAGAGTGAGAGGGTAAATATACATGATATAATAGTGACAAAGACGATCCTTTTAATTAAAGAGTAAGTAGTTGCTTCTTTTCTTTTGATGATTCCTTAAAAAAAAATATCGAAAAACATCCTTTCTGACTTTTACCCTAATATGTACTGCTATGATTTATAATTAATGTAATATTTACACAAATGAGTTCGTAGTTAACACCGATCAATAACATGTTATTACAATATACACTCAAATGAGATCTTATTTGACTTGAGTCGATACAAATAACATCATATTATAATTAATCGGGAGAGTAATCACATACTGTCACGTGGCATATGAATTTGCTATATAACTAGTGATATACTGTCCCGGTCAAAAAAGATTGATACTCTCGGTCAGGAAGAGTCCACTCTTCTCGGGCGGGATAATCTTCTCTCAATGATGTTTATTCATTAAATAGAGCACTCAATATTTTAAAAACGTTGATGATGCATTAAATGATCAAAAGTGAAAACGATCTTAAACTTTAATGACTAGTGATATATGATCGTATTAAATATCATTATCATCCAAGAAAGAGGATCAAGAGACTGAATAAAAGATAATCAGGATAATTTGAAAAGGTCGGGACTCTCACATCTTTATTTTAATATTACTTTCTTTTTTTCGATTAATGACTGATTTAAATATCGGAGTGAAATTATTAAAACTTCTTCCGATACCCTTCTAATATATTTTCTTGAGTTTCTTTCTAAGACTATTCTCCTCGTCAAATTAACTGTCGCATCACTAAGAAGTACCTTTCTATTGGGTAGCCTCCGGATCATTAATAATTATAAATCTTAATTATATAACACGCATGCACACCAGTGAAGTCCTATTCTATATTAGACAATACTAATTAATAATATATTATAGAAGCAAGGCAGAGGGAAGTAGAGTTCTGTACCACCTTTTTATTTTCAGAGACCTCCACATTATTTAGATTAATTATTAAATTTAATAATAAATTTATTTTTCAAACATATAATTATTATAACTAATACTAAATTAAATCTAAAATATCAAAATTTATATATATAAAATTATATATTTTTCCCTGTTAATCATCTTTCATATAAAAATTAACTTAGGACCTCCGAAATTATAATTTTCTAGAGACGATCCTCTATAGCCATATCAATCGTAATTATTAAAATATATTATAACAATTACGCCATCCAATAACTATCAATTCCACTCATGAGTTTGTTCATGTGAATACATGGTATAATAATTCAAATGTTGTTAATTTGAATTGAATATCATCTGTACACATTATACAAATTAAAAATTAAAACTATTACGCGTTACAGTAATTAAACTTACCGTTACAGAATAATTCAGTTGATAAAAATGGGATGGCGTTCCAATACAAAGGTTTTTTTTCTCAAAAAAAAAAATCTGCCGGAGTTTATTTTCTTGCCACAAATAACTCCTGCAGGAGTTTATTTATAAATCCTATTATGCAACTGATTATATATATAAAAGGAAATATATGAATTTATATATTTTCTTATTTGGGTTTAGTTTAGTTGCATGAACCGAGAAGGGAGGACGTTGAAGAGCCAGCCCTTGGGAAAGGAAACGCTCCTCGGCCTCCTCCCCTTCTTCTCTGCCTTGAAATCGATCGCAGAGACGCGCTGCCGTTGAATTTGCTTGTGATCTCCTCGATTTCCTTTCAATTTCTCCGTCTCTCCGATGCGTCTCGCCGACGGGGGGTTCCTTTTCTCTCTTCTGGTCCTCATCTTAGGTGCCCGCGGCCTCGAAGCTGTCCGGTCCGTCGGCGAGGGCGCCGATCTCCCTGATGCCGCCGTCGACCTCAACGCCTCCGATTTCGAGACCGTGCTGAGGGAATCCCCGGCCAGCTTCGCCGTCGTCGAGTTCTTCGCTCACTGGTAGCGCCGTTCCCTTCCTTTTTATCGCTCCGTTCTCGCCTCTTGATCCGAAAGTTATGGCTTTTAGATCGCTTTGATCGTTGAGGATTTTAAGGAAAGAAAAAGAGTCGTTTTTGATGATCCTGATGTTTGCATATTCGTGCATTCGATTGGGTTCGCTAACTAATATGTCTATAAAATATTTGTTATTTTTGGCGCATCTTCCTTGTCCTGACATAGCTGTTTTACTAGCTGAGCATTTGGAACCACAACCTGATAGTCGCACTACTACAAGGAATTTAATGATGGGTCATTGCATTTGGAATTTTATAATTGGTTTGTCTTTATGCAAAACGCATTGTTCTTATGGAGTCATTAAACCAAAAAAAAAAAATCAAGTATTCTTAGTGTTATGAGGAAAGTTTTGCCCGTGTGGAACTGATAGAGCATAAATGTAAAGGAGAGAGAAACAGAAGGGGATGGAAATGTGAAGGAAGAGATATTATCCCGTGATTCCTTCACATCGTTTCTTAGGGGCAAAGAAAATGATGAACTTTTATACCCATTGTTTCTTTAGAGAGGTCGTAGAGGAGGAAGAATCATTGTCAATCATTTTACACTGTTCCATTGTAATAAAAAAAAACTACTGGTGCCCCATTGAAACATGAAAAAAGGATCTGCAAGCTGATTGTCCAAATGGCCTAGATATGCCCCCATAACTACCAAGACATGTTCATTGTCAATTCTTGTAGAGGCTAGTCATGCCAGGAGCTATCCTATTTGTCAACTACAGATGTTGCATGGTGGCACAATCGATGTTCGACATACGTAGTGACTGCCAATTCAAAACAGATTTCCCTTGTCGTCCAATCTTACCTTTTCACTAACTTCAGACATTATAGTCAATAGGATGATCCACTAACTTCAGACATTATAGTCCATAAGATGAGCTGCTGTTGACTCCCTCCCTTCCCCCATAGCCATGCAGTTTTTTGCCCTAGCCATCCAGTGCTTTAGTGGAATGAAGACCATCAGGATTCTCCGAACATCATACCTTAGCTCATTTTCTGACCAATTAAAAATTGCATGTTGTATCTAAATTGTATCACATGCGGACAGAATCCTTTTATACCATTTGTAAGGATAGGTCAAACCCATCTATTTTAACATCACGCCTAGTGTGTTTTTTTCTTGTTGGAGAAAGGAAAGGACCATCCCCACAAGTGATGAAGGGTTGGATTTGATTTCAGGACCTTGTGCAACACAATTAAGATCCAATGCTACTTGGTACCTTACTTCATTCGTAACTAATAAAATATATCAGAACTGCTTTTACTACAATAACCTGAAACTCTTGTGACACTAGAATGAATTAACATTCTTACTAATCATTACCAAGGAATTCATCCAAAATATCCAACACAAACACAAACAACCTCTAACAATACTGAAACCATTTGAAGATAAGAATAATCAATCTAAAATTTTGGAAGCCATGATTCAATTTATTGTGTATTGTCCTCAGAAACGTTTTCTTTTTGATCTCATATATTAAAAGCTGACCTACATATAAAAGTTGCAAGACAGACGATTGCGCTTTCCGTGTTAATTTTTTCCCTATATTTAACGCTTGAGGAATCTTTCTCTTACTTCACTTTTTCATCATATGAACTTCATCTTGTTATTTGTATGCACGGACTCCATCCATATTCCTTAAATATATTATAAACTGGGAATTTGAAATCTTCATACATGTTATCCAACATCGTAATTGAGTACTTGAATTAGTATTCTAATTGGTCAATTATGTCACACTTTATGATCATTCAGTCTTATCTGTATCACTGTTTGTAAAAAACATCAAGGGTGTATGTAAGTCCAGTATAAAACATGGACTTAAATTGTTTGATCTGAAAATTCAAGCTGTTGATCTTCAACCCAAATATCCTAAAGATGTATTCGAAGGTTGAGCTTCTTGAGTGATTCCACTTTAGATACATTTTACATTGTTTCTTTGACTTTTCTTGTAGAGTCAATCAAGTAATGATAAATTCAAGCAAGTTAATCAAAAGTCTGTCTTTTTTTTTTTTACTCTAATCCATTTAAGTCGTGTGCTCTTCACCAGATCCTTGGTAATATTTTGTTGACATTCAAAGAAAATATTATCTTCTAGATGTGCCATTTGATCATTTTATATATTCTGACAGTAGTATATCTGCTGTTTCCGGTGATGTGAACTCAAGATGAACAATCATAGCAGTGCCTCTTTGTTTGGTATTTCCTTAATTGTTTGGTTTGATGGCTCATTTTGAGCTTAAATGGACTGTTTTCTTAAGTTGATCTTGGATGGATGATACACTGGGTGTTGCTTGTCTTATATTTGTCTTTAGTTCATAGCTGATATAAGCTAGTGAGTTTTTTATTCCTTTAAGTTTGGTTGTTTGACATGCTTTAGTTTAATACCTTTTTTTTTTATTAAACAGGTGTCCTGCGTGCAGAAACTATAAGGTATATGAAGTTCTAGCTCCTGCTTTTCTTAAGTCAGAAACTTCAAAAATACTTTAACCATAATCACGCAGCCTCATTATGAGAAAGTTGCAAGGATTTTCAATGGCCCTGATGCTGTGCATCCTGGTATTGTTCTGATGGCACGAGTTGATTGTGCCTTGAAGGTAATTTTTTCTCCAGCTTTGAAATAACTGTTTTTGGTTCCTTTTTAGCATAGAATATTCTAGTCCTTAGAAGCTGGAATTAAAATATCTGTAGTTGCCAGAATTTCATCACGAAATGGTAGGGTTCTGATATCCTAGTTCCTTTTTAGCATATAATATTCTAGTTCTTAGAAGCTGGAATTAAAATATCTGTAGTTGCCAGAATTTCAGCACGAAATGGTAGGGTTCTGATATCACGCCTTATCAATACTTGGCTGTCTTGGTATGCTTCAAAGCATGTCGAGACTCAAGATCAAATCCAATGAATCTGAATCTTGCAATCGCTTTCCACCTAGCTTGTTTACCATAAAATATAAGCCCATAGCAATTAGAAGGTCAATTGATTAAAATTTTGAAGCACTGGTTGTGAAAACATAACAAGCATCTCAATTAATGATCGTACATTATTAATACTGTACAAATTATTGTGCATCGGATGAAAGTATTGGTTTGTGAGGTCAACCTCATCATTTAAAAAAAAACATAATATGGCTACATCTAGTATTATAACTAGTTTCTTCACATATCCATAAATATATCTTGGTTGATCACTAAAACTTGGACTTTGACTAACACAACTTGAATTGGAACAAGCACAAAATACATGATATTGATACATGTTTGTTAACCCATCAACACTTAAGATTCTAATTTTAGTCTAAATTTTGATTATTTAGTCTCTACCTTTTGTTTTACTATTTTTCTTCTTTAAATTCTTGGATGTAGTGGTCAGGCAGAAAAATATTTTAGTGGGTGCAAATGAATTTTAATTGATACCCATGAATTTTGATATAATTGAAAATCAATTTTCTAAGTACTGTAAACTAAGATCCAAACCTATAAAAATCAAGAACTAGTCAAACCTGAGTGCCTGACTGATCTAGATTCTCCTAATGTTCACTTTTCCTATTATTTCTTTATTGAGTAATTTCATGATTATTGAACATGAAATTGTGCCAATTTGTACAGTATTCTGGTAAACACTTGATTTTATGAATCTGTATATTAAGAAACTAAAAAAAATAAAAAAAAAAAAATCAGAAAATTATTAAACTGTATTTATGGAACTCAAAAAGTGAAAAGTATATGTATATACATCCCAAATATCCTCAACGTGATTTCATCCTTCGAAATAATTATAACTTGAATTATATCTTATAGATCATTGACTTGTAACATAGTGTCAAATATGTGGATTTAGTAAATTATATATATGTGTGTGTGTGCGCGCGCGCGCGCACACGCCTTTTTATCGTTTGAGTAGCATAATGATGTGTAATTCTAAGTGGTGCAGAAGGCAAGGACCTCTAATGCAGAGTTCAAAATATACATGCAAGGAAATAGAAGAGATAGTTAATATGAGATGATTTTTAATAGTAAATTTTGATGGATCCTACCGGGCAAGCAGGGATTTTCTGAACTAAACCTTCAGTCAGTTGCCTATCATTAAAAAAGCTATAGTCCAACATTAGAGCCATGAAATAGGCTCTTGATTTCAATTGTTCACTTGATATAATTATTGTTGCTGCTTCTTATCTATTTAATAATTATACTTTGAGGATTCTAGTCAGTCGTCCCTTTTTCATACTTTCTCTTTGACAGTACAGATAAATACGAATCTTTGTGATAGATTTTCAGTTGGTTTCTATCCTATGCTATTGTGGGGTCCTCCAGCTAAATTTGTGTCTGGTAGATGGGTGCCTAAACAAGAAAATGGTGATTTACAAGTGATTGATGATGGAAAGACAGCAGATCAATTACTCAATTGGATAAACAAAAAACTTGGCAGGCAAGTTGTCAGTTTTTTTAATTTAGTTTTTGTATTGCCAGTTATTATCGATGTATTCAATCAATGTGCTTGTGCATGAAACTAGTTTTTTTTACTTATGAACTTCTGAGAAGTTCTCCTTAGCTTTTACCTGCACTTTCAATTTTTTGATACAGGTACAACTTGTTGAAATTTTATTTACCAAGGTATCTGCTCCTTTGTGAAGGAGCATTTCGCTGATTCTGATGGTGTATTAATTATCCAGTCTTCTTTAAACTCAATTAGCAGGCCGTGCATCCCTTTAATAGGTGGAGATATCTTGGAAACCAATTAGTTGTCATAAAATTTAATATAAGTGTCACATATCTCTTTAGCATTGTGAGGGATTACACTTGTTTCATAATTCGGGTTTTTGATGATGGAGTTTAAAATGTCTTGAAACTGAGAAGACGCCCTGCCACTGCACCATCGCCCTAGGGGCGAATTTGGATATGTTTTCCTAAATGGTTGATGTTTGTCCAGTTAAAGACTTAAAATCAAACTTTGCCACAGAGGTGTTCAGGAGCTATCTAGCATTATAAAAAAGTTAGGATGCTGCTGATAGGGCCTCCTTGATTTCCTTGTCAACTTGACCGAAGATAATTAATTAAGGTGTGATAAATCGTTTATGGATAAGACAATTAACTGTCTAATTCATACAAATAAAGCGTTTAGAGATACATCAGATCTGTTAGGGTCATTAGTTCATAATGCTGTCAATTAGAGTGCTGCATATAGAGATCCACTGGTTGGCTTGGAGGTTAGCCTTTTTAGGGGAAAAAAGGTGAAGTGCCTAGCACTTGTGGTTGACCTTTTTCTTGATGTTGACTGTTCATGTTTATAAAGGTGGGATTTTTGCATCTTAGATAAGTCAAACAACCTATCAATAAGTGAGGTTCCTGGTATTTGTTTGTTCAGTTTCAAATTCTTTCACAAGGTAATGGTGAAATGCTATTAAGGAAGACATTTGCAAATCATAATATTTCGAATATGTGCCATCTCGGTTGGTTCTCTTCAATTAAAAAAAAAAAGAAGAAGAAAAAAGAGGGTCATTTCTTGTTAATTAAGGTTCTCATTATTTCTTTTTTTAGTGTGGTACTTTGGTTCATGAAAAATTCTCCGTTTTCAGTTCTCTATTCCAGAAAAGAAAATAAAAAAGACAGTTTTCATCATCTTTTTGACACCATCGAAAAGATGCTTGTTCTTTCCCAAGTATAAGGAAAATAATATTATGCGAACTGTTGGAAAATTAAAATTTAAAAATTGAAAACACAAGATACTCTTTTTGTCTCACTCTGAGGGCGGGTTACCTAGGTTTAGTTCATGTGATAGTAACATTATTTACTTGCCCTGGGATTACTAGAAATACAGTCATCTCACTGCCGGTGACACTTCGGTTCTGTGCAGCTCATTCAACTTCGATGATGCCAGATATGAAAATGAAAACACATTAGCTAAGAATGCCTCGGATCTTGAACAGGTATTTACTTCTCATTTACTCTAGATTATTATGTCAACCAGCATTATTTGTCCTTGCTACTTGCATTATTTCCAATTAAAACTTTCTATTTTGACAGATTGCGCGTGCTATTTACGACGTTGAAGAAGCTACAGCATTAGCTATGGACATAATCATAGAACACAAGGTTGAGCCTATTTCTTGCCTACATTTGGAATCATTTCAAGTAAAAACTTTCAAAAGTGATACATTCATGTATGCATCATGCAGATGATCAAGCCAAGCACTCGAGCCCCATTTATAAAATTTCTCCAGCTTTTGGTGGCACATCACCCTTCAAAAAGGTTAACAACTCAAACATTTCATAAATGGAAGATATTTACTAGTTTCCTAAGGATTATAATTGACTTGCTTTAGGTGTCGAAGAGGAATTGCTGACCTACTTGTAAGCTTTGACGATCTGTTGCCTTCAGGTCCACTTTCAGAAAAGGCCCCTATACTGCAAGAATATGACATACTTAAATCCTATCGAATCTGTGGCAAGGAAGTTCCTCGTCAATATTGGGTGGGGAAATTGTTAGTTTCTTGATAAGTACATATAGTTAGACGATTCCCTCTCTCTAATCTCTGTACATTTGAGCAGATATTTTGTCGCGGGAGTAAAGATGATTCAAGAGGCTTCAGGTAGAAACTTCCTACTTTATCCTTTTGCTGTCGATAGTTGGTCATTTTTGTTCTTAACGAATTGTTTCCCGTCTATTATTTAGGCTACAATTGTCTTTGAGATAGATCAAACAAACCAAGGCAGTGATATTTTGCTTGCATTTTTCAATCATGTTGTAACAGCTGCGGCCTGTGGGTTCTATTCCACTCCCTGTCTGTTCGAGTTGCTGACGGAGAGAGCCAATTGGTTTTCACTGCGATCCGCGACTTCATCAAGAACTTCTTTGTTTGCGACGACTGTCGTAAGCATTTCAATGAAATGTCTTTGCGGTACTTAAGATTCATGTGTTCTTTCTTCGCATCTAACTAAACTATATCTGAGACGAGACAATTTGCAGTGTTCAGGCACCATTCAACACGACTCGAGGCCTAAGTCTTTGGCTATGGCGAGCTCATAACGAAGTCAACGAGAGACTCATGAAGGTGGAAAAGGACATGGGCACGAGCGATCCAAGGTATCCCAAAACAACATGGCCTCCGAACAAGCTCTGCCCATCATGCTATGCTTCTTCTAGCCCCAAAAAAGGCGACAATGCGCAAATCGACTGGAATGAGGATGAGGTCTATAAATTTTTGGTGAATTATTACGGGAAGAAACTTGCATCTTCATCCAGAGATACAACTCTGAGCAGGAACACGGATGATATTGACGAGTCGAATGACACTGCAACCTCGAGCAATGCAGTTGCAGTGCCGATCGGAGCTGCACTGGCCATTGCTCTGGCTAGCTGCACATTTGGAGCCTTGGCTTGCTTCTGGAGAGCCAAGCAGAAGAAAAAGAAATATTTGCACCAAATTCATTCTTTTAAGGACGTATGATCATCTTGGAATGCAAATCACATTCCATCTGATGTTCATCTCTCTTTTTCTCAAGTTTTTTATGTTTTATTTATCAAGTTTTTAACGTTTTTTTTTATGAGTTATCCACACTTGTACCCTGCACTCTCGATCGACCCACTTGGAGCCTCAGTTGGCTGGCTGAAGTACCTCCCTAGCCTAGCCTATGAACTGATCGACTCAAGCAGCTTCTTGATTTACTCTGTGGTGAGTGAAAAATTTTCATGAGATCGAATTGGTTGTCTGAGATTTATCAATTATGTCGTTCATCATTTTTTTTTTAATTGGCCTTCTGATGGGTTTTGTTTTGTTGTGTTGTGGGAGTTTAATGAGGAATGGAGATGGTCATGCCACTAAATGCATGACAGCTCCAAAAGAGAAATTAGATAATGTAATTTTACCAACCTTTTTCTTCTTCTCTCGTATATTTTCCATTGTAGGACAGAAAAAGAACAGCAAAATTTCCTCATCCTTCAGCATCTCCACCCTAGTAAACAGACCTAGCAGAGAGGAAAAAAAGCCCTCTGCCTAAGGGGGAGAGAGCGGGCCATCTCCTTTCATCTTCTCTCTCACATCATCTTCCCTTTTATTCTTTTTTTTCCTTAAATTTCTAAGAAAATATATGTATATAAAATGAATAAAAAAGTCCTTTTCTTTTATTAGAATCGTCGTATGAATGTTGCACGGTTGCACCTATATATATATATATTATATTATATATTATATATATATATATATATATATATATATATATCGATTTTCCTGATCGGTCACACACGACGTTGTGCTCCCGTATTGATTGGACACTATCGGCGTCCTTCAGCCGCCGCCCCCGAACAAAACTATAATCCTAGGGGGTACGGTGAACCCTAGGGGGTAGCGATGAATCCGTCGGCACGGTGAACCTAGGAGTAGCGGTGAATCCGTCGGCGTACGGCTGATCGGTCACGGTGACCAATCAGGCAATTGCATGATCGGTCACGGCCTGATTGGTCACCGTGACTGATCAGCTGTTGTCGTGCACGCGGTCTGCAGGGATCGATCCGTAAGAGATCAAATTCGTATATATATATAATTTCTGAAACTACTCTATTTACAAATTCTTATTACAAGATTGACATTTCTGTTGATGCAGTCTGGCCCTGATTGTTGTTTTGGTGTTGACAACGATTTTAGTTTAGGTTGATGATTATGATTAAGTCCTGATCGAGGATTAGGCATGATATGGAGAATCCTAGTCTGGAGGGCTAGGTATTGAGAAAATCCTAACCTGGAGGGTTAGGTGTGAAAAATCCTAGCTTGGAGGACTAGGTGTTGGAAAAGTCATAATTCGGAAGGGTTGGGTGAAAAGTCCTAGCTTGGAGGGCTGGGTGAAAAGTCCTAACTTGGAGGGTTAGGTGCAAATTCCCATCCTGGAGAATTAGGTGAAAAGTCCTGGCTTGAAGGGTCAGGTGCCTAGCTTGGAGGGCTAGGTTGGATGAAGTTCTAACTCGGAAGGGTTGGGTGAAAAGTCCTAGCTTGGAGGGCTAGGTGAAAAGTCCTAACTTGGAGAATTAGGTGCAAATTCCCAACTTGGAGAGTTAGATGGAAAAATCCTTAGCTTAGAGGGCTAAGGTGGATGGAAACTTAGCTTGGAGGGCTAAGTTTAAGTCCCTGGATCGGTCTGGTGACCGATCAGGGAATCTGGCACGCTGCTCCATCGTGGATCGGTCAGGTGACCGATCCAGTAATGACTGATCGATCTGGTGACCAATCAGGGAGCACACAGTGAGGTTGGGAACCTACTGTACTGCTCCTGATCGATCCGGTGACCGATCAGGGAGTGCGTGTTTCACCCACTGCTTGGATCCTGATCGGTCTGGTGACCGATCAGGGAGCAAACAAGTGAGGTTGAGTTCCCCTATTGATCTGCACCTGATCGGTCTGGTGACCGATCAGGATCACTGTGTAGATCGTTCCGGAGAACGATCAAACATCGCAGGTTCCTCTCTATGATCGATCAGGACGGAGCCTGATCGGTCTGGTCATGTTCTGATCGGTCTGGTGACCGATCAGGAGGCTGCCTGATCGGTCCGGTGACCGATCAGGAGGTCTGGACTGTGAAGCTCAGAAATCGCCCGATAAAGGGGTGGATCGTTCGGGTGATCGATCCACAGCCTGGGATCGGTCTGGTGATCGGTCCAGGAGAGTCCCAAAGAAATCGCGATTTCTAATTGAGCGTTGGGGACCGATCAGGACGGAGCCTGATCAGTCTGGACCCAGCCTGATTGGTCTGATGACCGATCAGGAGTCGCTCTGATCGGTCGGGTGACCGATCACTTTAATTCAAATTGCACTGTCAGATGCTCTGATCGCGTCTGACCATATCCGATTCGCTGCTGTTTGCCTCTGATATTTGATTTACTGTGTGATATACTGCACTAACAGTCTGATTAAGCTACAGGTGACAGGGGAGGATTCAAACACTCAAGGAGAAGTCAATGGAGGCTTTCCTTGGAGCAGGTTTGTCCGTTTCTTTTCTCAGGTTGCAACGGCTGGAGCTGCAGGACTGAAGCCGCTGACTGAAGCTTGGCTGAGGGAGCTCAGGAAGTTCAGTAAGGGTTCAGTGGTAGCTGGCGTTGGCAGTGAGGCAGCTGGAGGCTGCTGGAGATGAGGTCACTTGATGCTTAGTGGAGAAACAAAAGGGACGGAAGATAGCTTCAGTGAAGCAGAGTTCTACAGCTTGTGTTTGAGTTCTTGCCGCACTTGTGTTCTCCATGTCAAGCTTGCACGTTCTGAAGTTTCATCCTCTTGAGCAAGCTGCTGAAAACTTGAAGCAACCTTCCCTTACTTGAGCGCTTGAAGGAGAGAGCAAGGAGCTGGGAGTCCGACAGCGGGAAGACACGAGGAAGGGTTTCTTGCGTGAGATCGCCGCTAGGTGGAGCTCAGGAAAGCTTGCTGTGTTCTTGTCCTTGCTAAGTATTTGAGTAAGATCTTTCTTGTTGTTTCTTTGTGTTTAAACTTAAATTCGTGATTGAAACGCTGTGGAGAGGTTTCTCCACCGAGAAGGAGGTTGTTTCTTATCCGGTGATAACCGGGGCTTGATCTGCCGACGATCAAGGGATCGCCCACCTTAAGGGCACGCCAAGGAGTAGGGGCAAGTTATCCCCGAACCTTATAAATTCTCCTTGTTAGCGATCTTGCTAATCTTGCTAGTTAGTTTTCTGTTTTAGTTTCTGCACATTCTGTTTTTCATATTTCCGCTGTGCTACTAACAACTCCAAGTGCAGAAACTCGCTAAGTTCGTGAAGTAAAAGTGATTGGCTATATTCACCCCCCCTCTCTAGCCATCCCATTTCCAACAATTTCAACTCTATCACTAAATAAATTTTATTGTAATAATTGTATATTATAATTACTATAAT
The DNA here is from genome assembly GCA_024364735.1 of Boesenbergia rotunda. NCBI lineage: Eukaryota > Viridiplantae > Streptophyta > Magnoliopsida > Zingiberales > Zingiberaceae > Boesenbergia > Boesenbergia rotunda. The sequence continues at coordinate 227,080 of JAGFNQ010000197.1, forward strand.
ATAAATATTTCAATTATCATCAATAATAATAAATTATATTATAACACTTGTGAATTATAATGGTTATAATATGAATATTTCATATCTGATTAACATACAAATTCTTATTACAAGATTGGCATTTCAACTCTATCACTAAATAAACTTTATTGTAATAATTGTATATTATAATTACTATAATATAAATATTTCAATTATCATCAACAATAATAAATTATATTATAAACACTTGTGAAATTACTATAATATAAATATTTCAATTATCATCAACAATAATAAATTATATTATAAACACTTGTGAACTATAATGGTTATAATATGAATATTTCATATCTGATTAACATACAAAATCTTATTACAAGATTGATATTTCAACTCTATCACTAACTAATCTTTATTGTAATAATTGTATATTATAATTACTATAATATAAATATTTCAATTATCATCAACAATAATAAATTATATTATAACACTTGTGAACTATAATGATTATAATATGAATATTTCATATCTGATTAACATTATGTTATATCAACAATTTATGGGAAAATTTGAGAAAACTCCCTAATATCAAATTGGGCTTTGCATGTACTCCCCAACCGAAAATGTCTTTGCATGCACTCCCTGATGGGATTGACAAGATATTTTGTGTGTTATTTTTTTTATCAGTATAAAAGAGTAAAATTTCAGTATAAATCGTAAAGATTTGAGTATAAATTGTTTAAGATTGAGTACTAATTTAAGAAATTTGAGTATTATTTGAAAAAATTTGAGTATACATTGTTTCAGTATACATTATAGTAAAAATTTCAGTATACATTATCAAAATTTAAGTATGAATTGATTTAGATTGAGTATTATTTGAAAAAAAAAATTGAGTATAAAATTTAGAAATTTGAGTATGTGATGTCGCATCCACCACATCAAGATTTTCACATGAGGGATCACCGAAATTTTATACTCAAATTTCTTAAATTAATACTCAATCTCAAATAATTTATACTCAAATCTTTATAATGTATATTGAGTTTTCACTCTTTTATACTCACCACATCAAGATTTTCATACGAGGGGTCACCGAAACTTTGTACTCAAATTTCTTAAATTAGTACTCAATCTCAAACAATTTATACTCAAAATCTTTACAATGTGTACAGAGTTTTCACTCTTTTATACTCAATCTATCATGGAGTGAATGCAAAGAATTTATCAAGTGGAGAGTGCATATAAATGTCAGTTTGGGATTGGGGAGTTTTCTCGTATTATTATCTTGTAGCAATTAGAATTCATAACTTTTATAATATTAATGATTCATTTCTAATTAATTTCGTTCAACATTAATCAACACAAGTCAACATACGAATTATAACTGTTATAACAAATATAATTTATTTCTGATTAATATTAATCAATATTATATTATAATATTTATAGGATCATAACTATTATAATTATATAATTATAATCATTATAAAATTATAATTATTATAATTATATAGCAATCTTAGCTATTCTAATTACATTAGCTATTAAATAATAACATCAAAATAAAAATAATTTTAGAAAATAAAAATGTAGAGAGATGATTACACTCTTTTGACTTTTGCCAAATAAAAAAATGAATAATGATTGGGAGAGTGAAAATAAGAGAGTGAAAATCATAGTAAATGACGTGATATCTTACATGCACGATCTTCGACGGGTTCACCGTGCCCCCTAGGGTATAGTTTGATTCGGGGCGGCGGCCGAAGGCCGGCGATGGTGTCCAAGCGATAATCGGACGTGTGCATGTAAAGTGTCACGTCATGCCACATCATTCACTATGATTTTCACTCTCTTATTTACACTCTCCCTATCATTGCTCATAAAAAATGCAACAAATAAATTCACTTTTTGTTTGTAATAATAATTGCGTGAGTCCACGATAAATCCTGAGGATAACTTGCTTTGTCACTCTATGTAAAAAGTGAAATCATCACCTTAGCAGCTCTCGGTCTCGACCCCATAAATATCCAGAGGAGGTAAATCATAATTTTTTACTGATAGAGTAAGACGCCTAGAACTGAGAGGATTTAAGCTAGCAAATAGATTTTTACCCTATGCTGTGTGAACCTGAGACCTCCGATGTAAACAACCAGACACCTTACCAGGCTATTTTTACCCTATGCGACTGTGTAAACCTGAGACCTCCAATGTAAACAACCAGACACCTTACCAACCAAGCTTGTCTATCGGGGCAAAACTAAATTAATTGTCAAGAATGGGATTCGAACCCATGCCCTTACGGACCAGTACCTGAAACTGGCGCCTTAGACCAACTCGGCCATCTTGACATTGACAAAATAGAAATCCACTTTGTCACTCTAACTATATAACCAGAGCACGGTGGAGCACTAGACAATTAAAGATTAGTCTCAGTGTCGATAATTTAATGAATATATTCTTTTTTAATAAACGACTAACTTAACAACATTGGTTATAAATTGATTATTACGAGCGATTTATTTTAATAATCAATAAAAAAAATTTATGAGAATAAATCCATCCATTTTTTTTTTTTAAATCCATCCACTTTCACGATTGATATCTGATCACATGGATCAAGAGAGGCAAGGGGGCGTTTGGTTTGTTTCATTTTTTATTTTTATTTTTTAGAAAATCGTATTTTCTCGTTTTCTGAAAAATAATTTTTTTTTATTTTCCAGTTTTCCAGAAAACGTTATGTTTTTTTCTAGAAAACAAAACTGAAAAATGTAAACCAAACATGTTTTCTAGAAAACTACATTTTCCATCAAAAATGAAAATGAAAAACAAACTAGAAAATACAAATCAAGCGCCCCTTAATATTCTCAAAATCCAGATGCTTTCCCCTCTGCCACTTAAAGGACACAATTGTTGTGCGTGATAACAAGTGTCGCAAGGCAACTGAGAGTGGTCTTTTGGCCGGTCTCTTGCTCTGTTGCAGACCGTGGTGCTCAAAGTGCACATACATTGCGATGGATGCAAGCAAGATGTCAAGAAATTACTTCAGAAAATCGAAGGTGAATGAGCAATTTTGGGGGCTGGATCTTAGTTTGTTGTGCTTCAACCTTTTTCCTTTTTCTTTTGGTTTGAGCTTTTGATCAATAGACTCGTGCCTTCGTTTTTGAACAGGAGTCATTTTTGAACAGGAGTCTACACTGTGATCATAGATGCGGAGCAACAGAAGGTGAATGTGGACTCCAGCACCCCTGATCAAGAAGCTAGTCAGATGATGGAAGCTCCCACAGGCTGGATCGAATGGTAAGGCGCCTGACCGATTTCGTCGAGGTCACAGGTTCGAAGGTCGCCAGTTACGTACGGGGATAAAACCCTGATCTGTTGGCATTAATTTACTCAACCCCAGACACCTCACCACACCAGTGATAACCGTGGTTTGTCTTCCTCTGAAAATTTATGGGGCCAGGACTAGGGGCCGCTAAGGTGGCGGTTCACCTTTTTCATTCGTCGTAGTCAGATCAGGGAAGCACGTAGAGCTCTGGTCTCACAAATCCACCAACCAAAGCAGCAACTCCAACCACAACAAGCAGTAGCATCAAGCCAAGGATGGGAACAAGAAGAAGAAGAAGAACAACGACAGCTTGAAGAACCAGCAAAGCATGGTGAGCTCCTTCAGCTCCGACGATGAGTTTGGTGCCAAGAAAAATCTGCACAAAAAGCTTGTGGAAGCTCATCCCGATCGAGCTACTGGATTAAATGCAGCACCACCAAACCACAGGATGGCTGATAATGGTGGCCTGGCAGCTCTCCGAGGACATGGCCACCACCAGCACAGCGACAACTAGCTAGGCACAAACTTTTCCAGCTAATGGAAATCACCAAGCACCTCCACCTTCCATGATGATGAACTCGAGGGCGGTGAACATCACCACCAACAGCATGCTGATGAACGAGAGCAGATTCATGCAACCCAAATCCCAAGTGATGTACATATGGCTACTATACTGCCCTTTTTCTTTTTTGACTATTCAGTTTTTTACAATCCAATTAATTACCGGTCTTCAAAGATAAATCACAAAAATATAACACCAAATGGTTGGCAGAACCGATCTTTGCGATTTTCGTCGTCCATATAACCTCATCCAATGCCAAATTCATACTCTCTACTTATGAGACAAACTTGTAGAGATTTTTTTATTCATAAGTACTTCGGCTCACACGAACACCAAGTAAAAATTTTCACTCGTCAATGCAGAGTATGGCAATGGATGGATAATGTTGACCCGGAGAAAGGGACATGAGAATCCAAAAAGGAAGTGCAGAGCACTAGGTAACATAACACCTCTTTGCTAGGGAAGTGTGCATGGTAACTGGAAGAAACAAAACACAATTTAAGATCGATCTTCTTCTTTCTTTCTTTCAAGTTCTGATGATCAACTAATTAAACTTGAGGGGTTTAGGCACTCTGAATGATAAGAAGCTTGATAGCTAAAATCTAATATGGATTAAGATGTCTGAGTTTAAAAAAGATAAAATAAGAGAGAAGTATTTAAATCGACGAAATCTCTAGTTATAGTCCAAATTCAACAACCGGTTACTAAAATGAAATCGTGCACCTATTGACTTGGATTCAAATTGAAACCAACTTCGTGTCCTCCATAGCCGAATAGAATGAGACAATAATCTCAAGAGTTGTAAATAAATTAAACCTTCGTGCATAAATTTGATCTTCAATTTAAGAGGATAAATTAAATCAATAAGTTTAAACAATTCGATAAATTAAATAAATAAACTTGGACACATATATTTAGCTTATTAATAACGTTCACGAATAATATTTTTGGACCATATTTATCAATTAAACTTTTTTCAATATGTTAAATAAATAAATAAAAATATATATTTTATCAAACTCAATAATCAACTAAATAAACTTAAAATGTAAAAATTTCAAACCATCTGAGTTTTATAAAATTTAAACAAATCAAGCTCAAGCTTATAAAAAGAAATGAAATCAAATTTGAATAATTATTTCAACGGCTTGATTTATTTTAAGCTCCATCTGATTTGACTTGATTATTTTATCAAATACCATAAAGCATGACTCATCAACCAGTTTGGTTTAAGTAATGAAAGATTCTTGAGTAAATTGCATGCCTGTCAGCGATCCAAGAATACAACCCGGAATGTGATTACATCAGTTTTTCAAGGTTTTTCTCTACGATGGTGTTATTGTCAATTCAACCGCGTTTGTCGCCACCAAACACCGCCTGTCGAACGCCATCGTCGAACAATGTCGAACGCCACCAAACACTGCCTGCCTGCCGAACGACGTCGCCGAATGCCGCCTGCATGCTGCACGACGTAACACCGCTTGCATGCTGCACGGCGTAACGTTGCCTGCCGAACGTCGTTGTTGAACGCGGCCTGTCAAACGTCGTCACCGAGGGCCGGAGGTGGCAGGCAGCTCGTTGGACGGAGGTGGTAGTGCGTGAGGAACAAAGAACTAAAAAAGTGGCGTGCGAGAATAATTGTTTTTTTAAACTTAGGTTTTGAATTAAAATTTTAATTAATTAAATGAATAAAGCTATAGGTTAGATAAACTAAATAGAACTAGTCCGAAGCCCAACAAAATTATCCCCAAAAAAAAGCTAAAATAAGAAAAAACAAATTCTAAAATATTATCCGAATTTATATATATCACCTATAATAACACCATTAATAATAATAATATTATTATATATATTTTATTTTATTACTGCGATTAATCTCATTTCCTATACTAAGTTATACATGAAACCTTTAAACAAATAAATTTTTATTATATTATCTAATATTGAACCAAATAATATTACGTTTATGTTTTATTCTCAATATCCTCGTTATGTGATTATCATCAAAGTTATATATAATAATCTAACAACCAAATGCATCCTAAAATGAGATATTCATGGTTTATCTCATTTTAAGACAGAAGACATAAAATTGATCAAATGAATGTGAATCGAGAAAACCATGCCTCCTCAATGTTCAAAGATTGCTACATACCGAAGGCAATCGATCATTGATGCTTGTAGCAGATTCAATTGCATCAATGACTTAAGAATCAGGAGCAAGAGGGGTCAAATAAAAAAGGCAGAAAGAAATCTAGCAAACCCACCGGACCGAGCCTGTGCTGGATGCCATGAATTCAAGAGCATTTGGATTCAAGAAATCAGTTTCATACTCATTTGGATTCTACATTATTATCTTAATATTTCTACAATGACAGTTCAATGTCGAAAGAATTGCACATGAAATGGGCATCAAGCATCTCGAGCTTAACAATTGACATTGTGTGAATTTTCTATTGCTCTTGTGTGAGTGTGACCTCTCTGTTAAGAATTTATGTTGGTGACTGGGCCCTTGAACCAGTGCCTCGCACTCAGCAACCACGATGCAATGGTGAGGATGAAGAGGCCGCCGACCGCAACCGGAGTATAGTTGAGGGTGTCCTTGGTTATAGGATACTCAACGGGCAAGGAGAAGAAGACAGTGATGGTCGCAACCCAAAGGACAGCAACCCAACCAACAAAGGCACCGTAGCGGCCGAGGTTGAAGGGTCCTGGCACGAACCTATTGCGTGCCAAGGTCACTCGGAAGAAGATAGGCAGTGCATAGGCAATGTAGAGTCCTATGGTGGCTATAGACACCATTGCTTGGAATGCCACCAAACTTACCAGATACTGCAAAATAAAATAAATAAATAAATAAAAATAAAAGTTAGTTTGTTTGGCGCGCATCTATGATGAAAATTTCTTAAGCTTGTTTTCACTACTGACATATGTGGATCTATAAAAAGGTCAAGTTTTTGTCTATGAATTGAATATTTGTCTGAAAGTCCACAACCTAATCCATAATTCTCGCCCTTTTTCATCCGGACTTGGAATTGGCATCGACAGATTTAAGTTTTTGTGTATAAATGAACTTCAAATTTAGTATTGCCAATAAAGTGCCAGAAATTTTAGTAGACAACAATGGAAAAAAGACGACTAGCTGATGATGAGGTCAATGAGAACGATGATCAAAGGAATCAAAACTCTTACGAAGAGTATTGTCTAATCACATGATTCTATAATTAATAACAGAATTAACAGGGATAAGACAATGAGATAGAAATAATACCGTCAATGCCATGCAAAATGCTATGAAAGCAGAGAGCCAAACTGCATTTATCGGAACTTCTTGTTTGTTGACTTTGTGCCAAATTAATGATAAAGGCATAGCTCCATCTCGAGAGAATGCGTATACCATTCTACATCCAAGCAGCATCACGATGAGATCTCAACAGAAGTTTGTACTTAGTAGTAAGAGCAAATTTTAGACGTCAATTAGCATAAAAGCTTCGGCAATATATAGTTGTTTACCTGGAGTTACTTGTCACACAACTCATGCCACAAAAGAATATCGCAATCGCAACAATACCTAAGCAAACAATTCCACCAATGCCACTTCCGTATCTATTTTTGAAGGCGAGATAGAATACTTCAGCAATTGCATAACCACCAGCATCATTTTCAGGGTTTAAAAGATAGGGAATATTGGTAACTGCGAATGTGATACCGAGGAGGTAGCCCCAACCAACAACGATTGATATGCCAATGGAACTAATTATTCCTTTCGGACCATTCTTGTCTGCATTTTTAGTTTCCTCTGTCTGAAATAGCAAAATATAAAGAGCACTCTCTGATTATCAACACAGTAAAACACTTGAGATAGTGTAAAAGGTTACAAATATGTTCAGTTTGTATGCTATACAGCTTCGGTTGAGGTTATTTCATTACGAATCAATGCAATAGTCGTCTAGTTAATATGAAACTCAAATAGGATGTTCTGATAGAAGTTTTGAATGTCGAATGCAGATCAAATATAAAATATGAAATCAAATTATTACTTTCATGCAGAGAACATTTCTTATATCAACCAGAAAAGTACCTAATTACTAGCCGGTGATTAATTATGATAGTAAATTCCCAATAACAAATAAGAAGCCTGATTTACTAAGCTAATAGTTAGAAAATTCTGCAAGTTTAGACAAGTATTCATACCATGTGAGCAGATGCATCGTATCCCGTCACTGTATATTGGCTCATCAGAAGTCCTAAAACAAAGATGTAGAATTTGTTGTGGATTCCAGCATCATTTTCAGTGTTAAAATGAGTGAAAACAAATTTAGCACTGGCCCTTTCAGTGGCAACGGTAGGAATTAGGATCATTAGGACGAACACACCTAACGAAAGTCATCCTATTAAAATCTCGATAAGGGGAAAAAAAACTCTCCATAGGTTTATATGAAAATACAAGAATTCGGAAGAGAATAACTTGGCACACACCTACTAAATTCCATGCAGCAGCTAACTGTCCAAATAATGATAGCCAACTGATAGGAAGGCTGTTTATTATAGCATGGACGAAGAGAATTCCCCCGTGGAAAGCAATGACCACGTATTTGGAAGCTGAGTACCCTCCTCCATTGTTTCCACCAGTACTAAGTAAGATAATCACTTGAAGTAACTGAGCTAGCGAGAAGTCTACACTGGTTGTAACAGCCCACTGCAAGAAAAAAATTTCTTTCTTAAACACCATCAGAAGAGGCAGCCTGCGGTCAACAATCGAACTGACGAATTACTTATTTGATCACCTGCCCAACAATGTTAAACCTGCATAGAATTAGATCATAGATGTCAAGGGTTTTATCCTTCTCAAGTATTATTGTATAAGTATTGCACATCAGATTGTCTTAAGAAGATCGCACCAAACTATTAATAGAACAAGGAACAGGTATTTTCATGAACAATTGAAATTGTTGGAGATTCTAAGAATGCACAACTCATTTATTTGCTTCATGTTTTTCTACCTATTTATGAGAAAACTGAACTTTCAAGTTTGAGATTTGAATTCAAAATTTAAAATTTGCTTCATCCCTTAGAATCATCGCTCTTCTCTATAAATGTTTTGGTGTTCCAAAGGCAGTAAAAGATACTGCAAATAGAGCTAAAAGTTAGGATTCCAACTATCATGGATTCGCAATTTGTTGTTGTGCGTTGGAGAATTTCCTGAAACTTTATCAATAGAAACTAACACAGAAAAGACGACAAATAGCAGTATCAGAAATGACGAATCAGGATATCGAAGCTAAACTTTCATCCGATAATAGTGAAATTAAGTGGGCGTACCATCCGGTGATCCAGGAGGCGAAAGGCGCCCATTGCCGGCCGGAGAGCCTGGCGCTCCAGTAGTACAATCCGCCAGAAGTCGGGTAGGAGGAGCAGATCTCCGCCATCGACATCCCCACGAACATGGTGAAGAAGCCGGCGACGAACCACCCGTAGATCATGGTGACCGTCCCGCCGTACTTGAGCCCGGTGTTGTAGAGCGTGGTGATGCCCGTCAGCACGGAGATGATCGAGAACGAGAAGGCGAAGTTCGACAGAACCCTAGAACCAACCAATCCCCTCAATTCGTATCAAACCCAAATCCCCCCAAAAAAAACAAAGAATAAAAAAGACATTTTTTTGAATATAAAAAAAACAACACAAACAAAAAAGCAGGATGATTACGAGAGATCGCGCTTGAGCTCCTGCTTGTACCCGAGCTCATGGAGGCGGGCACCGCCGGAGTCGACCTCGATACTTGTGGATCCATTACGCTCCTCCTTCCCTGACATGATCAGCGACGATCACCGCAATTGTCCAAACGACTGTCGATTTTCTTCCACACGGAATTTAAAAAGGCAGATTCGTTGAGATCTGCGTGGCTGGAAATATAATGCTTATATATATAAATATAGCAAGACGTGCGTGGACTAAAGATGCCAGTCAAAGCCAGAAAATCCTTAAATATTTAAGGATAGAAGTTAAATGGCTACTACTAAAATGATTAGAATTTAATCGGTTAGAATTTTTTTTATAATTTTTAAATTATTATTAAAGATGTTTAAATTAAATTATATCTTTTTCTATTTATTTATATAATAAATTATATTCTTTCCTATTTATTTCATATTAAATTATATCCATTCTTATTTATTTTCATATTAGAGTAACTTTTAACTTATAAAAATTTATTATGATTTTTTAATAATTTTTAAGATCATTAGAAGTGTTTAAACCAAATTATATTCTTACCTTTTTATTTCATATTAAATTAAATTTTATTTATTTATTTTTATATTAAATTAATATTTTTTTATTTATAAAAATTTATTCGGGTTAGATTTTAATCATTTAGAATTATCGAATATTTAATGCATTCATTAGCTACGAAACAGTGGATTCTCCTTTGGAATCTATTTAGAAAAAAAAATTGAGAAAAATGGTAGATACCTGATAGAAGACAAGTGGATGACTTTGGAGTCGACGGTTTGTAACATCTTCCATGATTAGACACCTGTAACATCTTCAGTTAAAACTATTTTATTTTATTATTTTATAAATTTCTAACAAACCGAAGAAATCTGTGGAGCATCTTGTGTGACGTTGACACACACGAAATTCCGAAGGCTCTTAGGCCATGAATCTCAATGTTAATAGTGAAAATTCCATGAGATATAATTGATGGAATAATTTGTATTATTAATGGAAGGTGCTCAGTTTTAACATTATATTTGTATCATACAAATATATTTTTACATTAATATTTTTTTACAAACTTAATTAATGTTATTTATTTTTAAAAAGTCAAAATCACTTTAAAAAGCTTCCACTATTGCATAATAATTTTAGTTATTTTTAAAGTAATTTTAATTAAATTTAAATAATTTTAGTTTAATTCATAAAAAATAATTTTGATGTAAAGTGTTTTATATATGAACTTTTTAATAGAATTAAATCGATTTATTTTTAGAAATTATAGTGGTTACTCTAGTAGGTTTTTATTTTGATACCTTCTAAATATCCATTTTTTGATACCTACCAAAGGTCTTTATTATGGGCCTAGCTGGCCTAATGGGCCGGCAGGTTATAAGCCCTAAAGACTAATTGTTCTCCCGATCGGCCCATGACTTGTTCTCAAATTTGTGATCCCTAAAATGCCCCTGGCAGACGGTCCAATTTTCGTTTTTATTCTGTCAGAATCCCCCGAGTCCTTTGCGCTGTTCCTGCCGCTGTGCCGCTTGGCTTCCTCCGCGCCGCCTGTCCCCTCGATCGCCGCTGCCGTCGCATCTCTTCGTCGCTGCTGATGGATGCCTTCGGTCTCTGATCTATTAGGAATTTTGCCACTGTAGGAATCGAGGCTTTGGAAAATCGTTACTGTTAAATTCGTAAGCGGGCATAATATCGATCTCTCCTTTATCTTCGTTGCTTGTGAGTTAGGTATCTTTTTGGTTTTGTGATGCGAAATCTAGGTGCTTTTACAGTTCCGACGAAGTGAGAGTTCTATACCAATCACGTCCTTGAGCTATTGAGAAGGCTCAAAATTCAAAATGAGTGTTAATGATTTGCGCCTCATGAAATATGTTTTTTTTTTGTAAAAGATTCTTTATTTTTGTGTATTTCTTGTGCTTCTTTGTTTATAACCTATTCACGGAGATGCCTTCCGTTTGCAGGTATTGGAACTTCGTTTGGCGAGACTACAAATCATGTTTACAATATTTGCTTTCGCCAGCTTCCAACGTTCACTTTACTAACTCCAAAACCCTCCTTTAATACTGTCATCCAGCTCCTTATCAGTCGATGGTGAAGGATCTGACGCTCCCTTCATCAATCTATAATATCTCTGCCTGCTGAGTTCAAGTGAATTGAAAATTGAAATTTATCTTATCATAGGTTGCTTTCAAAGTGTTCCCAAAATCCTTCTTGAATAGTCAACAACATACATACCCTAAATTGCCAAAACCCCATCAGTTTTGATAAGTTTCCCTTTATTTTGATTTTGGATATCTTTCTGGGGTAAACAATGGTGGACTTTCAGAGCTCTACCCATCGTTCAAGGTGGATTTTTTCACTTGAAGAGCTGGTAATTCACCTTTTGTACTTCTTTTTCTTCAGATTATGTTTTTCGTGCATCATGATTGAGTTTACAGGGTAGTCCATCTCTTTGATGCCAAACGAGCAGCCTTTGTTAAATATATTAAACTTGTATTTGATTCTCTTATGGATAACTCCTGAGCTTAGCAAGTTATTATACTTTTCCCGTGTTTGTTGACACTGTAATAGAACTTGGGTTTTCCTTATTAATTATATTCTTGCCTCTGGGTTCTTCCTGCAGCTTGAAAAGCATAAGAATGCAAACCAAAGGGCCTCAAAGCTGCTTGAACAGGTTCTTTTCAGTTAGAGTTGTAGAAATTATACCGAAGGCAGATTTTCGTTGTGACATAGATTGTCCATATTACATTGCCAGTTTTTTTTTTTTATTTGACTATGAGCCTATGCTCTGCCTTGTTTATCATTTTTCAAGTGATCGTCCCTTTTTGGCTTCTTTACATAACCTTTCATGCTCATCGCCATCGGTAGTATTTTGTGAGATGAACATGGCATTCAATATTTGTATGTATCACTCAACTTCCATGCAGTTTGGGATCACACGGCTGGAAGTTCATGTTGATGGGTCTGTCTCCTACCCTGAACCTATATTCGACGAAAAAGATAATGGTAATGAAACAGCAATTTCTGGATGTCTTGATCTAGCTTCTATATAGCTATTTTGTGTCTTCATAACCCTTTTTTGCTGTTGATCATTTGATCTTTATTTTATGATGCTGCTTCTATCATTTTCGGTTAGCTGAGAAGTCCATTCCCAAGTCTCTTAATTGTGAAGAGGAGCAGCATATGCGGATCTTCTATGAGCAAAAAATTCAAGAAGTGTGTCAAGCATTTAAGTTTCCCCATAAGATTCAGGTGATTGTTTTTCATAGTTTTTTGCAGCAAGGAATTGGTGAAAGAGAAGATTTTCCTTCTAAGCCTTTTTGCCTTGCAGGCAACCGCAATTATCTACTTCAAAAGATTTTATTTGCAGTGGTCTGTCATGGAGCATCACCCGAAACATATAATGTGAGATCCCTGCTGCAGTATTCATTGATAACTTGTCATATATTCTCATATTATCTTATATATGCAAAGTTTGGCTGATAATTCTGACTAGTTTGAGAAGGGATTCTATTCTTAATATTGAACACTTTATTCCCAATATCTAGAAGTTTTAGTATTTTTCGATTTTGTCTCTTGTTTCTGTTGGCATATATGCAAACTTTGGTTGCTAACTCTGTCCTAGCTGTTTATTATTATGATCATTATTTTGGATAAATCGAAAAGGTAAGATCAAGAGAATTTTTCCTGAAAATACTGATTTTAGGAAGTGGGTAGCAACATGTTGATAGCTACAACAAATAGATGTCAGTCTTGATGCGTTCAATTTTGTTGTGCTAAGTTGTTAATTCTATTTTTTTGGCAGTTAATTTTTCCTGTTTGAACAGGTTAACTTGCATATATGCTTCATGTAAAGTGGAAGAAAATCATGTTTCTGCTGAAGAGCTTGGGAAGGGAATTCAGCAGGATCATCAGATTATCCTCAATAATGAAATGGTTGTTTATCAGGTATGTTTCAATGTGTATTCCACATACTTTTTTTGCTTTGTTTATGTCTTATTCCTTCTTCTATTTGCAATTTTCAGAGTCTTGGCTTTGATTTAATTGTTTACTCTCCATACCGCTCAATTGAAGGTTTTCTCGAGGACATGCAGGTGATTTGTTCTATTTGAGATAGTACTTTTAAAATCCATTTGTTGGGTAAGTGGTCTCAGCTACTTTGGACATTGCAGTTTATTGGGTACTTATCTTTTCATGTCTTAATTTTAATGCATTATTGATACCACCTATCATGTCGATATCGAATGACTAATTACCTTTTTTATTTTAAGGATTTTTTTCAAGCAAGAGATGAACAAGAGAAGTTTCAGGTGCTTTCCTTTGTTTCCAACTATCAAATTAATATGTTTTTTTTAATATTGCTTTGCATATTTGAATCCTTTTATTAGTATTTTCATGGTTTTTACCCTAGTTCCAATAGTATGATATACCTTGTGATCTTAAATTACCTAGCATAACTAACACCAACCTTCCCTACAATCTTTTTTCATAATTATAGCATTTCACTTTGTTTAATAAATCTTTTTCACTTCTTTGTTGCATGAGTCATATCGTTAACCTCTGCTCACTGTTCTTAGTTGGAAAAGAAGCAAAAACTCCAATAATTTTTTCTACCATATTTCTACATGTTAATCTCCTATAACTTTTAAAATTGATAATGCCATGAATCTAAGTCATGGAGGTTATAGACCTTGCCAACGTTTTATTGGTATCAATTTTGTTCGTAGATTTACTTGATATTGCTTAGCTTTAATTATTTGCTCTTTAGATGCTGAAAACATATCATCATTCATTGCAATATTATTTTGGTCACTAAAACACACCAATTATATATCATCGAATTGGCTGAATGTGACAATGCTGTCTTTTATGTTTTTCACCAATACTTTCTGTTGCATTTCAAGGACTTGCTACAAACTTCATATTCAGAGGTAGATAGGATGATGTTGACCGATGGACCACTTCTCTATGCTCCTGCGCAGGTGCTTTACTTCATCAAGTGTATTTCACTATTTTTTTTGTCCCAAAGTGAGTAGCTGCTACTTTGTTTCGAATACATTCACCTATAAATTGGACCGTCACTACCTGATCCTGATCAGAAAATTGTTGACATGACTCGACTAGATTAATGTCTCAAAAGTCTTAAGCCTAGATTAATCAAAATATACTCATCTATGCCTTACGAGCTTCTGTGACTAGTCCACTACTTAAAATGTGGAACTAAACTACCATCATAAGATGTACACTCGAGGGCTAAATTTGCAGTGTGATTCCCATCTCACTAAACCCAAAGATCTATTTTCATACCATGTGCCAACCTGACCAAAATGAGAAATTTGACCACTTATTGATTTGGGACCTTCATTTGGTCTTTTAATCCCCTGTTCCCCACACGACGCCACATCTCTTCCGGGTGATGAAAGACCTACTGAAATCCTATAGGCCTAGAATCCTAGCCTAAAGTGCTAAAACTCAGATTCCTAAGCCTTATACAGCCCCCTTTTGTTAGCCCACAACTTCCTTGTGGGACTGAAGTGGGATACTATAAGCAAAACAGACTGAGAAAATGTTCATGTTCGATTATTTATGTAATTTTCTGCACTAGTTCCAACTTTTTTTTTTCCATTTTCCTTTGACATTTAACAGGTTGCATAATCGTTTGCATTTTCTACAACATTATTCCTGAGCCCTTTAGTTTGAAAGGACCCATAAGTTATAGATAGTGTAATCCTATTGTAATTTCGAGCTATTTGAAATATCTAAAAAATATGTTTTCGGTTACAGTTAGCACTGGCTGCCTTGCGCAGAGCAAATGAGGTGCTTAGATTCCTTGATTTTGAAAGGTACCTAGATATTTATTTGAACTGTTATCTCGATAAATTGTTCTGTTTATACGAGAAAAGATCTTTTTTTCTTTTTGGTTCTAGTGGGACTTATATACCATGCTGATGAACATTGCAGATACTTGAATTTCTTAGCCTCTCGCAAACGATCTACCCAATCGACTTCTCAGCTTCTTGAAACTTTGAATTCAATCGATACATTGGTAATTGTCGTCAAAGTCGAAAAGCATACTTAAACCCCCCTCATTAGCAGGAAATGTTTTGGTTTTTCAATGGCGCGTGATTATTATCGTTATTTGTTAACTTCCACTCCTTATCCAGGTTGCTCAACTTAACATACCGACAGCAAAAGACATGAGGCATATTGATCGAAAACTGAAGAGCTGTTGGGATCCAAACACAGAAGAGTAATTTCCATAACATAACTCGTCTATCATTTCCATTTTTCGAACTTTTTCCCCTCATCCAAACGTATCATGCAGCAATAAGAAGCGAGAAAAAAGATCAAAACACAAGTCAAAAAGAACTGCAAGTGAGATGCAAGGGCTACTGGCATAAATATGTCCTGCTAAACTGGCAAAGGTTCGCGCCAGATTGGGAAGTGATCATTGTGGATGCAAGGCTCATACCCTAACAAAGTTCTGTCTATTTCGGCACTGGTATGGTCGATCAATGCGATTCTAAATTCGACATTTCATTGTATTTTTGTTGAGACGGACCATTCTATATTTGTGGGTACTCTACATTAATATAACATGAGTCGCTTTTATTGCGAAACACATTATTTTATATCCTTGTGTAAAAAACTAAAAAAGATGCCTCCTTTATAATCGTATTTTTAAGTTTAAATTGCCTAGTATTTGTTCACAAAAGCAGGATTCCAATCTCGTGTGTGTCTTTTTTGGAAAACATAAATGTTTATTTCATGAAAATTCACCGAATAACGTAATAATTATGTTTTTTTAGTGCTTTAACTGCTTGGATGTATAATACGTAATTGTTGCTGATTAAATAAATAATTAAGGTGCGGTCGGGGCGTCTGGAAGCACGCCCATTGATTTATTTTTTAAACACTAGGTGCCTAAATTGATTGATTTATTTTTTAAACACTTTGCCCCTAGTAGGGTTCAGATTTTCGAATTGTGTTATAGTATTCATGTTAAATTTTTTTTTAATGATTTGATCTCTAGAGTTCAAGCTTCTCAATTAGATTATAGCATTCAAGTAAAAAAAATTAAAAATAAAATTTTTTAGGTGTTACCGATGAAGATCGGATGCCGGCTAGAGGGGAGGGAGTGAATAGCTTTTCATCCAATTCGATGTTTCTTCTTACAAGTGTTAGCCAAGTGGAAGCGCAAACTAAGTAATTAGAAATAATGTTAATATTTTACCGTTTACGCGGTTTAGAGATTGCTTGTTCATATTCCACGGTGTGTCCTTGAGGTGGACGAACCCTTAATCCTTCGGTGGATCAATCCTCGACAATCTCCTGCTAGAACTTTCTCCTTCTTGGAGGAGAACAACCTCTCACAATCTTCTCTTCCTCTTTACAAGATTGAAGCTATAGTTTGAGGAAGAAAGTAGGCTTGGGAGCTTCAGCACTTGAGCAAGAGAGTATTTTACATAACACAGCTAACTCTTCTCAAGTCCCAAGCTCCTCTTTAAATAGAGGAGAGAGCTATTAACAAAACAGTTCAACCTTAACACCAATCGACTAATGCCAACTCCAGTCGATTGGTGCTCAGCCAACGACTACTTTTCGAATATACCAGTCGACCGGTGATTAAACCAGTCGACTGCTGCACCCTGTTAGACCCAACAAAAAGATCAGTCGAGTGCCATCCAGGCCAGTCGACTGATGTCGCTGTTTGCACCTTACAGAAAGTTTAGTCGACTGGTTCCCACACCAGTTGACTGACACAGTTATACTCTCACACTCATCCTCTTCGGAGTCGCCCTTTGAAGCCCTCTTCCTTCTGCTCTCGTCCCTCGGATGCATCCAAACCCTCGACTCACCCCGATGTCATCCTTCATGTATGCCTTGGAGTCTGCTTCCCTTGGCTCCACTCCGTTGCTCCTTGTCCTGCGATCCCTCGGATGCACCATCCTTCACTGGCTCAAGGACCCGAGCACTTAGGATGAGACCTCCCATGTGTGTTCCACCAAGTCCTGCATGACTTAAACACACATCAAACCAATATGAAATCATAATTGAAACCTATTGACGCAGATCAAAACCTATGATCTATCCGATCAAACCTGGGTTGATTGCACTAATAATCTCTTTCTTTTTGATCTGTGACAATATGTTTAAGTTAGACACAAAAATAACAATTTAGAAATTACAAAGCATAATATTATATGAAGCATTAAAAGTATCCAAGCTCCCCCTTACCTATGCTTTATCACATGATTTTCAAATTTTACACAAACATGAAAAAATAAGTTAAATTCTAACTTAAACTCTTCAATTCTCCCCCTTTAACGCCATCAAAAAGATTGTACTAATCAATGTTAACCTATGGTATCAACTGAAAATCAAGTTTTAAATTCCAAAAAGCAGAAATCAGAAAACTCAGGTACCAGTCGACTGAGACAAATATCAGTCGACTGGTGTCTTCGAAAAACACTCCCATAGAATTCCCAGTCGATTGGTCCTATACACTGTTGATGCAGTCTGACCCTGATTGTTGTTTTGGTGTTGACACCGATTTTAGTTTAGGTTAATAAGATGAGTCTGGATTAAGTCCTGGTCGGGGACTGGGCACGACTCCCGGTGAGTGAAGCCGGGTTACTGAAACCTCGGTGAGTGAAGCCGGGTGATTGGAAACCTCGGTGAGTGAAGCCGGGTGATTGGAAACCTCGGTGAGTGAAGCCGGGTCTCGGTGAGTGAAGCCGGGTGATTGGAAATCCAGGTGAGTAAAGCCAGGTCCCGGTGAGTGAAGCCGGGTGATTGGAAACCTGGTGAGTGAAGCCAGGTCCCTGTGAGTTGAAGCCGGGTGATTGGAAACCTTGGTGAGTGAAGCCAGGTCCTAGCGAGTGAAGCTAGGTTGAATGAAGTCCTGGTGAGTGAAGTTGGGCACGAAGTCTTGGACCGGGAGACTGAGCAGTGCGTGTACAGTTCGGAGAGGGCACGTGAGCTCGTTCTCTAGGACCAGACTGAGTCAGAGAAGGCTAGGGAGGCGTTTCTCTGGACTTAAAGCTGATTTGGTCGAAGCTGGATCAGTCTGGTGACCGATCAGGGAGTTGGCACGAACTCCCTGTAGTGGATCGGTCTGGTGACTGACCCAGTAGTGTCTGACCGTTCTGGTAAACGATCAGGGAGAGAACAGAAAGGTTTCTGTTTGGCCTCTGATCGGTCTGGTGACCGATCAGGGAGAAGTCGGATGGGTTCACAAAGTTTCTGTGAGGAACATTGATCGGTCAGATTGACCGATCAAACTGTCACAGAATCCTCATCCTGACCGATCAGGATGGCTCCTGATCGGTCAGGGAGTGACCTGATCGGTCACCAGACCGATCAGGGCACAACCTGATCGGTTTGGGGATCGATTAGTGCTTTGGCCTGCGAGAGCTGGAATTCCTCCAGTAAGTGTTGGATCGGTCCGGTGACCGATCCATGATCTGTGATCGGTCAGTGTGACCGATCACAAGAAGTTCGCGATTCCCAGTTTCTCGCTGTGGACCGATCAGGCTGGGTCCTGATCGGTCAGGACTTACCCTAATCGGTCTGATGACCGATCAGGGTCCTCTCTGATCGGTCTGTGGACCGATCAGTAACTGACAACTTTAATTCAAATCCGCTGTCAGACTTCTGATCACGTCTGTTTGCTTCTGTATTTTCTCTGCTACTTACTGATTCCCATTTGATTTCATTTGCTAAACTTCTGTTAAGTGTGCAGGTGATGCAGGGATGATTTCAAATAGTGGAGGAGGGTCAACTGAAATCTTTCGGTGCCACAGTTTTGACGTTTTCCTCTTCTCAGGTCTTCAACGGACGACTGCGCTACTGAGAAGCTGACTGGGGCTCGGCTGAGGAGAGCTCAGGGAGTCCATGAGAGGTAAGTGTAGCTGGGGCAGTTGCAGATGAGCAGTTCGAAGAAGAGAAGGAGCGCTTGATCTGTTCTTGCAACAACTCTCCATCTCTCTGCGACAACTCTGATTTTGATTCTGCACCTTGAAGCATACTCTTGAGCATTCTTTGAAGCTTCTGCAACTTGAGCACCTTGAATCAGAGAAGAGTTTGGCGAGTCATCAGCAAGCAGACACGAAGAGCGGGGAGCTCTTGCGTGAGAGTTGTGCTGAGTGAGCTCGGTGAAGTGTTTCTTTCTATGTGTTCATTGTGCTCTGTAAGTGTGTTTTGTCTCTGTGCTTTCATTTCATATCTCTTTGTTGAGACTTGCTGTGGAGAGGTTTCTCCACCGAGAAGGAGGTTCCATTTGATATCCGGATTTTCCGGGGCTTGATCTGTTGATGATCAAGGGATCACCCACCTTACGAGCACGCCAAGGAGTAGGGGCAAGTTATCCCCGAACCTTGTATATCCTCGTGTTAGAGTTTTTGGTTTGTTCTTAATTTCTGCATCTCTAGTTTTGCTTGTTTGCTTTCGCTGTTGTTAACCTCTAAGTGCAAAAAACCTAAAAGAGCAAGAGATTTTAGTGTTTGGCTACATTCACCCCCCTCTCTAGCCATCCAAGCACCAACAAGTAGTATCAGAGCTTGGGGCTCTGCTCAAACGGACTAACACCCGAGAGTCAACAAGAATGGCAATGAGAGAAGGATTTAGCATCACCCGACCTCCCTTCTTCGACGGATCTGATTTTCAGTATTGGAGGTCTCGCATGGAGTACTACCTCAAGACCGATATTGGAATGTGGTTCTCCGTGAAGGAAGGATTCATCCCTCCAAGAGACGTAGAGGGAAAAGAGTTGGAGTCCTCGCGATGGTCGGCTAAGCAAACTCGGAAAGGAGAAGCCGATGCGAAAGCCGTGGTCACCTTGCAATGCGGGATGACCAAGGACCAACTAATCAAAGTTGATCCCTTCACAAGCGCAAAGGATCTATGGAACAAGCTCATTGAGCTTCATGAAGGCACCCGGGACTCAAGGATAGCCAAGAGAGACTTGTTCCTCAACCAGCTCCAAAATCTCTCCATGAAGGAGATTGAAACGGTAAGTGAACTTCATGGTAGATTCAAGGAGATACTCAACGGTCTCCACTCCATTGATGAAAAGGTCGAGAACCGCGACCTTATAAGGTACGTTCTAAAAGCTTTTCCAAGGAATGCCTTGTGGTCATTCATGGTGGATGCCTACAAGGTATCCAAGGATTTGTCAATTGTTAAGTTAGAAGATTTATTTTGTGAAATGAAATTACTTGAGATCGCTAACCAAAGCCCAAAGGAGAAGGGTGTGGCTTATGTGGCAGACGACAGAAGAAAGCAGAGGAAGGAGAAGGAGGAAAGGGAGGAGGAGAAGAACACATGTCACATGGCTTTCATGGCACTAGAGGTACCAAATGAAGAAAGTGGTGACGAATCGAGTGACTCCTCAACCGCGGCTTCATCATCTTTGGATGATGAAGGGGTAATTTCTCCCGAACTGGATAAATGCTATAGAACAATAGCTTGCTCGACAAACATGCTTAAAAAATCTAAGAATAATGTGAAGGTTTTAAAATTAGAAATAGAACAATTGAAAACACCTAAAGACCATGATATTGATGACTTGCATGTTAAGATTCTTGAGGATGAAAATAAGGACTTGAAGAGCGAAGTTGAAAACCTCAAGAATATTCTTGAGAAATTTTCAACTAGCTCCAAAACTTTAGATATGATCCTCAATTCACAAAGAGTGGTTTACAACAAGGCCGGTATAGGTTACCGACCTAAAGAACCAACCTTTGTGTCATCAATGTCTAGAACTCGTATTAGACCACCAAATGATTCTAGGGTTCATGGACGTAAGAAGAAAATGACTAAGACATGGGTGCCTAAGGCCTTCATTATAGATGCATTAGGCCCCAAATTTTGGGTACCTAAAACCTCTATCTTTCGGGTAGTATAGCATTGATTGAGGGGGAGCATCTATCAACATGGGATGTTGATAGTAGGTGCTCCAAACACCTGATCATGAATGAAAAATTCCCATTAAATTCTATGATCCCCATTATTTTGGTTTTTGTAATGATATAAGTCCTTGGCCAGTAATTTTTGAATGAATGAAGATTCTATGATGTTGCTTCCCTGACATAGTCTAGCGTTTTTCTTTGCTATGTATGCCATGTTTAATCTTCAGTTTACTTGAAAAGAGAGTAGGTGTAATTTGTTGCTTGTAAATGAGTTTAGGACTTAATGGAGGATTAAACTCTGATAATACACTTGTCACGAAGTTGTTAAACTCATAAGGACTCTTGATTCTTGTTAAGGAATCAATTCTAGTCAAGGGAACACCTCCAGGATGATAAACATCCATCTAATGGTAATAGAATTCGAAAGAACGTCTGATACTGCGATTTCTGAAATCGTATCAAAAAATTTCTGATATCTGATCGGTCCGCAGACCGATCAGGAGTTGGCTGAACGGTCCACAGATCGATCAGTGAGCTCACAGAAGGATCACAAACCTTCTGTTCAATCCCTGATCGATCACCGGACCGATCAGGGGTTGACCTGATCGGTCATGAAGACCGATCAAGCAATTCTAGGAAAAACCACAGAAATTCCTCTGTATTGGACCTGATCGGTCCACGAACCGATCTGGAAACCCTCCTGTTCGGTCCACAGACCGATCAGTGAGGTTCACCAAACCTTCTGTTCGGTCCCTAATCGATCCGCAGACTGATCAGGGACTTCCCTGATCGGTCACCGGACCGATCAGGATGCTGCCAGACCGATCAGGTGGAACCCTGATCGGTCTGAGTATCTCTGGATCGAACGGTGATCCGTTCGATCGCATTAACTTCGGTTGGTGGATCGGTCCACCAACCTATTAACTCCATACCCTTACACCTCCAAACCCTAGCCGACCCTCATTCTACGCAAATCGCATTGAGCAATTCCTCTCTTCTTCCCGCGAGTGCTGCGAGCTCCTCTTCCTTGTCTGCGTGAGTCTCAGTTTACGCTCGACTCCAGCTTTTTCTTCCTGCGCTTCTTCTTCCTGGGCTTCGGTGAGAGCTCAGCAAGTCCTGTGGGGTTTGTGAGTGCACGAGTCCTCTTCACTGCGAGTTCCTTGTGTGTTCTCTGGAGTTTCTTTGGAGGTCCAGTTCTTGAAGCATCGTGTGTATTCTTCTTCCAGCGCAAGTCCTCTGCAAGCTCTTTGTGAGTTTCTGAGCTCCATTCTCTGCGCAGCCTATCTGAAGGGGCCTTCCAAAGTATTGAGCGATTTCTCTATTTTCCCCCCTCTCGATCCAACCAATCTCACTCTATGGCACCCAAGTGAGTGTGTTTATCATTTTTGCAGTTATTATCATTTTTGTGTTTCCTAATGATCTGCTAATCATCATGTTTCACATTGTGGTGTGTTTGCCTTTACCTTGCCGTGCCCTCAAATTTCAATCTCATTGATCTTTTGGTTGTGTGATTTATTTTTGCCATGATGATCAATTGTTCATTTTACTTAACCTTACTAATTAAACCTAATTTCATCTGATTATTCTGTGTGAACTTCATTTGGTCATTGTTTTTCTTCACTTGATCAATTCAATACCATGCCCTTAATTTCCTATCTTTTTCTTGTGTCATTGAATGCATGATCAAATCAACCTTCGCTTGATCATTTATTTGTTGCCATGATCTTAATTTTGATCAATGCCTTTGTGGTGAACCTCATTTGATTCATTCAACTGTCGTGATTTCCAACCCTTAGGAGATCTTCCAAGGGCAAAGAACCTGCCGAGGGGACCTCTAGATCAAAAGCCCCCTCTTCATCGGCTAGGGCTCAACCTTCCTCGAGCTCTAGGTTCCCTAATGCCGCCCTTGAACAAGCCTTCCAAACTCGAACTTTTAAACTTCTCCCGTGTAGATCGATTGATAGGCCTTTCCTATATGAGCATTGTCCCTCTATTAAAGAGGTTCTTGACTTCTATAACCTTGACTTTTTTCTTTCTCTTGAGAGAACCATCAACCTTGACCTTGTCCTTGTATCAGAATTCTATAACAATCTACAACTGGAACCACAAGGGCGTTTAGAATTTACAACTAGGGTAGCCAAGACGAATCTTGATTTTACTTATGATAATTTTTCTGAGTTTCTTCGCGTTCGACGATCGCCAAATGTCTGTTCTTTCTACCCTGAGCTCCCAGATCCTTTGCTGCCTCCATTTGAGGGAGTCACCCCCGACTCCATCTATGAGCACTTTTTGGGACACCCTAGGCCGGATGGCCTCGATGAGTTAGGGTCTGATTTCCCTACTTTTGCTGCCCTCAGATTATCTCCTGTAGATTATATTCTATTCAAGATCATCACCCAATGCATTCTGCCAATAACTTCAAAACCCCTTGCTGAGATCCGCCCTTACCATTGCTTGATGCTCTACGGGATGCATCGCCTCCTCGATTTTGATATCACGACATGCATTCTCGGTTCCATCATGACCTATAGTCCCAACCGTTGCACAGTCTACATGCCTTTTGGACATGTTATCACTGACTGGCTTCAGTCAGTCGGTGTTGATGTGTCCAAGGGCAGGACCGTGCCCATGGTTCGGCAGGATTGCCGATTTAGCAGACGTGTGTTTGCTAAGTCTGGCATCATTGTCGGACCTCAGGACCAGGGCCTTCTATGGAAGGATGGGCGAGGTCTAGGGGAGCTACCTCGGGGCACACACGCACAGGTACCAGCCACTCCGGCTGCACATCAGGAGGCGCCTGCAGCAGCACATGACAAGTACGAGCCAGATCCTGACCTCCGGTGGCAGGTCGCAGAGCTAGAGCAGACGATCCAGCATGAGCTTCATGTTTCAGAGCTCCGGCGACAGGAGATCCGCTCGGAGGTGCAGTCTATCGACCGTTGATTACTCACGATCGAGTCCGAGGTCTCTGGGATGCGTTCCGGTCAGGAGGCGTGGTTTGCAGAGTGGCGTGCTTGGGCAGCTGGTCATCCGTACCAGCCCATATTTCCTGGATTTGCGCCCACCAGCAGCACAGCCCCCGGGTGCTTGTACTCTGATTCTGATTATGCTTCCATGACTTGTGATGTATCTGACTATCTGACTGATCTCTTGTATGACTGGCTATTTCATGTTTATTTCTATTTCATGTCGTCTTCTATTTCATATGATGCATATGATTTTCCTATCATGGTTTATCTTTATCATATGTCTTTTATATGACTTCGAATTAATCATTTCCTGTTTGTTTTGTGAAAACTCTGGGTTGAGGGGGAGGTTTTTAAACTTAACAACTAGTCTACATTCTTTTCAGTGTTTGACAAAGGGGGAGAGTGTGGTTAGTTAAGTTTAGGATGATTACGAGTATAACTATTGTAGGGGGAGGACCCTGATTCTCCTACGATAGTGAAATTTGATTACAATTAATTTCAAATACCAAAACTTAAAATCGGGTTGTCAAACAACAAAAAGGGGGAGATTGTTGATGCTGTCTTACCCTGATTGTTGTTTTGGTATTGACACCGATTTTAGTTTAGGTTAATAAGATGAGTCTGGATTAAGTCCTGGTCGGGGACTGGGCACGACTCCCGGTGAGTGAAGCCGGGTTACTGAAACCCCGGTGAGTGAAGCCGGGTGATTGGAAACCCCAGTAAGTGAAGCCGGGTCCCGGTGAGTGAAGCCGGGTGATTGGAAACCCTGGTGAGTGAAGCCAGGTCCCGGTGAGTGAAGCTGAGTGATTCGAAACCCTGGTGAGTGAAGTCAGGTCCTAGCGAGTGAAGCTAGGTTGAATGAAGTCCCGGTGAGTGAAGCTGGGCACGAAGTCTTGGTCCGGTGGACTAAGCAGTGCGTGTACTGGTCGGAGAGGGCACGTGAGCTCGTTCTCTGGGACCAGAATGAGTCAGAGATGGCTAGGGAGGTGTTTCTCTGGACTTAGGGCTGATTTGGTCGAAGCTGGATTGGCCTGGTGACCGATCAGGGAGTTGGCACGAACTCCCTGTAGTGGATCGGTCTGGTGACCGACCCAGTAGTGTCTGACCGTTCTGGTGAACGATCAGGGAGAGAACAGAAAGGTTTCTGTTTGGCCTCTGATCGGTCTGGTGACCGATCAGGGAGAAGTCGGATGGATTCACAAAGTTTCTGTGAGGAACTTTGATCGGTCAGATTGACCGATCAAACTGTCGCAGAATCCTCATCCTGACCGATCAGGATGGCTCCTGATCGGTTAGGGAGTGATCTGATCGGTTACCAGACTGATCAGGGCACAACCTGATCGGTCTGGGGACCGATCAGGGCTTTGGCCTGCGAGAGCTGGAATTCCTCCAGTAAGTGTTGGATCGGTCCGGTGACCAATCCATGATCTGTGATCGGTCAGTGTGACCAATCACAAGAAGTCCGCGATTCCCAGTTTCTTGCTGTGGACCGATCAGGCTGGGTCCTGATAGGTCAGGACTTACCCTGATCGGTCTGGTGACCGATCAGGATCCTCTCTGATCGGTCTGTGGACCGATCTGTAGCTGACAGCTTTAATTTAAATCCGCTGTCAGACTTCTGATCACGTTTGTTTGCTTCTGTATTTTCTCTGCTACTTACTGATTCCCATTTGATTTCATTTGCTAAACTTCTGTTAAGTGTGCAAGTGATGCAGAGATGATTTCAAATAGTGGAGGAGGGTTAGCTGAGATCTTTCGGTGCCACAGTTTTGACGTTTTCCTCTTCTCAGGTCTTCAATGGGCGACTGCGCTACTGAGAAGCTAACTGGGGCTCGGCTAAGGAGAGCTCAGGGAGTCTAGGAGAGGTCAGTGTAGCTGGGGCAGTTGTAGATGAGCAGCTGGGAGCTGCAGAGGAGAGTCTGGTGGTAGCAGGTTAAGTGTTGGCTGGCGAAGAAGAGAAGGAGCGCTTGATCTGTTCTTGCAACAACTCTCCATCTCTCTGCGACAACTCTGATTTTGATTCTGCACCTTGAAGCATACTCTTGAGCATTCTTTGAAGCTTCTGCAACTTGAGCACCTTGAATCAGAGAAGAGCTTGGCGAGTCATCAGCAAGCAGACACGAAGAGCGGGGAGCTCTTGCATGAGAGTTGTGCTGGGTGAGCTCGGTGAAGTGTTTCTTTCTGTGTGTTCATTGTGCTCTGTAAGTGTGTTTTGTCTCTGTGCTTTCATTTCATATCTCTTTGTTGAGACTTGCTGTGGAGAGGTTTCTCCACCGAGAAGGAGGTTCCATTTGATATCTGGATTTTTCGGGGCTTGATCTGCCGACGATCAAGGGATCGCCTACCTTACGGGCACGCCAAGGAGTAGGGGCAAGTTATCCCCGAACCTTGTATATCCTCATGTTAGAGTTTTTGGTTTGTTCTTAATTTCTGCATCTCTAGTTTTGCTTGTTTGCTTCCGCTGTTGTTAACCTCTAAGTGCAGAAAATCTAAAAGAGCAAGAGATTTTAGTGTCTGGCTACATTCACCACCCCTCTCTAGCCATCCAAGCACCAACATACACCAGTCGACTGACACTAATCAGTTTTAAATTTTAGCCTTTTGGGTTGAAATTCAGAAATGCATTATAAATTTTAAAAAATTTGAAAAATTATAAAATTATACAAACATATTTCTTTTGACATTCTCTAACTGCGAAAAATATGTTCTCAAGATAAATCTAAATATTTTTGAATTTTTGATCAAAACTCAAAAACTTTAAAAACCTTCATTTTTGTATTAAACTTAAGCCTTAGTTTTGAAACCATATATTTTTCAAATCTATGCCATAGTAAATAAAAAACAGAATTGTCTTCAAAATATTTTAAATATCCAACTATGATCTATGGGCAAGATACCAGTTAATTAAACATTTATTTTCCCCATAGTTGGTATATTATTGCTAAAATGATACATTTCATAATTATCAAAATGTCATAGACACATGTGAATTATGAGTATCATCCTATCATCTCATATGCATAAATAAAACCATAAATCAAGTCATTATGAGATGTAATAAAGGTAATGTTGGTGCAATAGACCCAATTTGACCTGGTAGATCATGAGTTTTGATGTGTGTGACAATATGATTAAGTTAGATTTTATATTGGTTGGATGTGTGTGTTTGAGTCTTGCAGGACTTGGTGAACCACACATGAGGAACAATGGAGTAAATCATCCGAGAGACGAGAGTCGATGGAAGAGGACTTCAAAGGGTGAGCCAAGGAAGTAGACTTCAAAAGCATACGCGAAGGATGGTACGGAGACAAGCCGCGGGCTTGTGTACGCATCCAAGGGACGAGAGCCGAAGGAAGATAACTTCAAGGGACAAGCCGAGGAAGTAGACTTCAAGGCATACACAAAGGATGAACTCCGGAGTGATTGAGAGTGAGCTTGTAAGTTGGGCAGTCGACTGGCAAGGGAAGCAGTCGACTGGCACCGCTGAGAGTGAACTGTAACAGTCGATTGGTAAGGGAACCAGTCGACTTATCTTTCTGTAAGGTCGAACAACATGTAACAGTCGACTGGTATGGGAAATAGTCGACTGATCTGTTCGAAATCCAGCCGTTAGGCTAGCCACCAGTTGACTGGCCCTCGGGGCAGCCGACTGGTGTCAGGGTTAAGCTGTTTTGTTAACAACTCTCTCTTCTATTTAAAGAGGAGCTTGAGACTTGAGAAGGGTTAGCTGTGCTATTGTGAAACATCCTTGCTCAAGTGCTCAAGCTTCCAAGTCCACTCTCTTCCTCCTAACCCTAACTCTCATCTTGTAAAGAGGAAGAGACTTTGTGAGAGATTGTTCTCCACCGAGAAGGAGAAAGCATTAACCAGAGATTGTCGGGGATTGATCCACCGAAGGATCAAGGGTTCGTCTACCTCATGGACACACCGTGGAGTAGGAGCAAGCAATCTCCGAATCACATAAGAGGTTAAGTGTTAGCATTGTTTCTAATTGTAATTTGCATTTCCGCTTGCGCACTAACCTTGTAGGAAGAATCAATCGACTTGGGGGAATCAAGCTATTCACCCCCCCTCTAGCCAGTCCATCGGTCCTAACAAGTGGTATCAAAGCGCAAGGTCACCTTCAATTGGACTAACCGCCTAGAAGTGCATATTCATCAAAATGGCCGGCTCCCATATCCATCCACCCAAATTCGAAGGAGAATTCTCTTGGTGGAAGAAGAGGATGGAGGTATTCTTTAATACCGATTTTGATATCATGTTAATAATGAAAAATAGTTTTGAAGTGCCTAGGGATCAAGAGAACTAGCTACTTGAAAAGATAAGATGGAGCAAGAAGCAAAGAGATGATTATCTAGCAAATTCAAAAGCTTTTCACCATCTACTAAGTGTGCTTCCCCAACAAGAGGTAACAAGGATTGGGAGCTACTCAAGTGCCAAAGACTTATGAGTTAAGCTAGTAGAACTTCATGAGAACACTTCGGAAGCAAAGTTGGTAAAGAGAGACCTTCTCCGTGTAGGGATCTATAGGCAAAAATATTCAAAAATCACAGAGAAAATAATAGATCTCACGAGCGATCCATGCGAAAGAAAACTCATACAATGTTAATTTACAAATTCTTATCATATAGGTATACCTTTGGCGCGTGCCCTTCGCTTATCCCGCTTGTCCGAGGTATGTCGGATCTCCTGCACGTTCAAGTGTCTATGCCTCTATGCGTATCCACACGAACACGATTTCTCAAGCTTCGGAAAAGAATCGCCATTGTAGTGCTAGCTACAAGAGGAGATTCACAAAACAAGGAGAGTGAGAAGAGGGATTTTGGCTAAGAGAAGGAAGGGAAGGAAAAATGATAAGTTTATCATCCAAATGACAAGAAAAACTATTTTATACTCATCCCATAAATATGAAAAAATTTTGTCCCTTTAGCTTCCCTCCATTAATGCTAATAAAAACCCACTTAAAGCATATTTTCTCATGTGACTCTTCAACTTCTCCTCATCCAATGAAGATAAACTTTTCATCTTCCTCTATTATTACTTTATTAAACATTTTAATGAATTAATATCTCATTCAAATGTGGTTGAGTCTAATCTAAATGAGTCAAACTCAAATTAGATCTCAATCTCATAATCCAATTGGATTCACTTGAGTTTAACTCAATTAATCCAATTCGGATCAAATATTTGTCAAACTAAGATCAATTAATCTCCGAAGCATCGTGTCCTTAGTGTGTGACCCAATAGGTTTTCATAATGTTGGCAATGTATCTAAACCACTTTAGGCACATAATCAATGAGCGACATCTAGCAATGCATCATTGCTACCCAAGTGACGAGAAAGTCGAGATCCGACTTAACCTCCGTGACTATGACAATGTATGACCTTGTCCTTCTATCCTCGATATCTAGATTGACCAATGAGGCATAGACCGTGTCATCCTCGATCAATCTTTGTGTTTCTTGATCCCCGAGTAGACTCACTCAAACAAATGAGCTCAATATCTCATATTAACTTATTTGAGCATGATCATGCGTTTTGGTAGTCCTACTCGATTAAGGGGCCCACAGATATCAGTCCGTCATATGAGAGGGATAGATCCCATCTACATCATTCACATCCCTCCGCATAATTCGTTTCATACCCAGTGATCGCCTTTATAGTCCACCCTGTTATGAGTGACGTTTGACGATACTAAAGTACACAACTCCTTATGTAGGAAACCGTACTGACTTCAGGTCTAAGGACTATTCATACTAATAGTCATATGAGAAAGTTTAACACTCATATGATAATCTATGAAACTTTCTCATGGTGGGTCAATTCAGTACATATTCTCTAATATATACCCATGTGTCAACTTGATATCATATATCCATGACTTGTGAGCTCAAGTCATCAATTGACCAACATGCTAGTCTCCATGCATTAATATTGTCCTTGAATATTAATGCTTGACTAGGAATGGTTTAGTGTAGTATTCTTTACATCATTTCACTATCGATTCAACCAATTGATATGATGTAGATAAGAACCTACTACCCAAGGACATTATTATACTTAGTTATTTGGTACAAATATAAAGTAAGTATAGTAACCAAACATGCCTTTATTAATGATAGAATATGATACAAAAGGTCCCTAGTCAATGATCACATACTAATACTCCAATCTCAACTCAACAACATCAAACTTGACAAAGTGGAGAAGGTATCTAACTTACATGCTAGAATTAAAGAAATTGTTAATGGACTAACAAGTGTAGGTAAGCAACTCTCTAACCGAGACATATTGATGAAATCCATCAAATATCTTTCCAAGAATCACAAATTGAAGCTCAATAGTGGACTTATATTACATATCCAAGGATTTGGAGAAAGCTTCTCTAGAAGAATTCTTCTCAATCATGAAGCTCCATGAAACTTGAATTGGAGGAGCAATTGAAGAAGTTTACAAACCAAGAGGAGTAGCCATTGTGGCAAACAAGGGAAAAGACAAGAAGAAGAAGGCCTCATCATCCGATTCGGAAGAGTCAAGTGCATCCATGGATAGTGATGAGGAAGCCTATATGGTATGAAAAATGAGAAAAACCTTTAAACATTTTTCAACTAACAAATCTCATAGTAGAAAAAGTTTAAGGAGCAAGAGTAAGATAAGAAAAATCATTTGCTACAATTGTCAAGGTGGACATATGAGAGATGAATGTACTCTTTTGAAGAAAAAGGGAAGAAGAAAAAAGAGAAGAAGAAAACAAAAGAAAAGGGGAAGAAGGCCCAAAACATAAAAGCAACATGGGATAAGTCATCATCATGAGAAGAGGAGGAACACCATGTGTCCCATTTTGCTTTAATGGGAATTGAAGATATTGCCTCGACTTCATCCGAAGTTGAAGAAGGAAAAAGTTCAAGTGAAGATGAAAGGAGCTCAAGTGAAGGGGGAGGCTCAATTTCGGACTCGGATGTCTCAGTAAATGAAGTATACAATCTACCCACTACTACTTTAGTTAAAATAATTTCTGGCACAAATGATGACTTGTTTAAAGTTAGGAAGAAAATCAAATGTTTGAAATATGAAATTTGCATGCTAAATGAAAAACTAGAATCCATGACACTTAGGGATAACATACATCCTTCCTACTCTTCTAGTTTAAATGATTCATGTTTGGAAGAGGAAAATAGGGAATTAAGGGTGCGTTTGGTTGGAGGTTATCTTTAATAACCTTGGTTATCCATCCAGGTTATCAACGAAAATCTTGTTTGGTTTACATAATCAACGATTTCCAAGTAATGATCGATGCCCGACACGTAAGCAAAAGGAGCATGCAACCTGGAATCGGAAAATCATAGGAAAGTAAGGTTTTTCTTCATTCCGGGGTTATGAAACTTTTTATTGCAAAATTATCCTCCAATGTTTACATTTAAGATGAAAATAACCATTACAATTTATTAAATTCCGAAAGCATTATTCGCGGCCGATGACCGACAACGACGGTCGGCAACCATGCGTCGGCCGCCGGCGCCGTCGGCCGCCGCTGCCGGCGGCCGACAACCGGCTACCTCTGCCGGTGACTGACGACCGCCGACGACGGTCGGCGATCGGGGACCGAGGATCGGCGACTATGGTTGGCGACCGGCGGCCATGGTTACCCATTCTGAATTTTCAAACATAGTAACCATATATGTTTACAATTTTAATTAAGTGTAAGATTTAAATTAATGTTTAATTTTAATTATATTATAATTTAATTAAGTTAAAATCTTAATTACGTTAAAGTTTTTTTAATTTTAATTAAATAATGTTAAAGTTTAATTAAGTTGAAATTTTTAATTAAGTTAAAGTTTTAATTAAATTTTCCTTATTTATCTCATCCGGTCTACTTCTTCAACTAAGATAATCCTCAAGTTTTTTGAAATTAGTTAAGTTGATTTTCAGGGTTGTCTTAACTTGTGTTAGATTAAGGATAACTTTGAGTCTACCAAACGAGCTTTCTTAGATAAGCTTTTAGGTCATGGTGAGTCACTTAGACATTATTAGGATAAGCTTTTAGGTCATGGTGAGTCACTTAGACATTATTAGAAGTAATCTCGTGTCTTAGATAAAACTTTCCAATTTATCTTACCCAAGAGACTTAGTACTAAATTTTAATTTAGCGAGTTAGAACTAAACCTAATTATCTAGTTCTTGATATCTTGGAGGTGGTTGAAGTTTCAACTAATTTGGTATCTCTCCTCAATCACATATTTTATATTTTATGTAATATTTTGTTTAGTTCTACTTGCTTAGTTATAGAGAAACTAGTATGAGAAAGGTTTTTAAGTTAAATTGAATCTTTGATAGAATTTTTATTTTAACTTAATTAATTTTAATTCAATTTGAATGTTTAAGTTAATTTAATTATAATCTGTTTAGTTAATCAATTTAATATTTAATTATTTTTCAAATTAATTTATTAATTCATTCCAGATCAAAATTTTGAACTTATTTATTAAATTAATTTCGAGTTGATTAATTAAACTTCAGTTTAAATTTCAATTAATTAACTTTAATGTGTTTGATATTTGCTAATTCAGTTATGAATTGATTTTCATTCATTAATTTAATTTAAGCTTTTAATTTTGAATTAATTATGCTGGTTAAATTATATCCATTTAAAAAAGTGTACTTAAGATTTAAATTTAAGTTTGAATTGGTTTAATTTGATAAATTATCTTTATTTGAAATATTATTTTTAATATTTAAATTCTTAGTAATTTTTAATTTCGAATTGGTTAGATTATCTTGTTTAAATTATTATTAATTTTTAATTTAAAATTTCTATGATTTAATTTTGATTTTATCCTATTGTTTGAATTAATTAATTTAATTGAATTTATCTTATATAACTTATCAATCTTAATATTTAAATATCTATTATTTAAGATATTATCTTTAATATTAACTCTTTACTAATTTTTTATTTTATTTATTAAGTTATGTTTGTTTACTATCTTACCTTAGAATTTATATTTTTATTAATTTTTAATTTCGAATTTGTTAAATTGTTTGTGTTTAAAAATAAATTCATTATTTTAACAGCCCCTAGAATGGCCCCATTAGAGGTAAATTCATGTATATAGGCGGTAAACATATGATAGAATAGAAAATACAAATTATCAATTCCTAAAAATCGACCATTGTTACGTAAAAATATAATACATCCATCGTATACATTACGTCCTGGGGCAATTGTTTATGTTTAAGATCTTATCTTCAATATTTAAATTTTTATTAATTTTTAATTTAGAATTAATTAAATTGATTATGTTTATATTTTATTTTTAATATTTAAATCAATTAAATTATTTGTGTTTAACATCTTATCTTTAATATTTAAATTTTCTTTATCTTTTAAATTTATGATATTATTTAATCAAATCGAATTTTTTAAGTAGATTTTATCTATAGAATTATGCTTACGATTTAAATTTTTATTTAAGATAGAAATTTCCAAGTTGATTTTAACTAGAGTATCTATATTGTCTTTGACAATTTATATTTTTTAAATTAACTTTATTATTAATTATTTCTGAATATTTTTAATATAATTAATTAATTTTGAACTATCACAAGATAAAATTAAGTTATTTAAATTGACATAATAGTAGGATTAATTAATATTGAATTTTAAAATTTCGAATTTTCGGATTTAATATTTTATTATTATCTGAATTATTAATTGGATTTGATAATTAAAATTTCAGAATTATTAATTAAATTTCCAGATTTATTAATTTCTTTTTCAGATTTATTACTTTCATTTTCAGAATTTTAATTTCATTATTGATTAAATTTCCAGTTTTATTAATTTCATTTTCAGATTTATTACTTTCATTTTCAGATTTATTTCTTTCATTTTCAGAATTATTAATTACATTTTTCAGATTTATTAATTGATTTTCCAGACTTATTAATTTCATTTTCAAAATTAATGATTAAATTTCCCAGTTTATTAATTGATTTATACGGATTTGATAAATTTATTAAATCTGAATTTTTATTAATGAAATTATTTAATTTAATATTTTCGAAATTAAATAAATCTGAACTTTTATTAACTACAATATTTAATTTCGGATTTGTATTTTTAAATTTTATATTTGAATATTCAGATTTATTTAATTAAATTTTTTATTAAATAATTTATATACATTGATTTGGGCAATTTTATGTTTGACCAGTCAAGATTAATTGATAAAATCTTGATTAAAATCTAGATTATTGCTTAATTTCTTATCATTAATTAAGGTTGAATTTTTTTCAGTTCTAATTTAGCATGCAAATCTAAATTGGTTCAAAAAAATATTATCTAAATCATCATGGATTCTAAGATTGTTTTTGTAAATTATAAATTGACTTATAGGAATCTCAACCCCTAATTTATTAGGTTTTTCTGTTGGTTTGGATTCGTATCTAGATTCAACTCTAACTTGATCCTCTATCTTTTATGGATCTTCATGAAATTTGATTAATCGATTGTAAAGGTCATAGACATCTTTTGAATTCTCTAATTTTGCATAACACTTTATTTGATAATTGATCCAGGCGAATGACTTTTTTCTTTCAGAAAAGTCAGAGGCCCGGTCGGGTCCAATCCAACGTAACCCGAATCAGATGTAGTCAAGTCGGGTCCTTCTCGGGCTCACGGGCCTGGCCTAGTGGTTAATCAGGGGAGCGAAGGCCTTGGCAGATAAGATCTCGATGCAGGTTCAAATACTCGGGGTCGGTCACCCGAGGTCGGGCACTCGGGGTCGGTCGCCCGGGGTTGGGCATTCGGGGTCGATCGCCCGAGGTCGGGCACTCGGGGTCGGCCGCCCGGGGTCGGGCACTCGGGGTCGGCCGCCCGAGGTCGGACACTTGGGATCGGTCACCAGAAGTCGGGCACTCGAGGACGGTCACCCGAGGTCGGGCACTCGAGGACGGTCACCCGAGGTCGGGCACTCGGGGTCGGTCACCCGAGGTCGGACACTCGGGGTCGGTCGCTTGAGGTCGGGCACTCGGGGACGGTCACCCGAGGTCGGGCACTCGGGGACGGTCACCCGAGGTTGGGCACTCAAGGTTGGTCGCCCTAAGTCGGACGTTGGGGGTCGAAGTCAAGGAACCCCCAGCCGAGCTCCCTGAGTGCACTCCATGAACACAGGCTCAGGATCTAAACTTATCCAACTGGTTCGGATTATTGATTAGAGCAAACCTACGAACCTACCAGATAATAATAGAATCACCCCGGCAATGACAAGCTGGCAGACCTATGACATAATCATTACTTAACAAGGCCACCTGACAGCGCCGCCCAGCGTTAAGGAGAATCAGAAGAGACAGTTTAGACAGGCTGTCAGGCGGCTATGTTAGTCTCATAGAGCCACCCAAGCTGTCAGTTGTTCAGTCTGCCAACTGATTCATCCTTAATGAGATAGGACGTCTCTGACAGGGCAGGGGATTTTCCTCGCCCTATATAAACCCCCCTTTGGGCTCCAAAGGGGGGATTGCTGCCATTTTGCAACCACACCACTACTCTACGAGCTACGTATTTGTCCGAGCCGAGTGACTTGAGTCTTTTCCTCATTTGAGCCCTACCCCTAGTTCCCGAGCTCCAGCAGATCGGGTCGTCTTGGTCAGACCGAGTCGTCCGAATGAGAACCGGTCCTCATTTGAGCCCGACGTTGGATTGGACCCGACGTGCTGCTTCGATCCGGGCCGACTCGCCCGACCGATAATCCTCCAGCTCCTTTTTCAACCGAGCTATCTCAAGGTCCTTCTCCTGGTTGGAAGTCTCTCGGGCTGCTAGCTATTTTTCTTTGCTGGTTAACCGAGCCTCCAGACCCTGGAAGGCCTCCTATTGGGAAATCAGCTCGGCCTCCTTGTTTGTTAAAGCGAGCTGAGTTTGATGATGGGCCTCGGCCGATTCTTTCAGTTTTTGCTGGAGACCCTTGGCGTCTGCGGTTTTCTTGTCCAGGTCGGAGCGGGCCCGAGTGTAGCGAGTCTGAATAGTTTTCTTCTCGCCCTCCACATGCACCACCCGAGCGGACAACCGATCCATCTCCTGTACAGCGGAGGCCAAGGCCAAGTGCTCTTCCTCGGATTGAGTCTCCAGCTTCGATAGTCGCAGCCTTAATGCAGTTATTTCCGAGTGCAGAGCATCCCTACCTTCATCACCAGGAAGAAGAGTGCAATCAGCCAGCTTGCTCTCCAGCTCTTGCACTCTCATCTCGGTCGCTCGGCGTCCCCGAATGTTCACAACTAATGCTTGGCCGACTGACTGGCTCGCCGCCCAGTGCTGCATCATGACAAGGATGTCATCCGCGTGAGCAGAGATAAAAGAGGAGATCGAGGGAGAGGCAGAAGTACCTGAGTGGCCTCCAAGAAAAAGTTATTCGCCAGGCTCATGGGATTCGCGTCCGTGGTCAACACCCGACCTTGGCCCCAGCTGGCGACTAGCCGACCATGCAGGTTGAGTGGCTGAGGTTGAACTATCTGAGCCATGGTGGTCTCCGACGGAAGCTGGACATTCACCGGCTGTTGGGTAGGCGATTGCATGGACAGAAGAGCATCAACCACTTCGGCGCGGCGGGCGTCCAGCCGAGGCACCGGTAGCGATGGCACAGTGCCCGAGGTCGAGGCTCCCGACCGGATCGCTACCGGGGTATCCGCAATGGCTCCTGAGCGAGGCGTGGGTGGAGTAGGAGCTGGAGCTCTTGGCTGAAGAGGAGCCGAGCCGGAGGCCGGGGCCTGAGAGCTAGCCTTACCGCGATCCGGACGAGGGGTCAATGCAACTTGGCCCCCTGAAGCTCGTCCCGGGGTGGAGGATGTGCCTGTAGAAACAGTCACTCGGCGACGCTTCCTCACCAGGCCCTCAGGCTCTGGCTGGTCCACTTCCTCCTCTTCTGTTGCTTGCCGCGTCGGCCCTTCATCTACCACTTGGGGAACTACGTCTGAGTCCCCGGCTGGAACAGTGCCATCTGAGTCGTCTTCCCCAGCCTCAAGTGGCTCTGGGGACGGAGCAGCGTTTACGGGCGGCACCGCCCGCTCGGCAGCTAGCCGCGCTGCTAGGGCATCCATGGCTGCCTCTTCTCAAGCCATTACGTCGTCAACCCGGGCATTGTACATGGTCTCAGCTGCAACAAAGAGAAAGTCTTTGTTAGCACTAACAAGTCTACAAGTACAACACAAACATACCGAGAGTGTCGGGCAATTCCGCCGGGATCTGGCTCAGCTGGAAAAGATACAACATGCCCTCGATCAGTAGTTTGCCCGCATGGTAGCGGACTCCCCCGAGCTTTGAGAAGGCCAGTTGGTAGCCCGGATCCGAACGGAGGTTTTTGGGCAGTTGTGGGTGGTCGGGAAGGTCTTCCACCCACTCGATAGGCCAGTTCGAGGCGGGGGTCAACTTAATATAGAAGAAGTGGGATTTCTAACCTTTGTTAGAAGAAGGGACTTTCTCCAGAAAGGACGCTTTAATACGGGCCTGGAAGTAGAAGTTCCCAGGCTCTTGCTTCTTGAGGTAGTAGAAGTAATGGAACGTCCGGGGATCAAGGGGGACTTCATGAGCGGTGAAAATGATCACTGCGCCACACAGGATCCTAATGGAATTGCGGGCTAATTGAGACAGAGACACTTGGAAATATCGACAGATTTCGCGGAAGAAAGGATGAAGGGGAAAACGTAAGCCGACCAACAGTTGGTCGGAGAAGACGGTAAAATAGTTCATGGGAGGGCCGTGGGGCCGACCCTGACGGTCATGAACAGCCATCAAATGATCCTCGGGTATTTGGTAATCTATGCGCAAGGTCTCTAACTGACCTAGGGTTAAGGATGAACGAGTGGCTAAGTACCATGGTTCGGGCGGCACGGATGACTCCGCCATAAATGTAAGGTCGGGAAATACGAAGCAAAGACTCGGTGAAGAAGTACCTAAGGACGAGGTTCACCGGAAACACTGATCGCCGGAGCTAAGGAGGCCGGGCGGCGGAGATCGGATGGCAGCAGGAGGAAACGCAGGGGTCACGGTGAGAA
Organism: Boesenbergia rotunda; assembly: GCA_024364735.1. NCBI lineage: Eukaryota > Viridiplantae > Streptophyta > Magnoliopsida > Zingiberales > Zingiberaceae > Boesenbergia > Boesenbergia rotunda. The sequence goes on from JAGFNQ010000197.1 coordinate 265,613, forward strand.
AGGATGAAATGAGAAGGGGAAGCTATTTATACTGCGGACCAAGTAATGGGGACCGTTGGATGAAGGAGGGGGGGAGTGGCGAGCTCGGATTCCAGCTGTTCGATCTATGTCATTCCCTAGGTCTCGAGGCTTCCTCTGAGCGCCGCACGAGCCATAACGGTGACGCCTCGGTGCCAGAGGTTCCCAGTCGGGAAGTGACACGTAGCCTCGCATTAATGGGCGATTTGATGGGGGATCTGGCATTTAAGGAAGGAAATCAAATTTATGATGTGACGCGGGGGAAGGCGAGAAGAAGTTCAACCGACCGGGCCGGGAGCCTAGTCAGTCGGACTAAGCGCCTCCTTCGACTAGACTTGAAGGGGAGGCTTGTGATCCAGGCGAATGGCTTTTTTTCTTTCAGAAAAGTCGGAGGCCCGGTCGGGTCCAATCCAACGTAACCCGAATCGGATGTAGTCAAGCCGGGTCCTTCTCGGGCTCACGGGCCTAGCCTAGTGGTTAATCAGGGGAGCGAAGGCCTTGGCAGATAAGATCTCGATGCAGGTTCAAATACTCGGGGTCGGTCACCCGAGGTCGGACACTCGGGGTCGGTCACCCGAGATCGGGCACTCGGGGTCGGTCGCCCGGGGTCGGGCACTCGGGGTCGGTCACCCGAGGTCGGGCACTCGGGGTCGGCTGTCCGGGGTCGGGCACTCAGGGTAGGCCACTTGAGGTCGGGCACTCGGGATCAGTCACCCGAAGTCGGGCACTCGAGGACGGTCACCCGAGGTCGGGCACTCGGGGTCGGTCACCCGAGGTCGGGCACTCAGGGTCGGTCGCTCGAGGTCGGGCACTCGGGGACGGTCACCCGAGGTCGGGCACTCGGGGACGGTCACCCGAGGTCGGGCACTCGGGGTCGGTCACCCGAGGTCGGGCACTCGGGGTCGGTCGCTCGAGGTCGGGCACTCGGGGACGGTCACCCGAGGTCGGGCACTCGAGGTCGGTCACCCGAGGTTGGGCACTCAAGGTTGGTCGCTCTAAGTCGGACGTTGGGGGTCGAAGTCAAGGAACCCCCAGCCGAGCTCCCTGAGTGCACTCCATGAACACAGGCTCAGGATCTAAACTTATCCAACTGGTTCGGATTATTGATTAGAGCAAACCTACGAACCTACCAGATAATAATAGAATCACCCCGGCAATGACAAGCTGGCAGACCTCTGACATAATCATTACTTAACAGGGCCACCTGACAGCGCCGCCCAGCGTTAAGGAGAATCAGAAGAGACAGTTTAGACAGGCTGTCAGGCGGCTATGTCAGTCTCATAGAGCCACCCAAGCTGTCAGTTGTTCAGTCTGCCAACTGATTCATCCTTAATGAGATAGGACGTCTCTGACAAGGCAGGGGATTTCCCTCGCCCTATATAAACCCCCCTTTGGGCTCCAAAGGAGGGATTGCTGCCATTTTGCAACCACACCACTACTCTACGAGCTACGTATTTGTCCGAGCCGAGTGACTTGAGTCTTTTCCTCATTTGAGCCCTACCCCTAGTTCCCGAGCTCCAGCATATCGGGTCGTCTTGGTCAGACCGAGTCGTCCGAATGAGAACCGGTCTTCGCTTGTCGACAGGATCAATAATAATTTTAAATTTTGATTTATTACCATTGGATTCATTTCTGTGTCTTAATTGGATCGCTTTAGTAACATGTCGTAGTCGAAATCACCCATCATTATGAAGTATTTCATCAGTGCTTCCATATTCTGAAGTAGTCAATTTCATATGGTGGAGATTAGACCCGACCCCGGGCCGGGTCCAGCCCGGACCCGGCCCGGAATCGGCCCGGGTCAACGGGTCGGGTGTCCCGTTGACCCGGTTCGCCGGGCCGAACCGGAACCGGCCCGGCATCCAGCTGCCAGAAACCGTGAACCGGCGGTTAACCGCCGGTTTGCGTGAACCGACCGTCGGTTCCAACGGTCGGTTCAGTGCCGTTGGTGGCTTTTTGATTTTGTTTTTTGGACGGATGAGATCATTTGACCATTTTTTGATCAATGGCTACGATTTAGTGACCGTTATGATCCGAACTCTATAAATAGGGAGCTTATTTCATCATTTTCACTCACAACACAACTTCTCTTCTCTCAATCTCTCATTCTCAACTCTCTAACTCTCAACTTCTCTCCGCGTTCTTCATTGACGATAATGGAAGGAGGTCACGGAGCTTCATCATCTCGATCTCGGAGGGGAAAAGAAATTTCATACGAGGATCCCAACCTTCAAATTCAATCCACCGATGATGAGACCGAGGCTCAGTCCCAACGCCCTCCGATCCCCGAAACGCAAGGAAGTACCGATGCGATTACTTCTAAGGTTCGGGATAATCCTGCATTAAAATCGTCTATTTTCACTAAACATTTTGAGAAGGTCACACTTCCGTCGGGAGAAATGCATGCAAAATACAAGCATTGTAATGCTTTCTACAAATTCCAAGCCGACGACGGCTATGGGTCGTTGAAACGACATGTAGAAACGAAGCACCCGACGAAATATGAGCTTAACCGCTCTCAAACACAATTATCTAGATTTTCTAGCGGTAATAGTACTGATTCTGGTTTATTTTTATATTCAGATAATAAATTAAGAGAATCATTAGCTAAATTTGTTTCTGTAGAACATCTTTCTTTTAGTTTTGGATCTAAATGCACATTTGAAGATTTTTGTAAGGAATCTCTTAATCCTGCTGCTAAACGTGTACCTAGGACTACACTAACTCGTACAATTAAAAGATTAGAAAAACAAGGAAAAAAAATTTAATTGAAGAATTTAGTAAATTAAATAATAAAGTTTCTTTATGTTCCGATATTTGGAGTGATCATTGGCAAACTCATTCTTATATGGGTATAACATGCCATTGGATTGATAACTCTTGGATCGTTCAAAAAAGATTATTAGCTTATAAAGTTTTTGATGAATCACACACTGCTCATAACATTGCACAATTATTACACATAGTTTTAGAAGAATATGGATTGACTCATCAAATATTTTTCAATATCATTAGATAATGCTAGTTCTAATACCGCTTTAATAGATGAATTAAAATTTATTTGTCAACCTGTCATTGGTGGTTTATTTTTTCATATTTGTTGTGTATGCCATATTTTAAATTTATGTGTTCAAGATGGATTAAAACTTTTACAAAATTATATTCAACCAATTAGAACCGCAATTTCATACTTATGGTCCCATCTATCTATGATGAAACAATGGGGTAGATTTTGTAAAGCTAATGGAATGCGACCAAAAAAATTTCCACGTGATGTTCCAACACGTTGGAATTTAACATATCAATTATTACAAGATTCTTTTCAATATAAAGATTTATTATGTTTATTTTTTTGCATAAAATAGTAATACTAATATATATTTATTTTCACAACAATGGAATATTTGTAGTAGTATTTGTGAAATTTTAAAAGTTTTTAACGATGCAACTGAACAACTTTCTGGTGTTTATTATCCTACTGCTCATTTAATTTTAGTAAATTTTTGTAGTATAGTATTAATATTAAATGAACATGTAAATGATGAAACTTTAACTTTATGTATAATAGCTATGAAAACTAAATGGGAAAAATATTTTTATTTAATTCCTAAAATTTATTTAATTATATTTGCTTTAGATCCTAAATTTAAATTAGAAGTTTTACAAGAAATGTTAACTTTATATTATGACGTATTAATTCCTATTAAGGATTCTTCCTCTCTGGATCCAGCTAATATTGTATATAATATTAAAAATTATTTATATGATCTTTATAATCAATATTATGTTAAATATGGAACACAAACTAATATTTCTGAAACACAACAACCTACTACCACTAATTTAAAACTTACAAAAGCCCAACTTTTATTAAAAGAACGGACGAAATGTCCACGAGGATCCTCAAGTTCCACACAGGAACTTGAGAATTATTTTACGACATCTTTTGATTTTAATGAAGCAGATAGCGAAGTCTTCGACATCTTGAAGTGGTGGTCACAGAAGGCTCAAAGCTTTCCCATTCTCTCTGTGATCGCAAAAGAAATTTTAGCTTCTCCAGTGTCGACTGTTGCTGTGGAGCAGACGTTCAGTGCCGGCGGCAACATATTAGATGAACGACGATCAACTATGTCTTCCGACTCATTGGAAGCTCAAGCATTACTTGATGATTGGACCAGAGCCGAGAAGCGAATCCAAGGAATGCAACTTTCGGAAGACGAAGTCGAAGGATTTGATACCGAAGGAACAAATACAACGGGAACGGGAGGAAATGCAAGTGAGTGAGAAAGGGTAAAAATGTAAAAAATGTAAAAGGGTAAAAATGTAAAAGAACTACGTGGGCTTTGATTCTCCTATACCCTAAGGGGATACGTAGGCAACTTATATAAGTGCAAGCCCTTTTTTAATAAAATTTATTTTTTTAATTTAATTTTTAAATTTTAATTTTTTTTAATATAATAATCTTGAACCGTGGCGAACCGTGAACCAGCGGTTCCGAACCGTGAACCGTAACCGTCTTGCGCGATCAAGGTTAAGGGTCGACCTCCCACGAACCGTCGAACCGGTGGTTCCGAACCGTCGGTTCTGAACCGTGGTCGGGTCTAGTGGAGATTTCGTATGGTGGAAGTTCGTGAACGCTTCTGCCTAAATATCTTTGTGCAATATTTTTCACGCACGGAATAAATTAATGAGCAATGATAGGTAGAGTGAAAATCATAATGAATAATGTGGCATGACGTGACATTTTACATGCACACGTCCGATTATCGCTTTGACACCATCGGCGGCCTTCGGCCACCGTCCCGAATCAAACTATACCCTGAGGGGCACGGTGAACCCGTCGGAGATCGTGCATGTAAGGTGCCACATCATTCACTATGATTTTCACTCTCTCATTTTCACTCTCCCAATCATTATTCTAAATTAAAAGAAATATCCCAAGACTTTGACATGAGGTAAGTAGTGCGTAGGAAAGAAAATAAATAGTTCATAATTGCAAAAAAAAAAAAAAGCCGGAAAGAAAAGAATTTGTTTGATTTAGTGGTTGCACTAAAATCAATCTCCTCCTCACTGATTCCAATGGTAGGATCGAAACGAATAGGAGGGGGGGGGGGGGTGAAATCTAGTTTACTAAGTACTTAGCAGAAAAACACAACGAGTAATAAGTATATGAGTTGATTTTATTTGGTTCGGAGATTTTGACGACTCCTACTACAAACCTAAATCGTTCAAACTTTTCTCGATGGGTAGTCTACTAAAATTCTCTTCCAATAAACCTCTGGAAGAGCAAACGAATATAAGAATAAGTAAAGTATAACACCTTACGCTTTCCTATGCAGATAATAAATAAGAAATCAACATTTAAATTTTATTGGCACTTTGTAGTTGAAGATTGTAGCTCAACGTCGATGTCGAAGAGTCATAGTACAACAATTGCACAGAGATACCACAACAAAATTAACTTGGAAGCTCGTTTAGCATTGTTGTCTTTAGTTGTGGACAAATTCTCATTATATAAGGCATCTGAGGTTCCTCAGATTGGCCTAGGGCACCTCCAAAGATCCTTATCTGATGCACTGTGAGATATCCCTTCTTAGGGATAAAATTTCCAATCGGAGGCGCCTCTAAAGCATCCCGAGGTGCCTCCAATTAGACCAAGGCGACTCCATGTACTGGTTCGCCATAGCAATTTTTTGGAGACTATATCTTTTGACTCGGGATTCGGTATTAGGCTTTGTTAGTGGCCACACATGTAAAATTCGAAGATCTACGTTTGTCTCTACAACATAGAGTTAGAAAGATATATGCATGAATAATTTATATATATTTATGAGTTAGATCATGTCTTATCAAAATCTGAATTTAGTCTTGGTCTCAACTTAGACTTCCAAAATGAATTTAAGTATCACTAGTACCTATAGTCCGTCCCACTGGAACTTGTCCTTACTAGATCTCTCTCCTCCAGTTCTTACCTGCGCTTACCATTTACAGACTTACTTAACTCTGATCTCTTGAGCCACTAGGTCTTCCTGCTAGATGCCCAATCTAGACTTCAACCAGTTGTCAGGTCTCGCAGACTTAAATGAATTTCCTATTAGATATCAACCTATCTAGGCTTCCTATTAGTCATTAGGTCCCCTAGACCGAATTAGACTACATCCTAGTATCTGGTCCCATCAAGTCTTTCATTCCTGTACACTTAGTAGACATATTAGAACACACAACATCAAACTTTAATATTTTATCATATATCAAAAATCTGAGTTTGATTATTAGTGATAACTGTACCAACACATACCTATCAATCTTTTTATTTAGTCATAGTGAGAACTCCAATGAGTAGCTCTTGCTCGTTGCAAATTACCAATTTGATTGACCCAACTACCAAATTCTTGTTCGCCAATTGCCAACAAATGATTAATTTCATTTTTCTGTACAATATGTAATTTAGCAATATTCGTTGTAGAAGAAGTGACAATATTGTCCAAATGAGAAAATAATTCTCAAATAACATTGATATCCTTAGATACAGAAGCCAATGTTAGTTATAGTCGATGGACAAAATAGTGGACATAATATGTATAGACAATTTCTGAGAAATAATGTCTGAACTCCATTCCATGCATGTGTCACGCAAATTGCTAGCACCACCATATTCTTAGCCTTTGGTTTTCTTAACTTGTAGGTTATGATGAACAAGAACATTTGATATATTTTTTTCATTTTTAATGAGGTAGCGCCACTAATACTTTTGATGGCAAAAAATCTTTCGATTAAAATCCCATGATTGTTAACAACCCTCAAAATAATTGTCATTTGCTCTCGTTTAGATACATGTCATACTTCATCAACAAGAATATAGAAGGGTTTATCTCCAATTTCTTCATGAACTATCTGTCGTACTCTTTTGGTCATAATTGTTGGAACTCGGATGGCTAGAGAGGGGGGGTGAATATAGCCAGACACAATTTCTTGCTCTTTGATACTTCTGCGTGATCAGATTAGTAGCAGCGGAAACAAAAACACAGAAGCAGAAATAAAGAACAGCAAGCAAAACACAAAGGGAAAGCAAATCGACGCTAACACCTCGATATACAAGGTTCGGGGATAACTTGCCCCTACTCCTTGGCGTGTCCGTGAGGTGAGCGATCCCTTGATCGTCGGCAGATCAAGCCCCGGTGAACTCCGGATAGTAGCAGCCTCCTTCTCGGTGGAGAAACCTCTCCACAAGTGATCTCAAGAAGATACAAGTTAAGCACAGAGACACTCGAGAAGACAAGGTCACAAAGATGTAACAAGATCGCTCATGCACAAAGCAACAGAGAGCACGAACACAGCCCAGCAAACTTCCCAAGTTTCTGTCTTGTTCGCCTCCGCTCCTCTGCATCCAGCTTTGTCTCTTAAGCTCTCTCTCATCATCGCAAGCTTCATCAGCATCCACTGAGCCAGCCTGGACCCACTGACCTTTCTGAGCACCCAGTCCACTGAAGACCTCCTCTCCAGCTGAGTCTCCGTCATTCGCCAGCTGCTCCAGTTGCCGTTGAAACCTGAGAAGGAGAAACAAATAAACCTGCTCCAAGGAAAGCCTTTCATTGACCCTCCTTGAGTGTTTGAATCACCTGCTATCACCTGCACACTCCAATAGAGGCTTAGTAATGCATATCAAAAAGAAATCAGCAAGTAGCAGAGAATCGACAGTGAAAACAGACGCGATCAGAGCTTCTGACAGCTTATTTGAATTAAAGTTCTGCTCCTGATCGGTTACCAGACCGATCAGGGAGAATCCTGATCGGTCACCAGACCGATCCAGCAGTCTTCTGCATACTCCTGATTGGTCCCCAGACCAATCCAGCAATCTGCTGCACACTCCAGATCGGTCCCCAGACCAATCAGGCTCCGTCCTGATCGGTCCCCAACGCTCGATTAGAAATCGCGATTTCTTTGGGACTCTCCTGGATCGATCACCCGACCGATCCCAGGTTGTGGATCGATCACCCGACCGATCCACCCCTTTATCGGGCGATTTCTGAGCTTCGCAATCTAGACCCCTGATCGATCACCGGACCGATCAAGAAACATCCTGATTGGTCACTAGACCGATCAGGCTGGGTCCAGACCGATCAGGCTCCGTCCTGATCGATCATAGAGAGGAACCTGCGACACTGGATCATTCTCCAGAACGATCTGCACAGTGATCCTGATCGGTCACTAGACCGATCAGGAGCAGATCAGCAAGGGAACTCAACCTCACTGTTTGCTCCCTGATCGGTCACCAGACCGATCAGGAGCCAAACAGTGGGTGAAACGCATACTCCCTGATCGGTCACCAGACTAATCAGTCATCGCTGGATCGGTCTCCAGACCGATCCACGAAGGAGCACCGTGCCAACTCCCTGATCGGTCACCAGACCGATCCAGGGGCTCCAATCACCTTAGCCTTCCAAGCTAAGAATTTTTCACCTAACCCTCCAAGTTGGGAATTTGCACTTAACCCTCCAAGTTAGGACTTTTCACCTAGCTCTCCAAGCTAGGACTTCTCACCTAGCCCTCCAAGCTAGGACTTTTCACCCAACTCTTCCGGATTAGGACTTTTCCAAACCTAGCCCTCCAAGCTAGGACCTGACCCTCCATGCCAGGACTTTTTCACCTAATTCTCCAAGATGGGAATTTCCACCTAACCCTCCAAGTTAGGACTTTTCACCTAGCCCTCCAAGCTAGGACTTTTCACCCACCTCTTCCAAATTAGGACTTTTCACATACCTAGCCCTCCAAGCTAGGATTTTCAACACCTAACCCTCCAGGTTAGGATTTTTCAACACCTAGCCCTCCAAGCTAGGATTTTCTATATCATGCCTGATCCCCGACTAGGACTTAATCATAATCATAATAATCAACCTAAACTAAAATCGATGTCAACACCAAAACAACAATCAGAGCCAGACTGCATCAACAATAATATGTAAAATCTCGTTCTGAATATTTAGTGCGGCATATTGGACATTTTTTGAGAGCATTCTCAAGTACAACTCCATCAATTTCCCTACTCATTTTTGCAAAAGCCTTCACCAATTTAAGAAAATTTCCATGATTAGATGAATATAGAGATTAATTGTTACCCCTAAAGGCACAACCTCGAAATGCTAGCCAGCGAATGGTGACAATTGAGATCCTCAAATACAAACAATTGTTCTCTTTTTTTCTCTTTAGCTTGAATATGCATCACATTATCAACGGCTTTTTATCAAAGGGTGTACCCAAGAATTGATATTTACCAAAAGGCGTAACATGATTTCATTTTTACCAAAGGGCGCACTCATTTTAGTGAACTTCTTCTTATACCCCTCCCGCTAACTACTGCCTTTCTCTTTTTCTCTCTCAGTAACGAATTCCGAAACATCTGAACATTCTTTTTCATATTTTTTATTTTAAAATAATATATTATGGAATCGGCTAAAAACGTAAGGTAAAAATTGAAAAAATATTTCAGTTAAAAAAATATCTCATCCAACGCGATTTCAAAAATATAAAGAGATGATTTTTTATATTTGATTAATATAAATTAATATATTAAATAGTATTTAATAAATATATTAATATATAACAAAGGCCTGAAATCTTTTGATTTCAGGCCCACGTTGGGCCTGAAATTAGATGACTTCAGGTCCGACGAGGACTTAAATTTTTTTTCTATTTTAAAAATATATTAATATATTAAAAAACCTATCAAAACACGTAATTTCATATTAAAACGCAGGGTCTGAAGTCACGCTAGAAGGGCCTGAACACAGATGTGTTCAGGCCCTCCAGGCCTAAGGAGGACCTGAACACATCTGTCTTCAGGCCCTCCTTAGGCCTGAACACAATCTTGGATAAATGTAAGTAAATTAAATAAAAATATCAATAGTTCTTGTTAGAGTTGAGCTAGGAGATGATATATTTGGTGTCCAAACTTCTAATGATTATAAATTATGTTGCAATAGGAGATTTTTAGGTATATCAGTGGGTTTTCACCAAAACCCACTGATGGACCTAGGATATTTGGATTTCTCAAAATCCAATATCAATAGTTAGAGTTGAGCTAGGAGATGGTATTTTTGGTATCCAAACTTCTAATGATTATAAATTATGTTGCAATAGAAGATTTTTAGGTCTATCAGTGGGTTTTCACCGAAACCCACTGATGGACCTAGGATATTTGGATTTCTCAAATTCCAATATCAATAGTTAGAGTTGAGCTAGGAGATAGTATTTTTGGTGTCCAAACTTCTAATGATTATAAATTATGTTGCAATAGGAATTTTCTAGGATGAATCAGTGGGTTTCGTTGAAAACTCACTTATAGACCTAGGAGGGCCTGAAATAACTTCAGACCCTTTAAATAATTAATTTAATAAATAATGATTAAATATAAAAAAAAGATTTTTAAAATAAAAGAATTTTTAGCGCCCTTGGGCCTGAAGTCATCTGACTTCAGGCCCTCGTACCGTGATTTCAGGCCCTGCGTTTAAATATGAAATTACGTGTTTTGATAGGTTTTTTATATATTAATATATTTATTAAATATTGTTTATTATATTAATTTAGATTAATCAAATATAAAAATTATCTCTTTATATTTTTGAAATCATGTTGAAAGAGATGTTTCTTTTAATTGTGCCCAAGATGCAGTCATATTTATACATCTTTGTGTGCCAACTGATACGATTAGAGAACATAACTGAAAATTATTGGTACTAAGTTTGCATATCAGAAATAACATCTCCTAAGTAAATTCTAAATAGAGATATCAAGTATGGAGAAATTTAAGTATCCTAGGTCCATCAATTAGTTTTCACCGAAACCCACTGATTCATCCTAGAAAACTCCTAGTGCAACATAATTTATAATCATTATAAGTTTGGACACCAAAAATATCATCTCCTATATCAACTCTAACTATTGATATTGGATTTTGAGAAATCCAAATATCCTAGGTCCATCAGTAGATTTTGGTGAAAACTCACTGATAGACCTAAAAATCTCCTATTGCAACATAATTTATAATCATTAGAAGTTTGGACACCAAAAATACCATCTCCTAGCTCAACCCTAACTATTGATATTGAATTTTGAGAAATCCAAATATCCTAGGTCCATCAGTGGGTTTTGATGAAAACCCAATGATAGACCTAAAAATCTTCTATTGCAACATAATTTATAATCATTAGAAGTTTGGATATCAAAAATACCATCTCCTTGCTCAACTCTAACTATTGATATTGGATTTTGAGAAATCCAAATATCCTAGGTCTATCAGTGGGTTTTGGTGAAAAACCACTGATAGACCTAAAAATCTCCTATTGCAACATAATTTATAATCATTAGAAGTTTGGACACCAAAAATACCATTTCCTAGCTCAACTCTAACTAGAATTATTGATATTTTTATTTAATTTACTTACATTTATCCAAGATTATGTTCAGGCACTCCTAGCGTGACTTCAAACCCTGCGTTTTAATATGAAATTACGTGTTTTGATAGATTTTTTTATATATTAATATATTTTTAAAATAGAAAAAAAAAATTGAATCCACGTCGGGCCTGAAGTCATCTAATTTAAGCCCCAACATGGGTCTGAAATCAAAAATTTTAGACCCGCGTTGGGCCTTAAATCTTTTGATTTCAAGCCTAGCGTGGGCCTGAAATTAAAAGATTTCTGGCCTTTGTTATATATTAATATATTTATTAAAATTATTTAATATATTAATTTATTTTAATCAAATATAAAAAATCATCTCTTTATATTTTTGAAATCACGTTGGATGAGATATTTTTTTAACTAAAATATTTTTTTGATTTTTACCTTACGTTTTTAGACGATTCCATAATATATTATTTTAAAATAAAAAGTCTGAAAAAACATGTTCAGATGTCTCGGAATTCGTCACTGAGAGAGAGAAAGAGAAGGACAGTAGTTAGCGGGAGGGGTATAAGAGGAAGTTCACTAAAATGAGTGTGCCCTTTGGTAAAAATGAAACCATGGTACGCTTTTTGGTAAATACTAATTCTTGGGTATGCCCTTTGGTAAAAAGCCGCATTATCAATATTTTGAGAGGGTCTCATCAAAATTTCAACCATTTTCTCACACATAATATGAGGTGAAGAAACTGCCCAACTAATATGGGCAAGAAATGTATATATTTTTTCTTGATTTACCCTTCTCAATTGTTAAATCCTTCATTCACCATTATTGAGATATTAGGTGAATTAATATTATTCAGAAAAAGAAAACAATAAAAATAATATGTCTATTTATTGAAGATGAATATTCACACCACTAAAATTTTTGGAACTATTTTTTTAAATCCGACAATTTTTATTTTCAAAATTTAAGTCGGATACTCTAACATATCTAGTTGATAAACCATCGTATTTAGATATGAGCATCTTATCATATCTCGTATATAAATATGATATTCACATATTTATTTTTTTTCTCAGATCTCGTTCAATTGAAGTAGAGGATAATGGATAGTCTTCGTTAGGAGAAGAAATTGAAGTAATTTGGGCACAAGAATGAAAAGATTTTTACTAAATTGATGTTCTTTGCCATTAGAGTTGTAGTTGTAGTGCTTTCACTTGTTTAGTCTCTCTGTTTTAAAAAAAGAATAGTAATATTTTTCTTTTACCGTACATTTATGTTTCATTTTTAAATAGTTTAAATTATATCCTTAAATAATTAATTAATTAAATAAATTAGTAATAATTTATTAATGGCTTAAAGTATAAGGAATTATAAGGAGAATAGCTTAAGTTAAAATATAAATTATAATCTTATTCTAAAATAAAATCCTAAAAAGTCAAAGACAACGGAGTTGAATAAAATAATGGCTCAAGTGCAGTAAAATCATGTTTAGTACATTTTATAAGTACGGTAAAATAATCAACAAAATCAAATTATAAATCGCGGTGATTTGTGAAACCGACGCTCAGCAAAACGCCAAAACTGTCAACGCGCAATGCTTTGATTGTGAAGCCGCGGCATACTATATAACTGCTCGACGGCAGCCATGATATTGAGTGTCGAGAGGCAAATTGGTAGAAAAGGGAGAAAGAAGGGTACAAAATTCATTTTAGTCCTTTTTTAATTTTTTTTAGCTGTCAAAATGATTCTTCGAGTGTATCTTTCCATTAAATTTGTGTTAAAAATAAATAGAGATAAAATCTATCACTCATACATAAATTTATATTCGCCTCTTTTATTTGTCACTTATCCAAAAATAATCCCTCTTCTTTTTAAGCTGTTAAAATAATCTCTCATTTTTTAAAATATTTTTCAAATTCATCTTTACTGTTAGATTTTCATTAAAAACAAATGAAAATAAAACTTATTACTCAATCATATCTCCCGTTAATTCAAGTAACAAAATATCCTTGTAATAATATGAATAAAAGTTATCCCATCCCTAGCGCACATCATGAAAGTATTTATATTTTTTCTTATTAACTTAAATTTTTTACAACTTATCAAAATATCTCATGCTCTTCATAATTTTTTTCCTTGTGATTTTATAATTGATAAATACGTATAGATGATTCAGAATTAATTTAGTCGAAAGAAAAAAAAATTCTAATGTTAAGAAGATATGAAGAAATGAATTAATAGGAGATATGAACGAGCGATGGACTTTATTTTCATTTATTTTTAATAAAAATATAATAGCAAATATGAATTCGAGAAACATTTTGAAACATGATCAAGGACCATTTTGGTAGCTTAAAAAAAGAAGAGACTATTTTTGGATAAGTGGCAAACAAGATGAATGAAAATGAGCTTATGAATGGGTGATAGACTTTACTTTTATTTACTTTTAACGGAAATCTAACGAGATGATGAATTTAGAAAATATTTTGAAATACGAAGGACTATTTTGGTAGTCCCAAAAGAGGAGGGACTATTTTAAAATAAGTAAAAAATAAGAGAGATTAAAATGAACTTTATCCCGAGAAGAAATTATTAGATTGTGTTTGATTTGAATTATTTGTTTATTGTTTAGGTAATCATATTTTTTTCGTTTCTTAAAAAAATGATTTTAAAATATTTTTTATTTATTTAGAAAATGTTTTTTTAGAAAATAAAAAATAAAAAATTAAATATCATTTTCTAAAAAAATCATATATTTTTTTATAAAATATAAAAATAAAAAATGAACAAATCAAACCTTATAAATGTAGAATTATCTGTCCAACTATCTTGCAGGATCCTCGGAGAGATACCCATACGTCATGAGGGCCGATACATGGTGTCCATGGGAGTCCACTCCATGGTGGTAAATGGCAATTCGTTCGTTCTTAGCGTCCCCGTCAATCCGTCTCATGATCAACAGGAAAAAGGGCTACGAACCCGGATGCTGTGGCTAGTACGTGAGGAAGGTGGACACACTGACTTTGTCAAATTTTGACTCTCAGATCTCATAATGATAATATCCATATATTAATCATCAGACCATCTCGTGAAAACTAATGGAGTGCACTCCATAGTTGGACGTCAGGCGGTACACCTTCGAGGTGTCGTCGGATGGCGTACACAATGTGTTAGATTAGGAGCGAGTCGAGTGACAGAGAATCAAATATTCCACTTTAAAAATTTTTAGACCGGTTAGACTGAGCTACAGCCCACTGATCCTGTCGCCGAGTGTAGTGGAGCCGCAACCGGAATGACGGTGTAGCGATGCGTGACGTGGATGCTGACGGGGCGTCCTAGCGCAGAATGGCAGCGTCGTGGGGGGTGTCCTCCGGCCGAATGGAAGTGGATGTCGCCTGGTGCAGGGCCAACCGACTGGAGGTGAACCTGCTGAGGAAGATGACCGTTAGAAACCTGCCGGGAAGAGTCCCGGCCAGGCACTCCGACGGTCAAGTCAGTACTCCGATGAACAAGAAAATAATGGAGCACTGAAAAATGAGAGGCCTCGCGCGCGTATGTATGCGTACCTGAAAATGAGGAGTGGAGTGACTTATATAGCCGGGGAAAAAGGACCAGGCATGGCCTGGGTCAGGATCTTCTGACAGGGTCAGAAGATATGGTATGGTGCTGTCGGTGTGAGTATGGTCTGTGTCAGGATCTTCTGACAGGTTCAGAAGATATGGTATGGTTCTGTCGACTGTAACCATCCTTCTTTGTCGTATACTATTTGTCTCATGCGAGGACAAAGACAGGTTTCTGTAAGTCGGCGCCTGTCAGAGAGTGTCAGTTCGTACGAGATGACAGCCTGTTACCTGCAGCTGGTGCAGGTGTATTTTGTCCTTATCCCAGGGTGATTCCGAGAGAGTGTCTGAGTGGACACCGGGACGGCCCGCCCGGATGGATATCAGACATGTGCTTAATGGACTGCCGGGCGGATGCACTCGGATGAACGAGGCGTGTAAGCCTTAATGTGGTAGGCCGGGTTTGACCGACCGGATGGACCACTATATTTATTCTAACCGGCCGCCTCAAGTCCGACCAGCCGGCGAAGACTTTGGACCCGGTCAGAATGTCTGTTGAGTCGGTTGCTCGTATAATGACGTGGACCCTGAAACTGGCCAGGTCGTTCGCCACGTTGGCTGCCCGTATCATGCAAAATATAGGGCAGGATCACCCACTTTTTTGCATCAGATTTACTCTCAAATAGATCCCTTTCAAGGCATATCGCCCTACCGTTTATCATGCACCGTGCTATTATATATTGAGGATAGCACTTAGATTTGTCTAGTGATAAACTACGTCAAAAACTTTTTAAGTCAAAAAATCGAGGATGATGTAAATCTTTACACAATTAAAAGAGATTTAACTTTATTTATTTATCGATGCTTTAAAACTTAAAACCCACCAAATGACTATCTTTATCTCGCAATCCACTTTATTCCGCTTAAATTAACACTTACCACACCAACATCGGCTCAAGTAAACATAAACCTACATCGGGACAAGTCAACATAGACTTTATTTGGAATGATAAACGATTTAGCTCGGACAAATTCGAGTTGAGTTTGAATTGGATTCGAACTCAACTCAAATCGAGACGCTGTTGGGGATCCCGCGGCCGGTGAGGCCACCGACCCGGGTTAAGTCGGACGTGTTGGGGTAGAGCAGCATGTAGGGCATCTTCACCGGTCCGGTCCGGTTCTTCAACTTCGGGTCCCGGTTCCTTCTCAGGATCTGGTTCTCGATCTCGATCAGCTTGTGGCGGAACCGCTCGAAGGCCTCCAGCGCCCTCCGGTCGGAGGTCCACTCCGGCGCGTCCCGCTGGCCGAGGTACACCTCGTCCGACGAGTGACGCGACAGGATCTCGATTAGAGACACGCCGAGGATGGTCTGGAACTGGCCCGTGATGGTCGAGAGGAAGAACAGGTCCGGGTTCTTTTCCAGCTCCGCGTACTCCGGCGTGCCCGGCTCCGGCATCCACCGCCGGCTTATGGTGGGGCGGTTCGGCAGGTAGCCGGCGTAGGGAAACTGCCCGAAGTTGACGGCGGCGTGGAGGGCGGAAGCCACCCAGATGATGGTGGTGCAGGTCTTGGTCAGCTCGGCGACGGTCAACATCTTGGGCCACCAGGTCTCGTCCTTCTTGTCGCCGTGCCCGACCTCGCGCACCTCCTTCCACCAGGCCTGCAGCTCGACGTCGTCGCAGACCACCGCGTCGTCGGGGTAGTAGATGGCGCAGTACTCGGTCACCCACGACTCAATCGCCGACCATATCTCAAGGCCGTCGACGGCGTACGGGTAGTCCTCGATCAGCAGCCAGAGCTTGTACGGGCTCGCCGGATCCTCCACCGCCACTCCTCTATAGTAAAACAACAGAATTACAATCTTGAAATGGAAAGTCAACTGATCGACGCAGGTTTTGACTTCTACCTCTTGAGGAGATCATCGGGGAGCCCTTGCTCTGTCAGCTTCCAGCCCTTGTAGACGACGGCGGACAACTCCATGGCGTATTTCCCGGGGAAGACAGTGGACTCCAAGATTCCGCCGGCGTTGATGAGTGTCTGACGAGCGAAGGCGTTGATGTTCATCGTGTCGCGGTTGTGCGGGCTGAGAAGCTTGTACACAGGGTGGACGACGCTGAGCTGCCGGTTGGTGGCGATCACAAAGGGCTCCATCACCGCGTGCGTGTTCAGCCTGGAAATTGATCAGATACATCTCAGGCATCGGAAACTGCGTAATTCGCATCGAGCGAGTGTTTATTTTAATATTTTTCTGTACCAGTGGCTGACGAGTTGGTGGTAGCCGGAGTCATTGACGGCGGCATAAGCCTTGGCGAGGCTCCAAACGGAGGCCAGGACGCCGGTCTCCGCGGGCGTAAACACGCGGTTGATGGCGCCGCCATGCTCGCCCTCGGGGTGCGGCAGGCTCAGCTCTATGGCCAGCGGCTTCAGCGTGCCGTCGTCCTTGAGCAGCAGCAGAGTCCTGCTGGCGTAGATCTTGTTGTCGCCGGAGTTGATGCGGTTCAAGTAGGGCATCAACGCATCGTGATGATCCAAAATGAACAGCTTGTTCGCCTTTATCGCCTCTTCCACCGTTCTGCCCTCCATGTTCTTCTCGATGTGAGCCGCCGTGATCGAGCTGGTGTGGTCGCCGTACAAATTGCGATCAAGCTTACTGGTCGGAGGAAACTCCTGCAGGAGTCTGATGATGACGGGATTCACTCCGGCTAACATCTCTCTTCCAAACTCCTCGTCGCTCCTCCAAGCTTCCGTGTCCTCTGCCATAAAACAGAGTACAAACTAACATCAGCTCTGCTTCTAAATTCTAATCGATCGACAAGCGACAACAGTCCGAACATCTTACGTTGGATGACTTGAGGGCGGGGAAGCTTGAGGATTCTCTCGCCGTCAGTTTGGACGAGCTCTCGGGGCATCTGGGAGTTCGCCTGGTCGCCATTATCTTGGAGCTGCGGCAGCCGCAGGCCGCTGTCGAAGAGATTCAGCACGTCTTGGAAGGAGTCGAATTCCATGGGGGTGGCGTCGAACACCATGCTCAGCGACGGTACCAGCGACTGGACAATCGCCTTCAGTGCGTTTCCGAGGAAGTCCGACATCTTCAGGCGGCCGAACCGCTCGTCGCGAGGTACGTAGATATCGAGGTTCAACGTCCACAGCCGGCTCTCCGAATTCGGATCTGCCGTTGTATGGATTCCGATCTTTACTAAATTAGGAAATTCGCTTGAATTGTTAACTGAGTTCGAGCAAACTTACCGGTCTTGGTGGGATGGCGACCGGTGCGGCCCCGGCGAGGGTAAGGTAAGTCCTTGGAGCCGCCGAGGACAGGGCGGACGTAGTCGCGGCCTTTGTCCGGCTCGCCGAGATCGTTGTAGTAGGCGTAGGCGTAAACACGGTCGTGCTCCTTGAGTTCGCCTTCGACGTGGTCTCCCCTGAGATGGACGAGCTCTTCCTCTCTGTACTCCTTCAGCAGCTTTGGCGTTTGGCTCGGCAGGTACGTCTACATCAAGAACACAACTCAAGAACCGAAACACGATTGTAATCAAATCAAATCAAATACTCACGTCGTTGGAGAAGAAGATGCGATCGTAGTTGTAGTTCTTCACCGGATAAACCCAAGAATTGCAGACGAAATGGATGCGGTTGCTCTTGCCGGGGACGCCCTTCGGCAAGGTGATGGTCTTGAGGAAGAACTCCGAGTGGTGGTGGTTCTTAACGATGACGGCGCCGGGAACCCCCTGGCTCACGTCCCACTCGAACTGCACGTTGAACTGCGACTGGCCGTCGATCACCGACGTCATCAGCGGCATCCCCCAGTGCTCCAAGTACGCCGGCGGACTTGTTCTTCCTCGATTTAGTTTATCTGTTTCCATTAGTCATCACTTTAATTTTCACCAATTATTAAAGATAAACATGATATTTAACAAAGTTGAAATTGACGTTTTTATCAGACTTCGATTGACTCAGTAGAGGTCAAGGTCAAATGACCGGTGAAGCAAACCGTCGGCGCGGCGAGCTCCGAGAGCTCGCGAGGGATTGGGGGCGGCGGGATCATCCTGGGATCGCCGGCGAGCTTCCGAGTGGACTCCTCGGCCCGATCCAAGCACCAAAGAAAGCGAATAAGCGAGCGAGGAGAGGAACCGGGGGGAGAGATCGTACCGGGTTCGCCGACGGTGGCGCTGACGAGGTGGAAGCAGACGCGACTGCCGATTAATTCATCCACTCCGTCCAACAGCGACGGCGTGAAGTCTTTTAAGCCCAATACGCTCTTCTTGACCAGCACGACTGTCGCGCTCAGCTTCTCCGGCGGAGGCGCCGCCTCCTCGTGGCGGCGTTTGGTGATGCTACCCAACATGTTGCCCAGCATCCTGTCGATCTCTCGCTCGCAGTTCGGTGGAAGATGGGGCAGAGGAGTCGGGTCGGAGTGGGTGTGGTTTGCAAAACGGTGAACTGCTTGGGGGCAATTTATAGTTAAAAAAATTGAAGATGACGAGTTTACTCATTTCTCCAAATATTATTTTATTTTATTTTTGAAGAAAAAAATTAAAAATAAAGGCGAGGCTCTTATTTTCATTATAGTAAAGAAAAAGACGTTTTATTTTGAGCATATTTTATATTAAAATAATATTTATTAATTTATCTAAATTATTTTAATTAGGTAAAAATAACTTTGTATGTTAATTATAACCAAGTTGCTATAACTATAATTATAACAATCACTAGAAAAACGTGTCTACGAATTGACTTGTTAGCACGTGATAGTTGCCATAATACAAGTATTAGTAATTATTTTTATAATAAAATATTAAAATAAGAGCATATGCAAAATAAGATAACATTCTTTTTAATTTTTTTTTAAAAACGATGCCCCAATTATATTTGGTAGCTTAGAAGTATAAATACCATCTATATCTATCTATCTATCTGTATACAAGTTGCATGAGCCCTCCAATAATTCACCGACAATTACAAAGGTACGAAAAACGTGCGAATATATATAATTTTTTATTTTAATGAGCATTAGGTATCAATCATCAATAAATTTTGGATGACGGATCGATTTCATAATTTTTTTTGATCAACTATCAAATTAAATTAAAAAATACTTATAATTAATAACTCAACATCTACGTATTGTATAATCTATCAGAAATATTAAGAAATTATTTTGAATTTATAATAAACAAAATTTAGATTTATCTGTTGAGTTGATCTGAAAATTTAGACTATCAACAGTGGGGACTAATTTTGGCAAGCATTCGGTGGTTGAAATGCTGATCCCAATCCAAGTTGGATGTCACCCAACTGGCCAACTACTCGATCAGTGATTTATCTGAGTCGCCAACTACAAAGCCTTCCGACTCTCGAGTCCAAGTGTCAAGTCCCAATCTCGAGTCTGGATATAGGCTCCCCATTCTGAATGTTGTCGAGTCGAGAAATGTTTTCCCGAGTAGAGCCATGAGAGGAAGCTAAGCACGATTCTGAGTCGGTCTCCAGCAAAAATTGAGTAGATATTGGGTTGGTCCCATGTGGACGTCAAGTCGGTCTTGAGTGGATACTGTGGGGAAGCAGAATGCTTCCAAGTGCTCCCAAGTTAGGAAGAAGCATCCCCGACTACTCCTGAATATATCTTTCACTGCGTTCCCGAATAAGACGTCAAATCAGGAATGGAAGATCCCGAGTGATGAGTTGGGAATTGAAGGCTCCCGAACGCCAAGTTGGGAAGCAGCTCCTGGGTGCTGAGTCAGGGAAAAAGATATCGAATGCCAAGTCAAGAAAAAGATGTCGAGTGAGATGTAGAGGCCCGCACTCAATGTAGTTTCCTTGAAATAGATTAGCCTCATCTCCGATTGTGCTTCGAGATTTTTTCGGGTGGTCTGTTTCCTAGGATACAACGGTAGATCCTAATCGCCACCAAGCATTACCGGATCACGACGAATTTAGATAGTACCCAATTGCTATCATGAGGATTTTGCCGAGCAAAATTGCACGACAGAGGAGGTTAGGGAACAAACGCAAGTGATAGAATTTCTTTTACTCTATTGCTTTCCCACACACCTTCTGCCTAGGGTCACAACCTACTTATATAGGAGTGCTCACCCTCAACTGCTCACCCTCGACTGTAGTAAATGGCTGAATAAAAACCATATTTAATGCCTTTATTTGCCAACCATTTAGTTGTCGACAATTTCAGTCGACAGATATGGATCTGAATTATGTTGGGAACTTGGCGTCTAACTAGAGGGAGGGAGGGTGAAAATTACTATTCACCCTCCCCTCTAGCTAGACGCCAAGGTCCCAACAAGTGATATCAGAGTTCGGTTCATTTCGGAAGAACTCACCGTCAACCGGAACATCAAGATGATGTTCCAAGAGGGATATAGCACCGCACGACCACCATTCTTCGATGGCAACAACTTTGCATATTGGAAAGGTAGGATGGAATATTATCTAATGAATGATATTGAGAATTGATTTAGTGTTGTAGATGATTTTGATGTGCCAATGAATGAGAGGGGAGAACATCTTCCTATGAAGAATTGGTCAAAAGAAATTATGAAGAAGACATAAGCAAATGCAAAGGCTATAACAACTTTACAATGTGGTCTTTCAAAGGAGCAATTGAACAAAGTAAGACCATTCAAACCGCGAAAGAGCTTTGGGAAAAACTCATTGAGCTAAATGAGTTTTTCCTTACTCTTACTTCTTGAGTTTTTTCTACCATAAGATTTGTTAGAAAAACTCTTAAAAGCTTTCCTCATCTTTCTTACTATATACGCCTCTTGATCGCTATCCATTGAGGCGTTTGATTCTTCCGAATCGGATGATGAGTATGAGACCTTCTTTTTGTCCTTCTCCTTTCTTCTTTCTTTTTCTACAATAAGAGCTATACCCTTTTCTTTAGTAGACACATTAGCTTCTCATGAAGTTCAAATTCACAAAATAAATCATCAAGCTTAACTAAAGAAAGATCTCTAGAGACTTTATAGACGTCCACCAGTGAAGCCCATAGAGTGATTCTAGGGAAAGATTGAAGCACATACCTTACTAAATCTCTATTCTCCATTTTCTCACCTATCACATAGATTTTATTGATGATTTCTTTAACTTTATTGTGCAATTGACTTGCAGTTTCGTTTGTCTTCATGGTGAGGGATTGGAGTTGTTAGTGATATGAGAGAAGTGTCCTAAGGCAATCGCCTTATGATTGTAATCATTTATTTTGATAAATGAATATTCACTATTTGAGTATACATGTTTGTGTATTTGATTGAGATCTTAAACTCATTTACTGAATGTCCGCAATACAATTCACAGCATGAGAGAATTTGTGATGAATTCACAACTAGTGATTATCTCTATATGTGCAATTGTGAAGTATTGAAATTGTCCCTAGTCAATGAATTGATAAAAACGGACACTATCAATTCTGTTGAGACTAGCGTGAGTTATTCTCTAATCAGCTGATTCTCATTGGCTGGTCACATTGAGATGTCCGGAGATAAACATGAATGCTAGTTAAGGGAACTAATTCATTGGAGTGACTGGCGGTAAGACTTCATATGGTAGTCTACATATAGGTATGTCAGTGAAGTTCTTACTGCAGCTTAAGTGCGATGTTCCTTTGACTTGCGGTGTTCAAGTCATCTTGGTCATAGAGACTTATACTTTGACATCTTAAGCAAGCATCTCTAAGGAGGTGTGGACCCATGATGGTTGGGTATAAGCCGAAGTGCCCGAAGATGTTTGAACAGCCTACAAAGGATTCACCACTCCTTGCGAGGAGAAGTATACCCGAGGTCTATCGTCGGATTATTACTCGAAGCCTCTGGCCAGAGCATGACATGTTCAGAGTATGAATCTCTTAAATACATGAGAGTAATTAGAATCCGTAAGACGAGAAAACGTTACTTGGGCTAGGTGTGACGTAGTCAGCCCAGTGGGGACTGACACACATAGACCATGTCCTGAACCAAGTGGGTATAAGATGGTGAAGGGAATAAGGCACGATTCATTAAAGCTGCTGAAGGGTTTCAGAATTGTTTCTGAGGTCAACTGTTGATCTTTCGATTAATTGGGGATCATGATGTACTACTAGGTGCCACTCATGATCGTTCTATAATTAGTTAATTATAGACGGCCAACATAAATCGAAAGCCTATTTAGTCACACGCACTACGAGTAATCCGAGGGATTTAAAACAAGTTGAAAATTGGATTTTCCAATCAAGAGAGATTAGGTTTGGTTGACCCAAACGATAAGTCGAATCTGATTTTTTCAGAGACGCATCGGAAGCGTAAAATGGCTAAGTCTTTTGAAGACTTAATAGATGAATTAAATGAGTTTAATTCATTGGGGCATGGCTTGGATAGGCCGGCCAAAGAGGGTCCCCACCCTCTTTGCTTGGTCGGCCACAACAAAGGGAGAGAACCAAATTGTTTGGTTCAATTTATTAAATAAACCAAGTGTGGTTTGTTTTATAAAATTATGGATGATATAAATTTTCATATAAACCAAGGTTTGGTTTATTTTTCATGGAAATTAAAATGAACCATGGATTGTTTTTTTTTAATTTATAAAATCAATCATAGATTGATTTACCATGATGAAGAAATTTATATAAAGAAATTTATTTTTCATGGAAATTAAAATGAACCATGGATTGGTTTATTTTATTTTATAAAATCAATCATGGATTGATTTACCATGATAAAAAAATTTATATAAAGAAATTTATATGATAAATTTCTTATGAAAATTTATTCCATAAGAAAAAGGAGACTTGGTTGATTTTTATCATGAATTAAAATCATGATAAAACTTGGCATGATGGAATAAGTCATAGAAAATTTATATGATAAATTTCTTATGAAAATTTATTCCATAAGAAAAAGGAGACTTGGCGGTTGAGAGACCACTATATAAAGGACCCAAGGCAAGGCTTGGAAATTAATTCGAAATAATCGAAGTATTCTTGCCTGGGCTCTCTCCCTCTCCTCTCTTCTTTCTCTTGGCCGACCACAAGCCTCCTCCCTTCTTGCCGTGAGCACAAGAAGAAGCTCCGAGGCGACGAAGTTCTTCCGTTGGGACGATCTTCCTCTCCGGCCATCATCACCTTGGGATTGGGCGCAAGTCTTCTTCCTCCTTCTCGCCGGAATTGTGATTCCGGGCAACCTTGGTGGTGAGTTTTTCCGATGTGATTACTTCTTTTGGTTTTTCTTGTCGCGTTCTCGGAGAATCTAGTAGTTCTCGAGAACACGAAACTCGTGGCTTTGTGAAGTCATCCCGAAGATACTCGGCATGGACGCGAATAGAGGCGGAGCTTCCAAGGGACGCTTACAGTTGGATCTCGTCCCTTCCTTCGAGTTACGCGAGGTAATACGTAAATTAGTTTACGTTTCTGCAAAATTTTAAATATATGATCATGTCTACACAAGATAAGGTTGCATGCTTAGATGTGTGGTTAAATAATTTGAGAAATTATTTATGCTAAACCTTCCGCTGCACGTAATTAATTTTAAAATTACGAACTCGCATCCATGTCAACATGCACCCGGTCCCAACAGGAGTTGCGCCATCAAAAGATCCTTCTTGGCTCTTCTTGACTCATTAAATCCGTCATTTAACTCAATGAGTTTGTCCCAAAGCTCTTTCGCGGTCTTGAATGGTCTTACTTTGTTCAATTGTTCCTTTGAAAGACCACATTGTAGAGTTGTTGTAGCTTTTGCATTTGCTTGTGCCTTCTTCTTAATTTCTTTTGACCAATTCTTCATAGGAAGAGGTTCTCCCCTCTCATTCATTGGCACTTCAAAACCATCAACAACACTAAATCAATTCTCAATATCATTCATTAGATAATATTCCATCCTACCTTTCCAATATGCAAAGTCGTTGTCATCGAAGAATGGTGGTCGTGCGGTGCTATATCCCTCTTGGAACGCCATCTTGATGTTCCGGTTGACGGTGAGTTCTTCCGAAACGAACCGGGCTCTGATACCACTTGTTGGGACCTTGGCGTCTAGCTAGAGGGGGGGTGAATAACAACTTTTCAATTTTGTCTACAAGAATGTTAGATAAACACAAGACAAAAACAATAAACAATAAAAACCAATGCTAACTCTCTGATTTACTTGGTATCCACCTCCAAGAGGTGACTAATCCAAGGATCCACACCACACACATAAGTTCCACTATGAACTTCTCCTTCAAGGTGGAGAAACCTTCACAAGATCTTCCCTTCCTCTTGTTCAAGATCATCCTTCGCGTATGCCTTGAAGTCTACTCCCTTGGCTTGCCCCTTGAAGTTCTCTTCCCTTGGATATCGTCCCTCGGATGCACACACAAGCCCATGGCTTGCCTCCATGCCATCCTTTGCGTATGCCCTTGAAGTCTACTTCCTTGGCTTTCCCTCGGAGTCTTCTTCCTTCGGCTCTCGTCTCTCAGATGCGTACTTCATGTGTGATTCTCCAAGTCCTGCATGACTCAACCACACATATTAAACCAACATGACAACCTAACTTAATCATATTGACACACACACATCAAAATAATGATCCACTCGATCACACTTGGGCCGATTGCCCCAACAAATTATAGTCAATTAATTCGTCCATATATATATATTTGAGAAAAAAGATTATTCATGCGGTAAAATATTAGTTCATCCAGTTAGATAAATTTTGTCTTGATCAGTCTAACATTTTGCTTGTGCAAGTCGTGCTCGTACATGTGTCAGCTTGGTTAAGTGCAATCCAGGTCGACTGTTAGGCAAACATCTACACTGAAGATTGCTTGTCGGAGATTACATGAATAGTTGCTGAATTTAAATAAATTTAAAAAAAACAACTTTGGACATGTTGAGATGACCTGAGCTGATAATCTCAAGTTGTCAAGCAGAAAGGAGGAGCTACTTGGACGATAGGGCTCCTGTAAGACTTGGCTAAGACTCTTGGCCGAGATGTGTGCCAAGACATGAGGCCGAGACACTAACCGAGATGTCTGTTGAGACGACATCAAGACTTCACAAATACATCTGCCAAGACTCCGCCGAGACATTTGCCGAAACGTTACATATGTTCAGCCGAGACAGAGATGTCTTGTTGAGTCACTAGACTGAGACGTCTGCCGATACATTTGTCCAAGATATCAATCGAGATATTGCCGAGACAATTGATGAGACAAATGCCGTGACAATTGATGAGACAGTTGCCAAGACACTTTACAGAGATAGTTGCTGAGACACTTGCTGAGATAGCTGTCGAGACACTTGGTTGAGACAGCTGCCGAGATAGATATGTCTGTCGAGACAGAGATATGGACGAGACTCCTGTCAAGATATTTGCCTAGACATGATGTGGCCAAGACTCAGGCTAAGACGTGAGAAAGAAGATACTGAGGCCTTTGTTTGATGCAGATTCCTTAAAACAGTTCATTCTCCTCTGGCGGTGATTCGATGTTACGTTGGATGTTTGTTTCCCAAGATATAATCGGAAAACCATGTCGACAACCAAACACTAATTGTTCGTGGCCAACTGAGAGAGTACTCGAACGTTATCACGGGTAGAGCCACCGAGCGAGTTCATGAGAGAAAGAAAAGGGGAAACGAAGATGGAAAATTTCCATTTCAAAATTGCATCTAGCATCAATATGCTCTCTAAGCCCATGCCCTCCTTTTATAGGAGCTCTACTTCATTGAATGAGACGCTGGGCTTCTAGACCGCCCATTGCGAGCGCTTCCTGATTTACCCTGTCGGCCGGTGGAAAACTTCTGTGTGGTCGGGTCGGTCGCCCGAGGTTGATTGAAAAAATCTCGTTAATCATTTTTCTACTGCATTGAATGATCAAAGATATTCATTCATTCAAAACCTGTTCTGCTGTCTTAAAATTCTCTCCGCCCCAAGCGTCTTACTCGACCAGTAAAACCGTGATTTGTCTCCCTCTAGACACCTGTGAGGTAAGGACCATGGGCCGCTAAGGTGGTGGTTCCACCTTTTTGTTCTACTGCATTGAATGACCGTCCTCACGAGATGGACAGATGATTAGTGCATAGATGTTACATCCGGGCTAGTAGCCCTCATGATTTACCTTCTCTGTGTTGACTTTGTGACAGATTGACGAGAGTGTTAGGATGAGCAAATCTTCTTTTTACCATCTACTGCATTGAATAATCGAGTAATATCCATGCATTGCCTCAAGCCGCTTAGCGTTGGATTTGCATCTCCCTACGTACTCATACATTTATTCACAACATGTCACAATTTAAACAAATAATAAAACTAAACACTCCCAATAGGGACTAAACTCATTCCGTTAACATTTCCAACATCAAGTTTGTTATTCCATAAAAAAAAAATATACCTTCTAGCTGGGAATCAAATTATTAACAGTAAAAAATAAATCAGCACCTCGTCGGGATCCCTTCCCATTTTACAGGGAGATAAATCAGGAGCATTCATACAACAGCAACAATATAAATATTTGAGAGATTACGCACGCACGCTGCAGTTGCACGTGAATCAGGGCCACAACTTGTATTTTCAAAACCTGCACGTTTAATGTGAATCAGCAGCTGCTGAGTCAGATCCAATTATTTGAATGTACGCACATAATTTAATTGTCCTGTTCATATTAATGTTTTTTCTCTCTCTCTTATTTTTCATGTGTAAAATGATGATGAAAACGTGATCTCACTGGTGCGGTAGGGAAATGGGCTCCTTAAGTCACCTCCATTGAACCGAATCATTAAATTTAAAAAAGAAAAAGGCAAACAATTAAAACGGATTGAAATTGAAGTTGATTGGGAATTCGAGTTTGACTTGACTTTGTAGTTTGATAAAGTAGACCAAGATTATTGGGCTAAGGTTAGATTCTAGCCGTCGATGCTACGCACCACCCTCCAACGATCGAGGCACGGGTTGGTTGAACCATTTAAATCTCATTAATGCAACATATACTTTAAGAAAGGTTGAGTAACTTTTCCTTTCGGATATGGGACAATTTTATATCCCTTTCCACCGAGCGTTTTATTTGAACTCGTTTTAATATTTAATTTTTCATTCACAAATTAATTTGAGAAATTAAATATTCTAAAATCATTTACTCAAAAATGTAGATTTCCAATTTTTCGATCAATTGTTAGACGAAAACCAACTTGAATTATTTCCAGAAATTTATTGGTTCGAAATCAATTTTCCAGCTTATAAATGTCATGAAAGTTAATGGCACCAACCTCTATTAAGAATATAATCACAGTCGATACATACTAAAACAACTTTATTAGTTATTTTTTCATTAAAATCGTTGTATACTTAAATCCTCGACTACAAATAAGATATACACTTTCACGAAGTGCTAGACGAAAATTCTTATCAGAAAAATTAGAGACAAAGTTGGCCGCCCCTCGCCCCTCTTAACGTAAGCACATACAAAGCATAATCAGAATTCAAAATTACTTGGGGTTGATGCCAATTATTTGGGATTGACTACCAATGAGTTTCTGATAGAATTGAAAATCATCTATAATTATCATTAATTTTTCTTTTTCAAAAAGACGGGGTTGGAGTCTATCCTAGTCAATGGATGACTAGGTCTTTAAACACATCTTTTGCCCCTAGCTCATTTCTAATATGAAATTCTTGATTTCGTCTTATGATTTTCGTGGATGAGTTAGCATCCACAAGGTTATTTATCAAGTGGCTTTCCAAACAACCATTAATAGCTCAAAAGTTTTGTCTACATTCAATATAATAATGCTGAGTGAATGGAAAAGTGTTAGATCATAAGAGATACGACAACACAACAAAAAAAGAAAGATGAGTGAATGGAAAAGTGTTAGATCATAAGAGATTAGATTTTAAGAGATACGACAACCCAACAAAAAAAGAAAGATGAGTGAATGGAAAAGTGTTAGATCATAAGAGATACGACAACACAACAAAAAAGAAAGGCAAGAGAAAAATTGTAAATACTGGAGATTGATTTTGATATTGTCAACCGATTTAAATTAGGTCTTGGTATTTTTAATTCCTGTGTCTAATTGTACAAGAACTTAGGAGAGCAGGAAGTCGAGCGGAAGACGCAGCAGTCGAGAAGGATGACATTGAAAGGAGCCGACGGGCTCGGTGCATCCGAGGGACGTAGAGCTCTACAGAAGAGTACGCCGGTGGAGCGAGAAGGACGTGCGCGACGTCTGAGGGACGAGAAGCCGGGAGGAAGGATGCTCGAGGGGCGAAAGGCGGCAGTCGGGTTTGGGTGAGCCTAACTCCGGTTAGCCAGAAATCACCCAAGAAGATAAAAAAAGTCACACTGGAGAGTGGTCAGCGGCTGCTGACCAAACCCTCTCTCGGGCGCCCGTAAGCATACGGGCGCCTGAGCAGTGCCAACTGGCGCCCGAGAGAATATTCTTAGTCGTTTACAAACGTTGCTCTTTGGATAACTATCAGGTCACGTGTCAAGCACCCAAGAGCACTCGGGCGCCCTATAAGTGCCATGTCATCAAATGGATAACTCTGATCGGTGTTATAAATAGACCCCTAGAGCTCAGTTTCATTTCATTCATTCAATCCAAACATTAGCAAACGAGTTCTGTGTAATCTTTCTTTCTTTTTCTGAGCTTTCCACGTGTAAGAGGCTTCTCCACCCGAAGGAGTTTTATTCAGGAGAATCGAGCCACATTCTGCCTTGGATTAGCAACCTCACCGGTTGCAAACTAAGTAAAATTCTGACTGTCTCTTTCCTTTATGTTTGTTATATTTTTAATGCTATTTATTACTTGCATTAACTAACAAACATTTTTGTTTAAAGATAAATAAAAGATTTGAGTTATTATTTTTAGGGGCAATTCACCTAGCTCTTGCCGACCTTCGATCACCGTCAACTGGTATTGAGCAAGGATGCTCCAGAAGGACTAACCGTCGTCTAAAGCAACTACAACATGGTCGGACCAGTCATCTACCAGCCAAAGTTCAAGGGGGAGTTCACGAGTTGGAAGCGCAAGATGTAGGATTTCTTTAAAACTGATTTCGATTTAATTTTAATAATGAAAAATGATTTTGTAACTCTCAAGGACGCCAACAACAAACCCAAAAATGAAAGCCAGTGGACTAAGAAAGAACAAGCTGACTTTGTGGCAAACGAAAAAGTAGAATACCATCTGCTGTCGTACTCCCTGCACAAGAAGTTAACCGAATCGGAAACTATTGATCGACAAAGGAACTTTGGGAAAAGTTCTTTGAAATCCATGAAGGTACCTCCGAAGCCAATTAGCAAAAAGAGATCTGCTTCGGAATCAACTCAACAATTTTCGACTGGAAGAAGGGGAGTCAATAGCACAACTTCACGCTAAGCTTAAGGAGTTGATGACGGAACTCAGCAATCTCAGAGAATCGGTAAGCAATCAGGATGCGTAAAGGTACGCATTGAACGCCTTCTCGAGGATCCCAAACTGGATTTCGATAATCGACGCCTACTACATCTCTAAGGATCTTGAGGTAAGTACCTTAGAGGAACTTTTTTCCACTTTAGAACCTCACGAATCCAGATGTGTAGGAAAAAGGAAAATGGACATCATCGTCCTAGGCACGAGAGAGATCCAACATGGAGAGGATTCTTCAAAAAATGATGAAAATGTAGCATATATGGTAAGAAAGTTGTGTTGGTGCCCCGGTTGGTTTTGATACGATCAACCAAGTTAGGTTAGGTCATGTTGGTTTTAATCCCTCTGCTAAGTGTGCAGGAACTTAGGTACGGAGGAAGTCAAGCGTAAGACGCAGTGGACGAGAAGGATTGCGCAGGGAAGTGAGCCGACGGGCTCAGTACAATCCGAGAGACGCGGAAGCTGCAGAAGAGTACACCGGTGGAGCGAGAAGGACGTGCGCGGTGTCCGAGGGACGAGAAGCCGGGAGGAAGGACGCTCGAGGGGCGAAAGGCCGGAGTCGGGTTCGGGTGAGCCTAACTTCGGTTGGCCGGAAATCACCCAGAAGACGAAGAATCAAAAAGACTAGTCCAAGCGCCCAAAAGAAAAGAAATAGTTATTTGGTGCCAAGGAGAATCGAACCCAACACCTCAAGAACACACACTAACCCACCTACCATTTGGGATAAAGGGTGATTGCAATGAAATGTTGCCAATATTCAAAAAGACTGATCCAAAGAAAAGAGAAAAGTTTTGGTGCCAAATAAGGATCGAACCGGAGTCCTCAACAAGAAACATTAACCCACTTAGCATTTGGGATGAAGGGCGATGACAGTAAAGTGTTGCCGCTATTACTACTTATAGTTTACAACAGCGATATGGAGCCATCTCGAGCGAGATAAAGTTTTAATTAAAACAATTAAAACTTAAAGGATAATGTTACATTATCCTTTAATCAAATCCAATGGATGCAGTTTAATCCCATCCAAGATCAACCATCCAGATTACATCCATGGATCAACGACTAAGAGAAATATGATCAATAATCAACAATCCAGATTTATTCTCTTAGGCTATAAATAGACTTAGAGGTTTTGCTTTAGAATTCATTCAATTTTATTGTAATCTCTAAGTTTAGTGATCTTCAGTTGTAAGACTTCTTCGCCACAAGGAGATTTTTTTTGAGCTTTAACTGTCTTGGAAGCAACGACCAAGTTGCAACCAAGTTTTTTTTAATAGACGAGTTTCCGCCACTTTTCATTTATTAGCCGTCTATTCACCCCCCTCTAGTCGGACCAACCTGATCCAACAAGTGGTATCAGACCCAGGCCGCCGCAGAAGGACTAACCGCCAACTGCAGCAAATTTTAAGATGGTTGGACCAGCGATATACCCGCCTAAGTTTGAGGGGGAGTTCGCAGCATGAAAACGGAAGATGCAGGTATTTTTTACTACGGATTATGAATTATTAATTATTATGAAAAATGGCTATGCAGCTCCCAAAGACAATGAAGGAAAGATCAAGGATCCTGATTCTTGGAACAAGAAGGAACAAGTTGATGCTGTAGCAAACGGAAAGGCAGAATTTCATCTACTGACCGTCCTCCTAGAGCAAGATGTGAACCGGATCGGTAAGTACGAATCGGCGAAGGAACTTTAGGAAAAGTTCTTGGAACTGCACGAAGGAACCTTGGAAGCAAAACTTGCGCGACGAGATGTTCTTCGAAGCCGACTGACCAATCTACGGATGGAAGACGGAGAATCTGTTGCGAGATTACATGCAAAGGTAAAAGAACTAATCACAAGCCTCGAAAATCTCGGAGAAAAGGTAACTAACCGCGATGCTCAAAGGTACGCTCTAAACGCGTTTCCGAGAACCCCGGAATGGACCTCGGTAATCGATGCGTATTATATTTCAAAAAATCTAGAAATAAGTACTTTAGAACAGTTATTTTCTACTTTGGAACTTCACGAATCTCGGTTTGTAGAAAAAAACAGGAAAGCTGACAACATTGCGCTAAACACAAGGAAGATCCAACTCGACGAAGAATCTTCAGCGGATGATGAAGAAACAGCACTAGCGGTAAGAAAATTATGTAAATTCATTAATACTAACCGCTCAAAAAGGGTGCAGAGAAAGAAAAAATGAACGGTCCGATGCTACAACTGCAATGAGGAGGGACACCTGAAAGATCAGTGCCTTAAACTAAAGAACCAGCCAAAGAAGAAAAAAGCACTAAAAGCCACCTGGGACGAGACCTCGTCAGATGAATCGGATGCTGGAGAGTTCGTCGGACTTGCACTGATGGCAAGCCACCAGGACGAAGATGAAGAAAGCACCTCGGGAGAAAGCAACAATGAAGAGAAAGATCCTAACTTCGAAATCGACCCGGTAAGTGAGGTATGTCTACTTCCACCTGCTCGAATCTACTCGGTAATAAAATCCATGCTTAAGTCGATAAATAAATTGGAGATAGAAAACTTTGAGTTAAAAGAAAGATTTGGCACTGTATGCTCATCTGTTCTATCCGACCAATTAAAAATAGAAAATGAAAATTTGAAGAATCTAGTGGAGAAATTAGAAAATGATATTCCATGTTTAAGAATTAAAAAGAATTTTTATCCTGAAAATTTGAATTGGTATGTTAAAAATCATAAGGGCCAAATTAGGAAAATTCCTAGAAATTATATTCCTCCAAAGTTTTTGATTAACCCCGTAGATGAAAATTTATTTTGGGTTCCAAAATTTATTTTAAACTGATAAGTTTTTTTGTGCAGAATTCTTTTATAAAAGTTATATTAATATCTTTCAAATATTTTCGGTCAAAATTTGAAATTAAAATTTTAAAAAAATAGATAAATCATTTATTTTTATTGATCTAATTTTTCATGATTCAGATATAGTGGAAAAAATCATTATAATTTAAAAAAAATCTTCAAAAACTCGTATATGTTATTTTTGTCTAAACAAATTTAAAGTTGAAAATTTTTGTCTAAACTCATATCATCATCTTCGACTTTGACAAAAATATTCAGAGTTTTTTTTATAAATGTTCAATTTTTATGAATCGTTTATTGAAATCTATTTTTTTCGAAAAAAATGGAATTAACTTCGAAAAAATATGTCATTTTAAATTTGAAAAATTTATGGTAATGCGATTCTTTTTACTTAGAATATTTGTTATCACACTTAAAATTTTTACTTGATAAATGTTCAATTTTTCGAAAAATATTCAGACTTGATAAACAAATTTAAAGTTGAAAATTTTTATCTAAACTCATATCATCATCTTCGACTTTGACAAAAATATTCAGAGTTTTTTTTTTATAAATGTTCAATTTTTATGAATCGTTTATTGAAATCTATTTTTTTCGAAAAAAAATGGAATTAACTTCGAAAAAATATGTCATTTTAAATTTGAAAAATTTATGGTAATGCGATTCTTTTTACTTAGAATATTTGTTATCACACTTAAAATTTTTCTTCTTCCCTAATTATATTTCCCCATTTTTTTGATGTGATCAAAGGGGGAGGAATAATATTAAGTTAAGGGGGAGAGTAGTTTATGTTCGGGGGAGGTTATGTACATGATTGTAAAATTTTTTTTATGCTTAATTCTGTTACAATATTATTATTGTTTGTTGTTTATCTCTAACTAAACTTGGGTTGATGCACATCAAAAAGGGAGAGATTGTTGGTGCCCCGGTTG
Organism: Boesenbergia rotunda; assembly: GCA_024364735.1. NCBI lineage: Eukaryota > Viridiplantae > Streptophyta > Magnoliopsida > Zingiberales > Zingiberaceae > Boesenbergia > Boesenbergia rotunda. The sequence continues at coordinate 299,707 of JAGFNQ010000197.1, forward strand.
GTTTTGATGCGATCAACCAAGTTAGGTTAGGTCCTGTTGGTTTTAATCCCTCTGCTAAGTGTGCAGGAACTTAGGTATGGAGGAAGTCAAGCGTAAGATGCAGTGGACGAGAAGGATTGCGCAGGGGAGTGAGCCGACGGGCTCAGTACAATCCGAGGGACGCGGAAGCTGCGGAAGAGTACACCGGTGGAGCGAGAAGGACGTGCGCGGTGTCCGAGGGACGAGAAGCCGGGAGGAAGGACGCTCGAGGGGCGAAAGGCCGGAGTCGGGTTCGGGTGAGTTTAACTTCGGTTGGCGGGGGAAAAAAACTTAAGGGGCAGAAAGGTTAAACTTTTTAATTGAGGGTTTCTGAGAGAAACTGAAAAAAAAGAGGCCTATTTGTAAAATGGCTAAATCCCTTAAATTTCTCTTCCCTCGTTTTCGGCTGATTTCTGTTCTCTTCCCAAATTTTTGGTCGAATTCTTTAAATTCCCGATTCCTTGCCAAAACAGCCGGACCCCCCTTTTTGTAATCGCTTTCTTTCCCCTTCCTCGCGATTCTTCCTCTTCTTCGCCGAGCGCACGCAAGGGGACTGCCGCCGCAGCGATCTCTGGTGGTTCTCCCTCCTCGCCCTCGGTTCCTCGCCGGACGGCAACTCCACGCGATCGAGGGCTCGGGTCAGCGATATCAGAGGTTGGTTTTGGGACCTAGGGCACGACTATTGTGGCGATTTCTCTCCCTGAGCGATCTGAGCAGAGGTGTTTGGGTGTGTGATCTGAGGTAATCTTTTCTCTGATCGGTAGGGTTCTTCGATTTCTTTGATTGGTGATCATTGTTGAATTGGAGAGTTTTGTATGCTTGTATTGCCGTGAGATGGTGGTTGGTTCTTGACCTGTTTTGGGAATTAGGACAGATTCTAAGATCTTGTGTATTCTCGCCGTGGGTTGTGGTTTAGAATCAAAGGATTTGAAATGTTCTGTGATCTCGATTGTTTTCCGAGAGTTTTGGATGGTTTCGGAGGTTGTCTCTGTTGGCTTTCGATCTGTGAAGGGTTTGGATCAATATGTGTAGAATCGTTTGATTCGTTGGTTGAATCGATTTAGGTTTTGAGTGTTCCGTGGTGATTTGCTATTGCTGTTAATTAGAGTTGGATTTCGTATTTGTTCTCTATGGTTGATCACTGCCATGTTCTTCACTTGGAGTTTGATTTAGTTTGGTTCTTGGCCGTGAGCTATGTTGGGAGCAATCTGATCAGTTTGTGAGGGTATTGTTGGCCTTGATCAGTTTGTGAGGTTTTTGGTGGATGTTTGAGTGGGATTGTTATTTGTTTGTCCTTGATCTTGGAATAGGCTATTGTTCATGTGCCCTGATTTAATCGTAGGGATTAGAATAAATTGCTTAGCCGATCCTGCAGCTTCATGTCATGAGCTGTGAATGGGTTCGGGTTTTGGTTAGTTGATAATCTAATTGGGTCACAGGTTAGATCAAGGGTGTTTAATTAATTAATTAATTAATTAGGGTTGATGAACTACACATGATAGTTAGGGTTAGATCCTAATATTGTGTAGTATTAGTTTAGCTATCATTAATATTGTAATAGCTAAATTTATGAGTATGATACAGGACATTGACGCGGTGATCGGTTACGGAGTTTTGGACGGGGGTGCTCATCGTTTTCGTGTTACTTCATCGGAGGCGGGTATCTCTGACTTTTCTTTTAGAATTGTCACAGATATATATATATATTTGATATGCTTGTATAGCAATAGAGTAATAGAATGGTGGCATGACTATTATATTTGTTTTGTCGATGCTGGTTGTGCCACAACTGATATGTGATACCTATACCTGTAGGATTTAGGATATGGTGCATGTTCCACGATCCTTGCATATCATGTTGATATAGGTGGACTAGATAGTGGATGCTAATTGACCGTTGTTATGCATCATACTGCACTGTGCATCACTGTCGAGCAGGGGCCCCTTTTTGGTTGAGCTAGGTCGACAGTCATACTGACCTACCCATACGGCCACTCACGGGTTAGTAGTTGACGGAGTATGGGTAGAGTGCTCTGTGCTGCTCCGCTCATGCACTCATGGGGTAGTGAATCGGAGCGTGGTAGCAGGCAGATGTCCCTCCTTGAGTTGTCCAGATACCAGGAGATGAGAGGGAGAGTTCTCTCCCCCATTTATATACATGGGGTAGGGGTAACACTCAGACAGAGATGTCCTCCACAGATGACCTTAGGCTGATGGATTACCTCGCTGGGATAGGCCATGGAGTAGGGGTGTTACACCGGCAGCATTCCGTCTACTCGATCGCTCAGGAGTAGTGATGGCAGAGTATGGACGGCAGTCACAGCCCTACGTCGGAGGGTGGCCTCCGCTCAGCTTCCTCCCGTACATAGGTGACGATGTCTGACCGACGGCAGGGGTGACCATGTCATTGCACTTTGTGTATTCGTTTATTTTGCCCTTACTTGTGCTTGTGTTTACTTGATGCTGCATTATGATTGACATGCACTTACAGGAGACCCTTATGTCTGGTCTTGGCGACTCTGCGACAGTGGTATGGTAGTTCTTATTGTTCTTATGCAGTTGTTCTTATTACTGCCCATACATGTTTATTTCGGTAGTCTATTACCCTGTTGCTATTCTAGAATATCTTGTATATATATGAAGAGATATTCGCTGAGTTCTATAACTCATCCCGTAGCTCCTTGTTTTTTTTTTCAGGATGATTGACTGGAGCGTGCCCGACAGCCTGTCCCAGTTCGCGTACTCGTCGAGATGTCTTCGGATTTTTTGTCTATTTCTGTTGGTAGTACTTTCTATGTTTTTCTTCCGTTGTCGTGTTGGTGTTGGGTTTTAGGCATACTATACGGCAGTATAGTTGTACTTTTGTGAGACCTTTATGCCTTGTGTTTTTGTCGTAAGTCGGACCGGTCCGCAGTCAGGTATGGTTACCCAGTTTTATTTCATATTCTGTCTTGATTTGAGGCCTGAGGCCATTTATACTGCGTGGGCATGATTTATGATGATGTATGTATGTGTAAGTTGTGCGCCGGACAGGGGAGGTGCTGTCCGATTTTCTATTGGACCAGCGGCTCTGGGGTCTCGGGGCGTGACACACACTAACCCACCTACCATTTGGGATAAAGGGTGATTACAATAAAATGTTGCCAACATTCAAAAAGACTGATCCAAAGAAAAGAGAAAAGTTTTGGTGCCAAATAAGGATCGAATTGGAGTCCTCAACAAGAAACATTAACCCACTTACCATTTGGGATGAAGGGCGATGACAATAAAATGTTGCCGCTATTACTACTTATAGTTTACAACAGCAATATGGAGTCATCTCGAGCGAGATAAAGTTTTAATTAAAACAATTAAAACTTAAAGGATAATGTTACATTATCCTTTAATCAAATCCAATGGATGCAGTTTAATCTCATCCAAGATCAACCATCCAGATTACATCCATGGATCAACGACCAAGAGAAATATGATCAACAATCAACAATCCAAATTTATTCTCTTAGGCTATAAATAGACTTAGAGGTTTTGCTTTAGAATTCATTCAATTCTATTGTAATTCTCTAAGTTTAGTGATCTTCAGTTGTAAGGCTTCTCCGCCACAAGGAGATTTTTTTTGAGCTTTAACTGTCTTGGAAGCAACGACCAAATTGCAACCAAGTTTTTTTTAATAGACGAGTTTCCACCACTTTTCATTTATTAGCCGTCTATTCACCCCCTCTAGCCGGACCAACCCGATCTAACAAGTTGTCTAAATATTTTAAAACTAAAAAATTTAATAAGGTGCATGGTAAGAAGCAAAGAAAAATCTGCTGCTACAATGTCAACGAAGAAGGACACGTGAAGGAAAACTGTCCTAAAGGGAAGAACAAAGGAAAGGGGCACCAAAGATAAAAACACACAACCTAAAGGTGACATGGGATGAGTCTTCATCGGAAGACTCAGATCTCGAGGAACACGCTGGACTTTCTTTGATGGCTTCATACCAAGAAGATAAAAGCATCGATGAAGGGGGAGCTCGTTAGAGGACAACAGCGACGAAGGGGGAGCTTCAGACTTTAAAAGTGATATGGTAACTGAGGTATGTTTTCTACCTCATGATCAACTTTACTCTGGAATAAAAACCATATTGAAATCTATTTGTAAAATAAAAAATAAAAATATAGAATTGAAAAAATAATTATTATTTTCTTGCCCACTAGAAATGTATGATAAAATAAGATTTGAAAATGAAAATTTAAAAATTCAAATTGAAACTTTGAAAAACAACCATTCATGTTCAAGATGTTTATAAGATTTAAAAATTAAATATTATGAAAAAATCAACTGGTATTTTAGATTTCACAAGGATCAAATTGTAAAAGTTCCCAAATCATATATTCCATCTAAGTTTCTGATCAATCATGTTAGTAAAAATTTATATTGGATCCCTAAATGTATCTTAAACAGTTGATATTCTTTTGATTAAATTAATTTTGGTAATTAATGTTTTATCTTAATAATTTTTTTGATAACTGTTTGTAGGAAAATTAACTTAAGATTTTTATTGATAAAAGTTTGTAGTGTTCTATCTAGAAAAATATTTTCAATTTTTTTTTTCAAATAATCAAATTTATTATAATTTTTTGTTCAGAATCATGGTTTTAAGTGTTAAAAATACTTTAAAATTAATTTTATCGAATTCGAATTTTTTGAATATGTTGATTATCTTCTAAAACCTTGAGATTTTTTTTCGAATTAAAATTTAAAATTATTTTTTCTTAATTATCAACATAAAATTCAAAATTAATTTTAAAAAACTATTAGAAAATTATTTTAACTTTGATAATTTTTCTAAAGATAATTCTTTAAAAATTTTAACTTATAAATTATGGGAACTATTTACTGTGTTAAAAATGTTTTCCCTTAACATTTTATATTTTTTTTTGATTTACAAGGGATATGCAGGCTTGCGCCCGACTAATCCGCTTGGCTGACCGGCCCTGCCCCACAACCTTCAACGAGAGTCCCTACCGGTCAACGAGGGTAAATCGCGGGACAGAAACACATGACGACTTTACCACTGATGATATCGGTATCCAATGGCTCGACCACGCAGCAGCCTGTGGCGATTTCTTTCGTCAGCATACTGCGAGCTCTTCGAGGGAGGAATCGAACCCAGAAAGTGAGGGATCACCCAAGTGAGCCATTACCAATCTCGCCATGCCCGCGGGGGCAACATTTTATGTTTTCGATATGATCAAAGGGGGAGAAATTGTATTAAGTTAAGGGATAGACTCTAATTTTAATTTTTTTAGTGCTTACACTGTTATATATTTATTCATGTTTTTTTATACCCTAACTTAATTCGGGTTGATGCACATCAAAATGGGGGAGATTGTAAGTAACCCAGGTTGGTTTTGATGTGGTCAACCGATTAAGTTAGATCCTAGTGTTTTTAATCCCTGTGTCTAAGTGTACATGAACTTAGGAGCGCAAGAAGTCGAGCGGAAGACGCAGCTATCAAGAAGGATGACACAGAAAACGAGCTGACGGGCTCGGTGCATCTGAGGGACGCAGAGCTCTGCGGAAGAGTACACCGGTGGAGAGAGAAGGACGCATGTGGCGTCCGAGGGATGAGAAGCTGGGAGGAAAGACCTCGAGGGGCGAAAAATTAGAGTCGGGTTTGGATAAGCCTAATTTCGATTAGCTAGAAATCATCCAAGAAGACGTTTTGGACGTTTTGGATAAGAAAATAATACTCCTTATTTCAGTATTAATGGATAACTACTATAATATATAAAAATTATCCAATAACTATTTCAATATTATTTCTTAATTATCTCTGACCTTATTATAACTGTTATGACTAACTACTACGACATCTTTTCATGGGATGGACTAATGTTCAAGATGTAGATGTTATCATTTTTAGGTTTGGGTTAAAAATCTAGTAGAGTTAGTATGTACATCCTCTTCACGTGCTTGTCACAATATTCGGGCTAGAAACCTATGTGATTTATCTTCTCCATGTTGACCGTGGCACGAATTAACGGAGGCACTGGACCAACGAATCATTTTTTTGCCGCCTATATATTTGTTACCATGTGTAATATTTAATATAATATTATTATAATATTATAATAGTTACTTAAATAATTCTATCAAAAACGTATTTATATTCGGACCCGAAAGGCTGCGTACGGCTCCCAAGAATAAAAACTCAGCGTTAACATAGTGAGAAAGACGAGAATCAGACTGGAGAGAGGAGAGAGAGATGAGTACAAATCTAATCGAGGAGAGAAAGTGACAAAAAGGGTGAACACTCACCTCCAGCGCCCCGGTCAGTCAATCCTAGGATCAACACAAAAGAGATAAATCACGATGACTGAGAAGACAAGAGGTTGGGCGGAGAGATTTTTTATATAGGGTGTAGGGATTTATATCCCACCAGTCCCGTGGCTCGAAACCAAGACTTCTAGTGACAATCTTTCAATCCTTTACCATCTCAATTATGCCCGTGAGGGCCACCGAGGAGAGAAAGGAGAAAGAATGAAATGGTAGAAGACTTTCTTTCTTCTTTCTCCCCTATTTTAATAGATCAAATAAATTATTTAATCTCAAAAAATAAGATTTTCTTGAAGATGATTTGCGATGATGAAACCGTTTCCACAAGTGGCTGTGTTTATGTCAAATTTTATGTTCACCCTTGAAGTTTCATAAAATTATCTAATTTTCACCTAAAATTACATGCCAATAAGATCCATTTGCGTGTCAATCGATTTGAATCACTTATGCATCATGGTAGATCAGAGAATTCTTTAATCTTTAGGGATATTTTAGAAAACAGTCCCACGACTAGAAGATTTATCAGTATAAAAGGCAATAATTAACACAAACTTGGATTTATCAATATAAAAGATAATAATTAACATAACATTCACAATTACATACGAAGGGAGAGGGACAGAGCTAGGAATTTTACATCGTGAGGCGAAAGGTATGTGTTTAAGTTGAGGGGAGGTGATCATGTAGTTGCCCCCCATTGTCTCTCTTTCACCCTCTATTCCTATACCTTGTACACCTCTTATACTAAAAAAATCGAAAAGAAGAGGGGGGGGGGCTATTGTCGCCATTGCACCTCCTTTGGTTTCGTCCCTATGAATGAAGGATTTTGAAGAATTTAGAGCTAGAAATCCCTAATTTAATATTTTTGTGCAACTTGTAGGAAGAGACACAATGGAGAAAACAAACTTTTAAAAGGACAACTACTTGCATAAGTTTGTACAAGAGTTTATGCAATGGAATTGTTATCAATAGGTTGAGCTTGATTACCAACGGATGAACAATATTGGTACAATCTTCTTTAAGTTAAGGTTGATCAGTTTGATTAAGTTCGGGTTGACTGAAGCTTGAATTTCGATATTTGGAAAATATGTAAGGAGAGGTCAAAAAAAGTTAAGGTTGACTAAATACTTGACAATATGTGAGAAATAAGTTAAGTAGGTCAAGGGACGACTGGTTACTTGTTTGGGAAGTTTTAACTGGAGGTTAGACAAAGGAAAGTCTAAGTGAGTTAAGGAGGATCATACGTTGGCAAAGGAAAATCCTAACTACGGTTAGGCAAGGGTGAAAAGTCTATCGAGTGATTAGTCCTAACTTCGATTAGGCAAGAAAAAGTCCTAACTCGAGGTTAGCCAAGGGAAAGCCTTAACTATGGTCAGGCAAGGTAGTGGAAGTCTACCAACTGACTAGTTCTAATTGGGGTTAGGCAAAGGAAAGTCCAAGTGGGTCAAGAAGGATCGAACGTTGACAAAGGAAAGCCCTAACTGAGGTTAAGTACGGTGACAGTCTACTGAGTGACTAGTCCTAACTGAGGTTAGGCAAAGAAAAGTCCAACGGAAAGTTGCGCCAAACGGGAGGCAACACCTCTCAACCTTTAGTGCGCCGAAGAAGAAGAGAAAGAGATCGTGTAGAGGAATGAGACAACAACGCACAAGAGAGAGAGAGAGAGAGAAACACAAGGAAGAAGAAGAAGAGGAGAGAGAAGAAGGAGAAGAAAAGTTAACGTGGTTCGGTGATGTGCCTACTCCATAAAGAGATCGAAGTTTTATTAGAATTCTCTCTACACAAGAGAGTACACATTATTCTCTTGATCATAATGATTATGATGATCTAATAGGTTTACAATGACCCCTATAAATAATGCCTAAACCTAGACCCGGTAAAATCGTAAGAGAATTTTCTTAGGAAAAATCTTAATAGATTTTTCTTAGGAAAAATCTTAAGAGATTTTCTTCCATGACATACCTTATTCAGATATATGTTACCTGTCAACAATCTCTACCTTAGCAAATATTTTCCCTATCAAAGAACATGAGTATCTGAGCAAAATTCTAGTTGGAACTCTAGGTTTGGGCTTCCTTCCTATAGCATCTAGAGACATGGATTAAATTCAAGCAACGCTTGAACTTTTCTATGATCACTGGCTTCGTCAAGACGTCAGTAGCATTGTCTGCAGTGTGAATCTTCTTAAGTTGAATTTCCCCGAAAGCAATCAACTCTCTAATCTTGTGAAATCTCACATCAATATGCTTGCTTCTCGCATAATACACATGATTCTTCGCCAAATAGATAACACTCTGACTATCACATAATAACTTGACTCCACCTTATTGAATCCCCAGTTCTCTGACCAACCCTATAATTCATAAAACTTCTTTTTTCTTGAATACCCACTTGCACCCTATAACTTATTTTCTCTCAAGAAGTTCCACTAGATCCCACGTTTGGTTCTTATGTAGCGACTCTATCTCCTCCGCTATAGCACCAATCCATTGTCCTTCTCAAAGGAGTGTATCACCTCCTAAAAAAATATAGGGTCTTTGTTGCTGGTGATGAGTGCATAAGACACCAAGTCCTTAAATCTGTATCTGGTGGTGACTTTACGACTCATCTTGTTCTGCCACCAGCTATAGTGCGATGCTTCATGTGCTCTAAGCTGGAATCATCAGAGTCATCAATCTCTAGTTCCACCTGCACAACATCTTTCTCCTTGTTGCTTTGTGGTGTTTCCTTTCCTTCTTCATGAGTACATTGTAACATGACCTTTTCATCAAATATCACATCTCTGCTGATCACCACTTTGTTTGCCTTAGGATCCCAAAGCTTAACGCCTTTACTTATTTTTTGATATCCCAGAAAAATACACTGTTTTAAATTGATAGTGAGAGGATGTAGATATATAGAACACTACTCTTAACTATTCTTATTCAAGCATTAATATACAAGAGAAATATTAATATATTGAGACTAGCATATAGATCAATTAGTAACTTAATCTCACAAGTCATGGATATAGCATATCAAATTGACATACGAGTATATATTGGAGAATATGTATTGAATTAGCCCGATATGAGAAGTTTCATGGATCGTTATATGAGTGTCATAAATATTCTCATAGTGACTATTGGTATGAATAGTCCTTAGACCCGAAGTCATTACGGTTCACTGCATAAGAAGTTGTGTACTTGGTATCGACAAACATCACCTGTAACAAGGTTGACCATAAAGTTGATCACTGTGTATGCAATAAGTTATGCAGAGGGATGTAAGTGATGTAGATGAGATCATCCCTTCCATATGATGGGAGTGATACTGTGGGCCCCTTGATCAAGTAGGACTACTAAAATACATGGTCATGCTCAAATGAGTCAATATGAGATATTGAGTTTATTTGGTTAAGTGAGTCTACTTGGAGAACAAGAAACATAAAGATTAATAAGAAGATGACACGGTCTATACCTCAATGATTAATCTAGATATCGAGGATAGAAGGACCAGGTCATACAAGATAATAGATACAGAAAGATTAGGTCGGATCTTGATATTCTTGTCACTTGAGTAGCAATGATGCATTGCTAGATGCTACTCATTGTTTATGTATCTAAAATAGTTTTAAAGACATTGTCAATATTACAAGAGCCTATTGGGTCACACATAAAGAATATGTTAGTTTGGAGATAGAGTTTATTTTAGTTTGACTAAAATGTATGAACCTTAAGATTAAAAGGTTAAGTCTAATCCTAGTTAGACTCATTGAGTTAGACTCAAATAAATCTAATGCTTTAGATTATTAGATTGAGTCCAATCCGAGTTAGGACATTGGATTAGATTCAACCAACTAAAAAGGGTTAATGCCCATTAAAAGAGTTTAATGGAATATTATTAAAGAAGAAGACTAAGAGGCAAAACCTTTGTATTCATTAGATGAATAAAAAGGTTAAGAGTATTCATTGAGATTAATTAACATTAATCAAAGGGAGACCAAGAGACAAAAGACCTTTGATATTTATTGAATGAATATAAAAGCCTTTTTCAAAAAGGAAGAGTTAATCTTCTCTTTTCTTGCTCTTGGCGAAAGCCTCTCCTCTCCCTCTTCTCCTCCTTGGTTGAAGCCACCCAAGTGACTAGCATCATTAAGGTGGTTCTTCTTCGAAATCGGGCCATGAACAAAACTTGTTGTGTGGATACCGGTGGAGGCGCGACCATTCTAATCGTACTGAGATCTGCTAAACCAAGAGTTGCTGTCGGGATTGTAACACACATATAACAAGGATAATCTTTCGATCAAACGTTGTATATGATTTTTGCATGGACCTTGGAAGGGATCAGGATTTTCCACTGCGTATATGTATTGTTTTTCACATAAGATGCCTACAAAATTGCATGCTAAAAATAATTTTCATCATTTTAGTGATATTTATCATGAAAATAGAAACCATGAAATATCTAAGGGAAATTACAAGTTTTTTCATATTAGAACTACCTTACCTAAGTATAGAAAGGTAGAAAATCCAAGACCATCAAAGAAAAATCAAAAGTTGAGGATTTAATGATGAAAAATCAAGTCTCGAGGATAAATAGAAAAAAATCTTAAGAAAATGACAATAGTGTTAAAGGGTTTAGGAAGCAAAATCTAGGTTTAGGAAAACAAGGGTCATCTATGGATAAAGGTACAAATCCAAGTCCAAGGACAAGGTGTCCTCATGTCATAGAGCTCCACATGACTATGGAACTAACCCTTGGCCTAGAATTTCAGTCAAGGTTACAAGGAAATCTATCCCTAGAGTTGACTTTGAGGACACTTGTGTGACTTAATCTGATATCTTGAAAATGAAGAGTTGATTATTTTACTCTTGAAGAGTAAAAGTGTGTTAACTAAAATTTTTGAAGAATTGGTCGTTATCAAATTGACACAAATTGGATAGAACTCAAAGAAATGCTAAGTTGTGATTTTGATATTTTCTAGGAAGATGAGAGCAACTCATGTTTCTTTTTGACTTAGCGATTAGTCAATGATACTTGTATAGAAAATCTAAGTATTTTCTTTATGCTAAAATTACCATGATTGTGTACCATATTACATACCATGACATTATGATATACACATTGACATTACATCTTGCCATGATAGTTGATATATGCATGTCATGTCATACCTGCATCATTATTTAGGAAAGTCATTTTTTAACGTATGCATTTAATATATGTCTGATCATTATCATGTATTATTTCAATTTATTAAAATTAAGGACAATGATATCAATTGACATCTTAGGTTGGATGATCAAAGCTTAAAATGCCTAGTTAGATATACATGATCCCTTAGTTTTAAGGAAAAAACTATTTTACATCTCACTAAAACTATTGTATTTATTTGTATGTGTATTAAGATACATTAGATACAAATGAGATGTTATGTGAATGAACAAAATTCAAGAAGTTAATTTAGTGCATCTATTTGAGTTTTAGTTTCATCAAAATACATGGATTATGTGAAGTCCAACCATTGAAAAATCTAATGTACAAGTCATGTGTATTTAGCCGAAAGAATATGGTTGAAATTGTTTTTGAATATTTCAAAATCATTTTGAAAAACCTTGGTAAAATCTATTTGTGGATAAAAATCACCATTAACTAGTTAGCCACAAAATTAGAGTGGAATAGTGAAGTTTTTAATGATTTCCAATCTTATGTCAATCTTTGAAAATGGAGGATATTTTCATTGAAAATTATTTTCCCATGATAGTAGATGACGTAAATAGTGTCTATCTAAAATTTTATGTTTTTTGAAAAATCATAGAAATATTTAGGAATTTCTGAATTTCGGACAGAAATGAGAAATTGAAATGAGAAACTCTAAATTGATTTGACACTATTGCCAATCGATTAAGAAGTGGCGTAATTGATTGACACCCAAGGCCAATCGATTAGCACTGGCCGAAATCGACTGGTAGCTGAAACTAATCAATTGGCTATGCTATTTTTGGCTGATACAGTTTGATTTTAGTCCATTAAGTATTTTAACTATTTCAAACCTTATGGAGTGCTTAGGTGAGTATTTAAGGGTAATTTTCTTGATGAAAATGAAAAAGGAATGATTAAAGGGGACTAATTTAGAGTTAAGGAGGAGGTTTAAATTCAATGTTGAATCTTTTAATCTCATAATTTCAATTTTGGGATTTCCTAAAGGTTTATGACTCTAAATCATTGTTGGTGTAATGATAGAAGTTTGAGTATGTTTTAAGGGGGATATCATCCTTATAGGCATGATTTGATTTTTTTTTTTTTTTGAATGAATGCTTTAGGTTGAGCACTGGAGACAACATAAGATTGAGAATTTTAATTGAGATGGATGTATACTGAAGGTTGAGTATCAGATATGACTTTTATTGGGTTGTTTTCGAAAGAAGAGACTTTTAGAAAGAGTTTTAGATATGTGTCAAAGGGGGAGTAAAATGTAGGGTTTAAGTTAGGAAACTCTCATTTGCTTTGACATAAGGTAAAGAAGGGAGTTGTACTAATATGAGTTAGCCTAACTTAAACATATTGTTTAATGGGGTTGAGCACCCCATGGTTGACATGCGGATTGAAGAAGCTATGTGGCAAGATATAGCGAGTCTGAACGACTCTCTTTCCGGAGCTCCTGAGACCCTCTCGGGAAGGGGATCCCCCGAGACCCCCCGCGGGTAGACACGCCCCGGAGATCAAATTAGAGGACGCACTCTCGAGATTACCTCGGGAAGCCAAGTCCCCGAGACCATCTCGGGAAGGCAAAATGCCCGGGACCCCCCGGGCCAGAAGACTCCGAGATCGCCTCGGGGACGCAGAGCCTCAAGGAACAGTCCCCCTTTCTTCGGATCTGAGGATAACCATCACCCAATATCGCGGAGTCATCATAACCTATAATTATCGCAACGGTCTGAACTTAATGACGGCGTGGACTATTGCAAAAGTTATCCTGTAACCGATGATTGGGGGGCGTGGCAAAGATCGTGGAGACTCGTGAGATAGCCGCCGCAAGTATAAAAGGTACTCCAACCACTCCGGTAAGGGGGTTACGCTCTCTCTACTTCACACATATCTTTTTTGCCTTTTCTTCATCTCTTGGATCGAGGCACTGACTTGAGCGTCAGAGTGGGCTTCGCTGGACAACCTCCGGCGTGTTCCCCTAACGCTTGTGTTAATCTCGCAGGGTGTGAGTTCTTCCTCTAGTATCAGCGTCCGTGTGGGTTGAACCCTGGTGATTGGCCGTCGACGTCGATGGATGGATACTTGTCTGGAGATCCTAATGGGAGGTTAGGCAAAGGAAAATCCAAGTGGGGCAAGGAAGATCGCATGTTGGCAAAGAAAAATTCTAACTATGATTAGACAAGGGAGGGTAAGAACTCTATCGAGTGACTAGTCCTAACTGTGGTTGGACAAGAAAAAGTCCTAACTGGAGGTTAGACAGGATGAGAGTCTATTGGGTGACTAGTCCTAATTGGGGTTAGGCAAAGGAAAGTCCAAATGAGTTAAGGAGGATCATAGGTTGACAAAGGGAAGCTCTAATTGAGATTAGATAGGGTGGAAGTCTACCAAGTGATTAGCCCTAATTGAGGTTAGGTAATGGAAAGTCCAACGAAAAGTTGACATGAAATGGAAAGTCAAAGTGGGTTAAGGGATGACCAGACACTTGGTGAGCAAGCCTTAGCAGGTCAAGGTTGACTGAATGCTAGGTAATAGAAAGTTCTAATAGGTCACAGTTAATTGGATATTAAGCAAAGGAACCCTAGACTCGAATCAAGTGAGGCAATCAATTAAGGTAATCGAATTCCCTTAAGCTAATTGATTTGGGTTACCAATTAGCTCTAAACCATTCGATTACATAATCGATTGGGAGCTAAATTCGGGAAAGCACAGAAGGTGTTGGAATCGATTCCGGCAGTGTCAATCGATTCAGGGAGTTTTCGCGAGAGAGAAGATTTCCTAATTGATTAGGACGTGTTCGAATCGATTATGCTGATTTCCTAATTGATTAGGACTTGTTTGATTCGATTATGTTGATTTCCTAATCGATTAGGAACTGTGTTTTGCGAAGCACAGTAGGGTTTGGAGTCAAGTGCATTCGATTAAAGCCAAATTAATTGATTAGAGTAATCGATTGAAAGCTTCTTCGCGATAACATAGAAAACCTTAGAATCGATTAGGGCAATCGATTAGAGGCTTCCTAATCAATTAGTATGACTCACCAATCGATTAGGTGTTCGAAAAAGAATCGTTTATGCAATTTTGAATGGGCAAATCCTATATGGCAATCAATTATAGGTAAACCTAATCGATTAGGACGCGAAAATGATCCCTAGAAAAGGGGTTTTCGTGAAGAGTTGGGTCCAAGCTTGAAATCACTGTTTACACCAGTTCTTAAGGGTTTGGAGGACAAGTTGCTGTACTTTCCAAGCATGAAGAGGCTAATCCAAATCAAGAAAAGTGTCAGCAAAGCAAGGTTAATTATTGTAATTATTTTCGATTTTATTTATAGGCTATTTTGCGTTTGTTATTAGTATTTCTTGTATTCGAGTTTGTACGAAGTTTTTTCACCTCTGGACTATTTTCGAGAAGGAGTGTGTTCATAGTAGAGCTGTGTGTACAATGTAGATCCTTGGATTAGTACCTCAAGATGGTGGAGACCAAGTAAATCAGAAGTGTTGTCATTGTGGAGTCTTCACTTCAAGTATACATTGCAAATAATCATAGAAGAAGCGAACGAAATTATTCACTCTCTCTCTATCTCTATGCATGTCCTAACACGGAATGCCTCGTTGGTTCCCTTAACCTATCGATCCTTGTGTACATTGTTGTTGTTGTTGGACGAAGTCCTCCGTAATTTACCTCCCTTCTAGATAGTAGGGAGCTATCTTGGAGGGGTCGTCGAGGTGACAATTTCATCTTAATGAAATAGCAATTACTAAGAAGAAGAAATATCTGATATCCATCAGGTGAGGAATCCATGATTTACTCACTTAAACCTCACAATACTTCTCCCAATTTAATCGGCAAATTTCTCCTCCCACATCTACCCTAATTTGCTAAAAAATCTTTCTTTCTCCCGATTTCTCAAACTAAAACCACAATGAATTCTACCGAATTGAAAAACAAAGTCTTAATTTCTTTTTCATGATATAACAGTTGTATAGGAAAATGGAAGAGATGGACATCGACAAATAAGAAACAAGAAAGAAAAGCAAGATGAAATACATAACTTGCCCACCTTGCCAGCTAAAGCCCTTTGATTTTTCTCCTGGATCTGCTTTGGCTCCTACGAAGATAAATGTGTACAGTTAGTTTGATGGTATTCGTCACTTAGTATATGGATCTCCCAGATTTAAAATCCTAGATCTACCCCTACCTTTTACAACTATTTTAAATTGATTTTGATGAGTTTTAAATAATTTTAACAAGTTGATAAATAATATTTTAATATAAGTTGAATTTAAATTTTGATGTTTTAGGTTTAAGATTTAACTATAATTGTGTAGTGGCTATTAATAGTTATTACAATGTATAATAACTATCAAGTAACTACTATAATGTGAAAAGACTATTTAATTTTATCAAAATTAATATACACAAAGCTTAAATGTCTTTCATCGCCAGCCACACAACGTAATGTAATAATCTTCAACCTAAGTACCAACTCGACTATATCCATAAGATACAAATATGTGAAGTTGTTTTTATTAATTTCATCAAAATTATTTAACTTTTATTGAAATCAAGTTATTGTGGCAAAAAACGATTCGCTTGTCCTCAACGTCCCTGCCAACCCATTCCAGAGTCATCAAAGAGGAGGTAAATCACGAGGACTATTAATTTAGATGTTATGACTAGTGCGTGAGAAAGGCGAACACATTGACTTTGTTAGGTTTTGACCATTAGACCTTATGATAATCACACTTAGATATTAATCATGAGCCCATCTCGTCATTAACTTATCGAAATCAAGCTATTGAAACTAGTAATAGTTGCTAAAATAATATTGTAAGTGTTACACTTGTTAACATCTATAGAGTAAGTTCTACCTGGTGCAACAGCTCGTCGTAGTTATTGTAATTATTTTAAAACTAAAGAATAATGATATAATAGTTATTCGGTAGTATGGTACTTGCTGTTATAACAATGCTGGCATAAAAAGTATTGGAGGGATTAAACTTCTCATAATTAGAAAGAAATAGTAGTTAATATTTAATTCCTACCAGGGCCGTTTAGGTTAAAAAGGGATGTAAGTTGGAAAATAATAAAGCGTAGTGTGCAAAATGGAAGCAATACTAAAACTTGCCAATTTTAAAATTAATCATATCAACAAGGTGTAATGTTAATTTTCCAACTATTTTGTTAAATTTGTTTAAATAAACCATCTAAGATAAAAAGTGATTCATTCGTCTTCAATATCCTTGTTATAGTGCCCATGTCAATTCATATAGAGGAGATAAATTATGAGACTACTAGCTTGAATATTATAGCTAGTAGGAGGACGAATATACTTGTTAGGTTTTGACTTATATATCTCGAGATGGTCACATCACACCCGTTAGCTATCAGTAAATCTCGTAGAAACGTGTAAATCAAGCAGTGACAAAAGGTGATTAGCTCGTCCCCAGTACCCCCACCAACCTATCATATGGTTAATAAGAAGGAGATAAATTATGGAGACTACTAGTCCGGATGCTATAGCTAGTACGTATAGAGAGCGAATATACTGACTTTGTCAGATTTTTTGACTACTAGATCTTAAGATAGTAACACCGTACGCGCTAACATCTATCCATCTGGTGGGGATGCGTAAATAAATTATCAAATGGTAAAAGACGATTCACTCGCTTTCAACGCCCCACCAATTCACCCCAGAACCAACACAGAAGAGGTAAATGAACCATCGAGGTGACAAAAGACGATTCAGTTGCCTTCAACGTCCTCGCCAATCCGTCTCAGGGTTAACATGGAATTGGTATATCACTATGGTTACTAGCCCGGATGCTGTAGCTAACGTGTGAGAAGGACAGACACAATAAATAAACCATCGAAAAAAAAATTAACGAAGTTGGATAACGTCAAATTTCGGATGACTGATTCAGTTTCACAAAAAAATTTTATCGGCCGTTAAGATTAATCGAGAAGTACATGTGGCAGTCTAAAAGTTTAGCATAAAAGTTAAGCATTCCAGAATTGATGAAAAAATTTCCACCGGCGTTGAATTACGGATATAGTAAATAAATCATAAAAAAAATTAATGAGGCTGGATTTTGACTGGCCCGGCCCACGGACGGAAATTTCGCATGGTAAATAAACCAACGAGTTCGAAGCTTTGCGGGCGATGATTTTCCCCATCGATCATGGGCATGGCGGTCGTCGAAGAGCAAGGAGAAGGCACGCATCCCCTCCTCTCTCGTCTTCCTCGTCGGCGCAACTCCTGTCTCCTCCGTTGCCTCCCGGTGCTTCAGCTCACCCTCGCCTTCTCTGCCATTGCCGCGGTCTTATTCCTCATTTGGCCCTCCGATCCCGACCTCCGCGTCGCCCGCCTCCGCCTCGACGACGTCCACCTCTCCACCTCCCCCTCCCTCTGCCTGAACGTCTCCATCAGCCTCTCCGTCAAGGTCCGCAACCCTAGCTTCTTTTCCTTGGACTACGACTCCCTCGTTACCGCGATCGGCTACCGCGGACGGCAGCTTGGATCTGTGACGTCGGAGGGTGGGCGCGTCGGGGCGCGCCGGGTCTCGTACGTCGATGCCGACCTGCAGCTGAATGGGATCCGGGTGATTCACGACATCTTTTACTTGCTCGAGGATTATAGGAGGGGATCGATCCCCTTTGAAACTATAACGGAGGTGCAGGGCAAGTTGCGAATCATCTTCGACGTCCCTGTTGAGGTAGGTGAAAGATGTGAACTTTGTTGACTTTTATATGCTCATCTTGTCTGTAACTAGTTTAAACCTCGGCGACTGTGACAGCTGCAACAAGATTAAAATGTGGATTAGAAATGTACAGGAATGCCAAAATTATAGTTAGGTCTGAGTGTCAAGGGTTGTTAACAAGTCAAGCTGAACCAAATTTTAGGGTGTTCAAGCTTCTTTGATAAGGTGACCGAGCCAAGCCAAGTCGAGCCTAAAATGAACCAAGCCATTAAAATGATTGTTCAAGCTTTGGTTTATTTTTTACGAGTTTGAGCTTGGTTCAACCTTGGTTTGAGCTTGATTCGAACTTGGTTCATTTAGATGTTATCGAGCTCTCAATTCAAACTTGTTTGATTATTTGAAATTTTTATTTCTTTAATTGATTATTTAGCTTGATAATTCAAACGTGTACGTTTATTTTAAAATTCTTTTATTTATTTACTATGTTGATAAAAGTTTTATTAATAAACATGGTTTGTGAACATTGTTCACGAACATTAACGAGTTGAATACGTATGTGTTCAAGTTTGTTCATTTAGTTCACTGAGTTGTTCAAGTTTGTTTATTTAATTGATCTTGTGTGTATTAAATGAACATAAACAAGTTTTTATTAAGCCAAACACCAAGCTTGTTCACGAACATTTGGTTTATTTACAATCCTAAGTGTGTTAAACTCGAATTGTTGTCTTTACTTTGGTGACAATTCAACCTCCTCAAATCGTTTCTGATGCGCCTATCTTTACTAACCACGTAGCATTATTGCCTAGTTACCTGACTTTTATTCGTCAGGCTTCTGACAGGTCATTTTTGTGCTGAGAGATAAAATATCAATAGTAAATCTTTTCTAATGACTACTCGTCTATCTCTAAGCAATGGTTGATGGTGATAACTAATGACAAAATGTAGATTAGAGGACCTAATTCTCGATGTATGGTTACTGGAATAGCCAAGAGTCTTTTTGGCGTCTTGCTTGCTTTATGACTAACTTTGAATTCTGGACATATCATTTGCAAAGTGAAAAATGATTTGTATTCAAGTTGATTTTCCATCTGGTAGTTCTGACATAAGCATTTATTTTGGAGTACGACACAATGCTACTCAAACTTGGTGCTGAGTATCGGACACAGTATGAATGTAAGTGTTGGAACAAATATTTTAACACAGGCTCAACTGGATGTTAAGTGTCCACTCAAAATCTCAATGTATGATTCAGATATTAAAGGTCTAGATTAAGAGTCCATGCATTAGAGCTTCTGGGTAGAAGATTATACGTTCTATTTCAATCGGGTTTCGCTACAAATAATCTGATGACTGTAAGATAAATCATTCTGTTATACTGGTTTATTCAGGAGATCAAGTGGGATTAATTCTTGTTGGCAAGCTGGGAGTTATTCCTGTGAGAATTTCATGCAGTTATAAGCTTTAGAAGTTCTTATGTATATAATTTAGCTTGTCCTAGAATCCTAAAATAGAGGAGTTAACAAATGGTTAGTCAGAGTTTGCTACTGTATCAATGGGCTTATTACCTTTGAGTATTGGTCTTTGTTATTAGACTCCAATATAGCTTCCTACGAGAAGAACAAACCATGTCAACTGCTTGGATTCAGCTACGTTAATGTGTTTGTGTCATTGTTCTTCATATGACCTTGCACATTACATCTCTTTTATCTGGTAGATGTTGCTGCCTGTTTTGCTTCAGGCCCTATTTGTGAATACCTACATTGGTTGCAGATGCTATATTAGGCTGTTTGGCTTCATGCACTCCTACAAATTGTGCAAAAAATGTGTTCACCTCTCACTATGAATGGTGATGGTACCATCATTTCACCAAGCATTACCAGTCAAATCCTGAAACTGCCCTCACATCCTCACATTAGCATCTTGACGTTCACAACATAAAGAATTTCCTTGTTGCAGCTTTCATGAGCTGTGCTACTATATATACAACAGAAATTTGTGAGATGCAGAAGAAAATGGCTTTCCTAAATAGACTTTTAGAGAAGGCAAACTACTATCTTGTTTGCTACTCTTTGCTATGGAATGCAAATGAAGGAAGTAATTAGAATGAAAACGATGCAAAATAAATAGAGGAAGTAATAAGAATGAAAATGAAGCTAAATCCTAAATCTTCATTGTTCAGATTGTTGGAAGACAACAAAGCCACCCATTGTGATTTTGCTAATTGAAAATGTTTTTTTTCCCCTATGTATGGAAAATACAACATGTCTATGATGATGCACATAATACAGAATTATCCTTGTTGCTTCTTATACAAAGTTTGTTATTTTCCCACCATAATACACACCCTATTCTAGGTTATTGTCTTCTACTTGATCCTGTTAGCTAATTGGATCCAAATTTTGACAAGTGGTTCTACTGTTTGCAAAGCTAAAGTTGGTCTTTTACTTATCATCAAATTTTTAGATTCATATGTCCTCTCTTTTAGTATGGCTCTTCTTTTTCTTCAGAAATTATCTAGATTTTCGAAATGATTCATGGAAGCTATTTCACATTTATCCTTGACATGCTGTTGATTCTTGTTATGACCCTTTATTGGATCTGGTTCCAGAGCTTGAAATTTCTCCCACAAGCCAAGTCCTGAATCAGCTAAGAATTCCCAAATCTCTAACTAGTGACTACCACTTATATGCTCGGTCAACTATCACTTGCTAATTGAGAAATCTGTAGCTGTTAGTGGATTTAGCCTTCTTTTTCAACTGCATACACTCAATCTGCGTGTAAAAGGACTAAAGGTCCTCTTATTTTTTTTTCCAGTTTATCGACTTATTCATATTGAAAGGCCTAGGAGGTTGCAGAAAAATAAGATGATAATTTGCAGAGATGTGCAGGAGATGCTAAGTTATGAATGTAAAGAGAGAGGATGACTTAATTGTTGGAATCATAATTAGGGAGGACTGGTGTCAGCTTGTGAATCAGATCCAAGAAAGGGTGAAACTAGGATTTGGTAATTTTGGGGATAATTATGAATTGATCCCTTGAGTTTGCTTCCAACACTTGAAGGTCGGGTAAATTATAAGTGAATTTGTCAAACAATTATGATGCATAATCTTAATGTTTGTACCATGATAGATTTAAAACCACATTTCTTCTCTAAGGGTCATATCTTCAAAGAGACATGTACAATGCAAGTTGCGGTGTCAACTCGACAGGTCCAGATTGATCTCGATGCCAAATATTGGTTCATGCTGGGCATAAGAGTTGAGCCCATGGATCGGGCGCAGCCCACAGGCTGAGTAATACCCAAATTACTAAAGGTCTAACCTAGCCTAACATCAAGGCTATTATTCACCCAAGCTTTACAATATTTGTACTCAACTGTAGATTTTTTTAATGTTTTAATGGAAGCCTTTCCTCTGTCAATTTTCTCCCCCTTATATACAAAGATTTATAGTTTTGGCCTAATGGTATACTGGAATGTTACTTGTGTACATCGCCCAAGAGATTTTCAATTTAATAATTTACTTAATAAATATTACACAATTGAAAATCTTATACAAATTTAATCATACAATTATTTTTAATTTGATACATGATATGCTAATCTAAATTTATTTGATACATGCTATACCTGGATTTTTTTTCCTCCTTTTTTTTTCAATAGATTGACATGACCTCTTCTGCGATGTTCATTGAACAGGGTAAATTTTCTTGCTCACTTCAAGTGAATGCACAAAACCAGACTCTTCTTCGACAAGACTGCTACATTGAGGTGGGCAAACTGTGCTTCTTGATTTCATAATGTTAACTTCTTGTTTCAACTCGCTATTCTCGCAATCTCTATATTAAGCTATTTCTTTAACTCGCTAATCTCCTTATCTCTATACTTTCTCTAGTGATGGTGAAAGATGGACAACGCCATCAACTTGAAGGAGCAAATTGTTCTTTTGCTGAGAATTTTAACAGTTAGGCTACGCGGAAGAAATAATGTCTGCCCCTACTTAGCAAGTGGCAAGAGCGTTCATTCTCCTCCAACATTCTTAATCAGGATTAGAGATGTGCGCAAGGAGCTAGCAACTGCAGAACTATTTTATTGTTTCATCTTCAAATTTTGAGCTATAGTTATGAATGAAGAATGCAACGGAGTCGACATACAATCTGCTATTCGTGTCATGGCCAGAGTTTTCGCTCCATGCTACCTTATGAAACAATCATCTTCCTTTGTTCTTTGAGGTTAAATCTTCTTCATCATTGCTTTCCTTGCGGTGTCTTGGATTATTTGATTGTACTTGTTTTGTCTATCTCTCAGTGCTAAATACAAAACCATTGGTGCTCTCATAAAATTCATCGACAACAAATTTTGAAAAAAGAAAGTTGAAATTCGTTACTTTGATCGTCTCCACGGCTATTTCACACCACTAGAAAAAGAGTAAATTAGGAAATTGAACCCGATAACAAAGCTCCATAGGTTGATCGATTGCGCTTAAGCCTACGTTACATTAATAGAGAAAGAATAGGAAAAATTTAGTAAACTTGATTCTTTTATTCATTTAAATCATCATTTTTGTAAAAGGTCATAATCCAAATATCTCATACGGACGCCCTCACATTAATTAGGAAATCAAGTAAGTCACCATATGAGAGGATATTTTTTCCTAATTTTGTCATGAATTGATCTCTATAAATTTATCGTGTGATGATCTCGGCGGCTATGCCTTGGGAGCATTAAATCAAACATCATGCACTTTGATATTTTGAAAATATGGGCACTTTTATTACAATCAAACCCTAACAAAATGGTAAAAATTATGATGATTTTTAAATAAATCAAAGTGTACTGAATAATTCAAAAAAAAAATCTCAAAACAAAAATCAGATTTAATTGTTTTTTAAACTTTTAAATTTGGGCCGGCCTTGTCTCCGGCCCGATTAGACTGATTTGCAATCTTGCGGTGGTTACCGCTCAGAGGAAACCCTAGGAGTCCTGGGCTATAAAGACCTTTCGTTGCACGCCTATCCGCCGTTTTCTTTTCCATCACTGCAACTTGTCCGGAGATCCCACATGGCGGAGCGTGGCGCTGGAGACCGTGGAGGCTTTGGCCGTGGATTCGGGCGGGGTCGCGGCGATCGGGGCCGCGGCGACCGTGGTCGCGGTGGGCGACGCGGCGGGCGGCGCGATGAGGAGGAGAAGTGGGTGCCCGTCACCAAGCTTGGTCGCCTCGTAAAGGAGGGGAAGATCACCAGCCTCGAGCAGATCTACCTCCATTCCCTCCCCGTCAAGGAGCACCAGATTGTAGACACTCTCCTCGGCGGTCGCCTCAAGGACGAGGTCATGAAGATCATGCCTGTGCAGAAGCAGACTCGCGCCGGGCAGCGCACCCGCTTCAAGGCCTTTGTAGTCGTCGGTGACTCTGATGGCCATGTCGGCCTCGGCGTCAAGTGTGCCAAGGAGGTCGCCACGGCTATCCGAGGCGCAATCATCCTGGCTAAGCTCTCAGTGGTCCCTGTCAGGAGGGGATTCTGGGGGAACAAAATCGGAAAGCCCCACACTGTTCCGTGCAAGGTTACTGGGAAGTGCGGATCGGTCACTGTCCGCCTGGTTCCTGCGCCGAGAGGGGCGGGGATTGTTGCTGCTCGCGTTCCGAAAAAAGTTCTTCAGTTTGCTGGAATTGAGGACGTGTACACTTCATCCCGTGGTTCGACAAAGACTCTTGGAAACTTTGTCAAGGTCAGTGTTTTCATTGATTTTATTAATTTTATATGTTTGGCTTGAAGGTTTATGATCAACTGAACTCCAAAATCTTTATCGTACTGAATTAGAACGGGCATTTGGAGGATCCTCTTCCTTGCTATTGCACTAGCATAAAAAAATGTCGAACTAATGGAAAACAACCAATATCTTTTACATATTCACCTAATTATGCATGCTTTAGGTTTGATATTCTATTTATTTTTTGATAAACATTAGTTAGATAAGGGGCAGTCTGAGTTAGAAATCTCAAGATGAAATTGTTTTGTGAAAATTGATTTTCAGAAATGAGATACTAAATATTATAACTCCTTTCTCCTTAACTAGTATCAAATAACCAAATCAAAAGAGTGTCTTTGGAGAGCCTTGATGAAATCATTCATGGTATACCGTATACTATGATTCATGAGTGAAGGTAGTATAATTTGGATTTTGCTAGAGATAAAGAAGCTAGTACATTTAGACTTTGTTGATCTCATGATCTTATGGTTGTTAATATTTACTTTCAGAAAGAGAATAGGATGAAAATAAATGAGAGATAGAATGCGGAGAAGCTTATAGAGTCCTATGTTTTCGTTGTGACCCCTAAGTATAGAAGAAACTTTCACACTTGTATCGTGAGCCTCTACCATTTATCAATCAGAGTGGACCAATAGAAAAGAATACACAAAAGGTTTTTGTTTCATATATGAATTTGTAATAGGAATGCGAATGTGCAGAGATTAGAAATGATTGAGTAAAAAATACTTATATTCTAGAGTAATTAGGTGCCATCAGTAACTCATAAAATGAGAGAAGATTTGGAATTGACATGTTAAAAGATACTGAATATACTTTGTTAGAAAAGTTGAATTTATCAGAGTAAAACCTCTAAGATCTAAAGGAAGATCAATACTAAAAAAATAGTTTAATTAATTTGAATCAATTAGTGACATTACCAATATTATTCTGTGAGATAATATAATCATGTAGGGGATCTATAATAGTTGCAAGATTCATGTAGAAATATCTCTAATAATAGTGACAACACATTTGTGTCATAACGAGTGTTTGTGTTTTGTTCTGGTAAATTCTTTTTTTTTCGATGCTATAATTTTGTGGGATGGCATATACAATAAACGAGATATTGACAATAGAGCTACACTGTTTGCATTTTTGCTCCTGATGTTTTTATTTCTTTGCAGGCTACGTTTGATTGTCTCATGAAGACCTATGGGTTCCTCACTCCTGACTTGTGGTTAGAGACTCGCTTCAGCAAATCTCCCTTCCAGGAGTACACGGACTTGCTCGCCAAGCCGACCAAGACGATTCTCATCGAGAACACTGAGAGGATTGAAGCTTAGGATCTCAAGAAGTCAGTTTACCCTACCAGAGACCTATTTTGCTCCAACAGCTATGATTAAATAGTGAGTTAAGGACTTGGAACCCTTGCTTGTTTATCTCCTGAATTTTATGTTTTGTTTTAGTTTGTTGCTTGGGTGTGATAATCCTACAATCAACGATGTGCTACTTTTTCTGAGCGTCTTTTTCTCTTTCGAGTATCTTAATTGCAAGTGATACAAAGGAATTTGGTTCATCCACATAAGAATATTGATTTCCGTAATTTATACAAATGAATTTGGTTATTCATGAAACTTAGTTTTATTTTTGATAAAAATAAAAAAATATATTCCAAATTAAAAGGAATATTACGACTTTAAAAAAAATAAAAAAGGATCTTATAAAATATTTTATTTCTAAATTATCTTTTCATCTTAATATTTTTTTTTGGCAAAAGGTTACTCGTTCCTTCCTTTTTATTAATTCATTATTAATAGAAAAAAGTAAATTATAAAAATTATTAATTTGAATGTTATGATTAATACGTGAATATAATTAACTCGAATATTATGATTAATACTTGAACAGGTAATAATGTATTTTTTAAGTAGTTATTAGTAGTTAATAGTCATAATAAAAGCTATGTAGTTATTATAATATTTTTTTTATTTTCAATATTATTGTAATTATTATATATTTTTATTTGTCAGATTAAATCTTAAATTCATTTAAATATATTATAATAATTATTAAATAGTTTCTATATATTATGTACTTAGTTTTATAGTGGTAATCTACCCTTTTTTTTTTCTTAAGAACGCCCTTTCATGATAAGAAAAATTTAAGATCATCTTTTGTATACTCATAATATTAAATTATATAAAACTAAAAACAAAATTTTAAAAATTGTGTAACAATTCTAAGAGCATTTAGATGAGATTTCTTAAATAAAGATTTTATCTGTATTAGCTATCCTATCTATTTTTTAAATTTAAAATTTATAAATATTACTTTTTAAAATTTAAGGAATAAAATTCATTTCTTAAATATTAAAATATTATTTTTCAAAATTTCATTTTCTAATTTATCATTTCATAGATAATAATAAAACAATATAGAGGAAAGAGAAAAAATAATTAAAAAATTAAAGATATGATAAATTATATGGAAACTGATGTATTGTGTAGTGAATTTGAATATTCAAATTTAATAAAATAATTTTTTATTTAAAATTTTAAATTTTGGATAGGAATCTTGGATATTCTAAATCTCCTAGAGAAATTTCAAAATTATTTTTTTTCGAAATTAATTACGTGAGTAGAGTTAATAATTAATTAATAATAAGATTTAAAATTTATAGGAAGATTTTTTTATCGGTTAATGGGAGAAAACTTCTCAATCTTAAACTGGTCTTTGCATGTACTCCCTACTTGATAAATTCTTTGCATTAACTCCCTGATGGATTGAGTATAAAAGAGTGAAAACTCAGTATACATTGTAAAGTTTTGAGTATAAATTGTTTGAGATTGAGTACTAATTTAAGAAATTTGAGAACAAAGTTTCGGTGACCCCTCATGTGAAAATCTTGATGTGGTGAGTATAAAAAAGTGAAAACTCAGTATACATTATAAAGATTTGAATATAAATTTTTGAGACTGAGTACTAATTTAAGAAATTTGAGTTAAGAAATTTGAGTATATAATTTCGGTGACCCCTCATGTGAAAATCTTGATGTGGTGGATGCAACCTCACATACTCAAAATTTTAAATTTTATAGTCAATTTTTGTTTTGAAATAATATTCAATCTAAATCAATTCATACTTAAATTTTGATAATGTATATTGAAATTTTACTATATACTGAAATAATATATACTCAATTTTTTTCAAATAATACTCAATTTTTATTAGAAATTCACTTATACTTTGTCCATTACCACTACTCCCGGTTCGATTTCTTTTGAATTTGAGTTGGGATTTTCCTATGGGCGTTGACCGGAAGCCGCGCAACCGGCGTCCGGAACAGTGACAGGCTTGACGTTGGTGGGCTTTTACCCCCTCGAGTTCTTGGGACTGGAAGCCCGCTATTGCTATTGATCATTGTCTTCTGACTATATGTAGAAATAAGATCCGATTGTTTTTAGGGAATTCGACCCGCAAATCGATCTTCCTGCAGAACTGCTGACCCTTCTTCTCACGGTGTGGGGAGCATTTCACTCTCCATCTGTCGCCGTCGCCTTCAGCACCGGCCTCCATGACGTCGCCTGATCGCCGATCGGCGACCCCCGTGCTTTTGTTTATGTTCCTTGTCTTCTCCTCGACGGTCGCCGCCTGGAAGAAGGAGGAATTCCGATCCTGCAAGCAGACTCCCTTCTGCAAGCGCGCCCGTACCCGCGCCCCTCACTCGCTGCCTCCTTTCTCCGTTTCCGACGTATCCCTGTCCGATGGTTCTGTGTCCGGTCGCCTTGTCCCCTCCCCTTCCATCCGCCAGGTCACCGACGAGGATCCCTCGGCTGACGCCGCCGTTGACGACGCCGCCCAGCGGCCTCTCCTTTTCCGCCTCTCCGTTTACCATGGGGGCATCTTACGCCTGGAGATCGATGAGGATCCGTCCTCCGCGCCGACTCCCAAGCGCCGTTTCCGCCTTCCCGATGTTCTCCTTCCCGATCTCGAGGATCGCCGCCTCTGGCTCCCCCGCCTGTCGTCCCCCTCCGGTGTCGCCGCCACCTCCTTCTACCTTGCCGATGAATTCGAGGGCATTCTCCGCCACGACCCTTTCGAGATCGTCGTCCGCCGTACTGGTTCAGAGGGCGAGCCCGTACTCTCCTTTAACTCCCACGGGTTGTTCGATTACGAGCAGATGAGGGCAAAGAAAGAAGGTGAAGACTGGGAGGAAAGCTTTCGCAGCCACACGGACTCGCGGCCTCACGGTCCGCAGTCAATAAGCTTCGATGTTTCATTCCACGGTGCTAATTTTGTGTACGGGATCCCCGAGCACGCTTCTCCGTCACTTTCCCTGCGCCCGACGAGAGGCTCCGGGGTAGATGAATCCGAACCTTACCGCCTCTTCAACCTGGATGTCTTCGAATACCTCCATGATTCCCCATTCGGCATCTACGGTTCCATTCCATTTATGCTCTCCCATGGCAGCCGTTCTACCTCCGGATTCTTCTGGCTTAACGCTGCCGAGATGCAGATTGATGTCCTCGCGCCTGGGTGGGATGATTCTGCCGCGCCGAACACTGGAAGGGTCGACACATTTTGGATGAGCGAGGCTGGAGTGGTGGATGCATTTTTCTTTGTTGGTCCAGGTCCAAAAGAGGTGTTGAAACAGTACGCGTCTGTGACGGGGACTCAGGCCATGCCACAGGAGTTTGCTGTGGCGTATCACCAGTGCAGGTGGAATTACAGAGATGAGGAGGATGTTGCAGCTGTGGATGCTGCTTTTGACGAACATGATATACCTTATGATGTTTTGTGGCTCGACATAGAACATACTGATGGGAAGCGATACTTCACTTGGGATCGAACGCTGTTCCCAAATCCTGAGGAGATGCAGAAGAAGTTGGCTGCCAAAGGGAGGCACATGGTGACAATTGTGGACCCGCACATCAAGCGGGATGATTCCTTTCATGTGCATAAAGAGGCAACTGAGAAGGGTTACTACGTCAAAGATGCATCAGGGAAGGATTTCGATGGATGGTGTTGGCCAGGGTCCTCATCGTATCCTGACATGTTGAACCCGGAGATAAGAGAATGGTGGGCTGACAAATTCTCTTACAAGAATTATGTTGGTTCGACGGCATCATTACATATATGGAATGACATGAATGAGCCTTCAGTCTTCAATGGTCCTGAGGTAATCGTGATATTTTGTTCTTTTAGTTCTATGTTTATAACAACCACTTGATACAATTTTTTTTTGTTTCGTAATACCTTTGTTACAGGTCAGAGATGATTAACAAATATTTATCATTTTAGTAGGGGTATAAATTATTAATTGGGCACAATTAATGATTTTGCACTCTTCTTTTCTGTTATTATTATTATTATTATTTTGCTTTCTGTGACTAATTTTTCATTCTCGTTCAGTTGACTACTAAATGCAATGTAAAGTTCTAGGCCAACACTTGAAAGCTCCATTTTCTTTACATCAAAGTGAAAGTGTAGGAGCTGAGGCCATTTCAGACACAAATTTTATTCTTTTTTTCCCTTTGTTTTTTTTTCTTTCCAGAAATTTAAAATCTTTTGTTGGTCTTCAGTAGCTTTTCTCCTCAAGTTACAATTTCAACTTAGTTGCTCAATCATCAGACGTTAATCCTTAGTTACAGATTTTTTTGGTAGTTAAATTAAATTTTAGCCTTGAGCTCCATGACTCACAAGGTTTTCCAAATAAATTTTATATTCTAATCATATCCATCTTTATTAGGTAACCATGCCCAGGGATGCCATACATCTTGGGGAGGTAGAGCATCGAGAATTACACAATGCATATGGTTACTATTTCCATATGGCTACAGCTAATGGACTCTTAAAGAGAGGTAATGGAAAAGACAGGCCATTCGTGTTATCAAGAGCCTTTTTCGCTGGAAGTCAACGGTACGGAGCAATCTGGACTGGAGATAATTCAGCAGATTGGGATCATCTCAGAGTTTCAGTTCCAATGATCCTAAACCTTGGTCTTACTGGCATGTCATTTTCTGGTATGTAATTTTGAACTCAATGTTTGATGCATGTTGTATTGTTTATACCTGTTTTCTAAAATCAAGATAATGCCACAGGTGCTGATGTTGGAGGGTTTTTTGGCAACCCTGATGTAGATTTGTTAGTACGATGGTACCAGCTTGGTGCTTATTACCCATTCTTCAGAGGTCATGCACATCATGACACCAAGCGACGAGAACCTTGGCTATTTGGGTATTCATCAGTTACTTTGTTGCATTGCCCAATCTAGATGCAATACCGAACACTTTTTTTAAAGCTTATGTATGCTAACCATAATTAGGCATATTTTGTTATATTCGGTTATAGATCTTTGCTAAAATCCCCCAGTTCATATTCTATTGCTCTTAAGCTCAGGAATTTTCCAAACTTTAACAGCATCAAAATTTCTAGCAAGGCGAAGGCCTATGGTGATTTATTGTTTCTCAGTTAATATATTCTTGTCTCTAGGATTCATTTATCTTAAGATACTTTGACTATTTTGTAATTGGCCAATTTCTGGTTAGTTTATAGGTCCTTGTATTCCCAGTCTAAGTTTGCTGCTTAGCCAGATGTACTCAAGATAGCTGTCATTTAAGCTTTGAAGTAAGTTGAATTGATTTGCTGCGAAATTTTCATCAAAAAATGACAAACTTTTATGTAGTTCTATATCCCAAGAATAAGGACTGTTATAGGGCTTCAAGGACTGGCCCAAAAACATTCTAAGCGGGCATACTAGATTTTGCATAGAATTGTGTAAATGTGCTTTCAGGAAGTTAATGCTTTGTAGTTTTAAAAATGGTCATTGGCACTAACATCACTGAGAAACTTCTGGACATTAGATCTGAATCAAAATATAGATTGTGCTAATCTTGGTTGGTTCTTAGAGAAATTTATGAAAAGAAAAGAATCTGAATGTATTAGCTTTTCTTAATCATATGGTATGATTCTCACTATCTTAGCTGAATTCTTTATGGAAATATGCACAAAATCTAGATGGTCTCATGTCTAATTATTTGTCATGACAGTAGCACCCTAATATTCTCTACATTACAACAATAAGAAGTCATGTTTGTTCCAATTACATGGGATCAACTTCATAAGGTTAAGATACATTTTATGTTGGTTGCCAACTTTTTCCAACCTGGCTTGAGACTCCATTGACAGTTTTATTTCCATAAATTGTCGAGACAATTCTATTGTACAATGATATTTTGTTTTTTAAAAAATGTAGCTATTTCTCTCTATGGATTATTTGTTTAAATTTTGAAATCATATCTAGTAACCTGATTTGCCTAGTTTTCATTAAATTGTAGACTACAAAACTTAATCTGCTTCTAACCAGTTTCTGAGTAAGGCGGTAGTAAATGAAATTTGCATTGTACCTACTCATGTGTGCTATATTTTTTGTAACGTAATTGATTTTACACTGCATGATACATGTAACCTTTTGTTCTGATTAATCCAGAGAGGAAAATACTGCTTTGATGAGAGAGGCAATACATATCCGGTACTCATTATTGCCATACTACTACACACTATTTAGAGAGGCTGCTACAAGTGGCATTCCAATCTTGCGTCCTTTGTGGCTGGAATTTCCTGCTGATAAAGAAACATTTGACAATAGTGAGGCTTTCATGGTTGGATCAAGTCTGTTAGTTCAAGGTGTTTATGAGAAGGTATACATGTTTCATGCTTATGATACGAGTTGGCTAGGGAATCAATTCCTTTTTGTTGTTTTTTGTTACTGGACAGAATCAAAAGTCAGTATCAGTTTATTTGCCTTCTGGAGCATCTTGGTTTAATTTGAGAAATGGAGTCAAATATGATGGAGGTGTCTTACTCAAACTGGATGCTTCAGAAGATAGTATACCCAGTTTTCAGAGGGCTGGTACTATTATTCCCAGAAAGGACAGGTTCAGGCGAAGTTCCACTCAGATGGTCAATGATCCTTACACATTGGTATATTATTATACAAATACGTCACCCTTTTCAATCTGCTAAATATGCCTTATCTCGTTTATCTATTTAGTTAGAATCTGGTTTTCTGCTATAGTTATTTCTGAAACATTTGTGTTACATACTGTTAACCCCTAAATCTAGAAG
Source organism: Boesenbergia rotunda (assembly GCA_024364735.1). Taxonomy (NCBI): domain Eukaryota; kingdom Viridiplantae; phylum Streptophyta; class Magnoliopsida; order Zingiberales; family Zingiberaceae; genus Boesenbergia; species Boesenbergia rotunda. Next base: position 331,810 of record JAGFNQ010000197.1, read on the forward strand.
CAGAGGTTTAAACCTACTATACCACTATTAACCTAACTACAAGGATGCTCACAAAACATTTGACGGTTTTCATGATCTATGTGCAATATTTGAATCATTGCTAGGTCCAAGAGTTTAAATGGGGAAGATTGTAATGAGTTCCTAACTCTTGGGCAATGTTCCATAAAATGGTAATGGATTGTAATCCATTATATGAAACTTACATCTATTGCAAATGTGTTATTGGCCAGACCATTACATACACAGGACGTAATATCTTGTCATTGCCCCAAGACGGAAGTGCTAATGTGTTCCTTCAGGATGAGACATAGTAATCTTGCTATGATAATTTGTCACAAGTGAGCTGGTAGTGTTTCAGTTTTATACTAAAAGGAACTTGGATTGGAAAAAAAATCACTTTGTCTTGTATTCTTATTCTTTTTAGATATATATAAATACACGTAGGCTTTTATTCTGTGTTACTTACAGTTCCTTGTGCAAGCTGACCACTCATGGCTACATTCAAACCCAATCTTTGAAAGTTGTAAATAGTTTGTGACACAACAACACTGAGATCAGGAATAGAAATACTCTGAAACTGGACTGCTCTTTGCTTTAGCGGCAATGACATCTTTTGTCCTCATAACCTTACAAGAGAGGAGCGTTGCTTAATTTTCCCGTGTGCCCTGCTTTTTCTTTCCTACGTAGACATGTGTTTTCATCATTTTATTCAGTACAAATTGTATGGTTTTCAAGTGTTGCAAACCCACTGGTATTTTACATTGGATTACAAGGGACTAGAATGTGGTTAAGCTCAACCATGAGGAAAGAATGGTTTCTCCAAGAAGTCGTCCAATCTTTTGCTCTTTGATTTCTTTAAACACTTGATCAACTCAATCACGGGAGAATAGAATGTTTCAGTTAGTTCTGAACTCTATAAGAGCTTATTATCTGAACTTCCAATGTTCACTTACTAGATGCCTCTAGTTGACCACTACAATGTCGATTTAAGACTATAATGGTTGTCTCACCAGTCGATAGAAAACTACTCATCTCAAGCTGACTGAAATGCTTCTAGTCAACTGTTGTTCACACAAAAATATTTTGTTTTCCCAATGCTTTGCATCTAGTCTTGACACGCCTAGGCACTCTTTCTTATTTCCTCTTACAACATGTCACAAGCATTAAGGTTTAAAATGAGTTGGTAACAAACATGACTTCCTTCCAAAGTCACATGTTTCAAGCATAGGTGCTCAACTCCTACTTAGGCAATCACGACATGGTTGCATATTAAGCCTTGAAAACAAAAATCAAGATTACAACACGCATAATCGATACATAGTTTACTTTTCTTTGGTCTTCAACTCCAAGCTCCATATAACTTAAATTGTATTGTCAAAGTATCAAGATAATGTGATCAAACCTACCTCTGAGGAACCAGTGTTCCAACAGAAGTGTGGCTAGATCGCAAGGGTCATTGGAGTCGGGAAAGACATATTGCTTATGCACATGTTTCCATTGTTTTTTTAAAAATATTTTCTATATTCATACTTGAAACCACATGATTTGTTTGTGGTTGCAAAATTTTCATGTTAAGACTCCTCAAGTATCTTTCCTTCTCTTCCGGTTGTTTGGCTATTTCTTCTTCGGTTTGGCAGATTTGAACCTCTTGCTAATTGATTTTGAATTTTGTTTTATTTATTGCTAGTGTAGCATGTTCAGTCTAGAATACTCAGAGTTGTTTGCCCTGTAACTTATGAACCTGAATTGTGGTACCAGGTAATTGCTCTCAACGGTTCACTTGCTGCCGAGGGGGAGCTCTACATTGATGATGGCAAAAGCTATGACTTTGAGCAGGGAGCCTACATCCACCGCCGTTTCGTCTTTGCAAATAATAAGCTAACATCAATAGACATCCGCCCTTCCACCGCAGGCGAGAAGAAATTCTCCTCAGATTGCACCATTGAGAGAATTATACTCCTTGGGCTACCATCTGGGGCCAAAAAAGCAGTGGCTGCACCAGGAAATCATGAGATGAACATCGAACTTGGTCCACTCACTCTTCGGAAAGGGTCAAAGCCAATTGCGCTCACAATCAGGAAGCCCAACATTCGGGTTGCAGACGACTGGTCTGTTAGGATATTATAGTTTTGCTGGTAATGAATTTTGGTTGATCAGCTAACACTATTCTTAGATATACCGCTATAATTTTCGAAACTTTGTTCTCAATTTATGCATTTTATGGTTCCACTAATCCCGGTTCATGTGTACATCGTATTTGCAGAAAACTTGGATTTTACTTCCTGCTTATCTGCAAGTTGCTTTGCTTTTACTCGACGTCCTCACTTTCATCCTGCATTCTCATTTGTACTCGATTTTATGTTTTCATCCTTTTCAATTTAATAAATTCATCCTATTTTATTCTCCATCAAGTCTTAATTAATTTGATTTATTTAATCGCGGTCTTCCATCACGTAACATAATCTCATCGGGCCTGCCAGTAGCGATAAAGCTCAAACTGTTGTTTAGAAAAATTCAAACCTGAAACATACACTCAGAGAAACTCAACTCTGAATTCATAATGTATGCAACTTACAAGCAATTCCTGTTAAAAAGAACTCGAAGGACACAAGTTGCTGATAGCAGTTTCAATTGTTCGTTCTACAAATGATCAGAAATCTGCTCTTTTGGGGACGAAGAGCTTGCTTGAGACAACTCCTTCAACTGGTGGAAGCCTCCAAAGTATCAGCTACCTTCATGAATTGATGAAGGGCTCTACCAGTCATTCTAGTATGCAAGGATCCACATTACTTTGGCAGTAGTCTCAATCCTAAATCTCTTCTAGTGGCATGTCGATGGTAAGTCATTCAAGAAGCTGTGATGACAATTGACACTTCTGGTGATAAATCTGTCGGACTTTGACTACAAAAGTACAAAATGATCGTTCAAGTCATCTGCACCCCATTCTTTCCAAAGGCTTCAGCTACCAAAGGGGGAAATGAGATGATCAAAGCTAAGACAACTAACATGCAATGACACTAGTTTTTAGAAATGTATACCTGAGTCTGGGCCATAAATCTGATATTTCTGCAAATATGCCATCAGGATTCTGATCGACAAATTGTATTTTTACTTGTTTCCAGGTTCATTATTCTAACTGGTTTTCCGAGTTTCGACTTGTCTTCCATCCTTGCAATCTCCAAAGCCCTTGAACAAATGGGGAAGCACTTTTCATCCCAGGAGTCCAAAATAATTCCTGAACCTACACACACTTCGTCGCAGTAGAAAGCTGCAAATTGTCCAGCAGCCAAACCCTGGTCATCTTCCGATAGATGCACCACCAAACTTTCTTCACCACTTATCCCTGGTCCGCTTGTAATGCTGCACTCATAGAAACCAGGACCATGCCGGACCTAATAGTAAATTTCTTTTGTCAGTATTTTTACACTAAAAATAGAAACTCTTGAAGTTTGAACTTTGAACCGAGCATAAATTACTTTGATGGGTATTTCATTATGGCAATGTGTCGCTAGAAAACTGCTGTCTTCTTCACTAAGATTTTATAATCAAAATCATATGAAATTACATGTGGAATACCAACCAATTCGTCAACCTTGATATTTGACATTAAATTCTAATACAATCTACAAAAATTAGAATCATGGAAATACTGTATCTCAGTAAAGCAATCTAGCAAGTTTTAAAAGTACATTAGACAGGAGAGAGACATGAGTTAGGATTTACCTTGCATTGCAGTTGTTCAACGTTAATAGGAGAGAAACCACTAAACCAATTCAATGATCCAACACGGAATGTCCGCCGCCTTTTATCTAATGAAAAGTAGTTTCTTGATACAAAAAGGACATTGTTCTGCACATCTTTTTCAACAACATACCTACAATGATTGATTCAAGCAATACTAAACTGAGCTAAACATTAGCCAAAAGTTACAGCTGAATCATGTGATGCAGTGAATATCAGATAATAAAATAGAAGCATTTCCATCACCATTGTAATGCTGAAGCAATGATATGATGCAACAGAGAAAAGTATGTGTTGAAGCAATACAGCATACCAGGGTCCTCCAGGAAGCCGCAGGCCTTGCCGTTGACCAATGGTGTAGAACCAAAACCCACGGTGCTTTCCTAGGTAATCTCCAGTTTCAGCTTCAAGCATTATACCTTCCATTTCCCCTATATGCTTTGCAACAAACTCACTGAACTTAACCTACTTGAAATGGTTTCAAAAACATGGATAAGGGCACTTGTCAAAACCTAAGATACATAACATTATTGGGGGACTCGAGGCAAACTTAATCCTTGTAATTTGTTCATCTGTGTATCTTATTTACCTTTCCAAGAAAGCATATCCCTTGGGAGTCCTTTCTGTCTTTGTTTGGTAGATCCATTAGGGAAGCTATCCTACGCACTTCTTCCTATTTAGAACAAATATCATATCAACCAAACGCTGGAAAAAAGTAAACTTGTTAAGGTAGATGGATCACATATATATTCCCAATGGAGGTAAATAATTAATTTTCAATATCATTATTTAAGATATCAATTGGTCTTTATCAATTAGAGTCATATTACCTTTGTGATACATCCAAGTGGAAAAAGAAGCTTTTTGAGCTGAGATTGGGATAGATGAGAAAGAAAATAGGTTTGATCCTTGACCTACAAGATTGATTAGCTTAATACATCAGCTTAATAATGTTTGAGGTGAATAAATCAATCTACTTAATCAGCTTAATAATTGTGTCAAACACAAAATGAAAACATTTCACCATTTAAATCTCCCTTTCATACCCACCAAGAAAATTAATTGTCAAAAAGATCAGCTAGACAGGCAATATAGTATATAGTACAAAGATTATCATATTTATTCTGATAAGAAAAATCAATTATCGGAAATTACAAATGGACTCCAAAGGCATCACCATTTATCAATATGGTCGTAGAACTAGGATTAGTATATCATTTATAGTTTTCTTAATCTTATATTCTTATATGTCCTAAACTCCTTATATCAACTGTGACAAATATGCTATTATTTTGTTTTTTATTGTTGCATGCTTATTTGACATGAATGCTTAGTTGACATAAGATTATGAAATCTATCATGGAAAATTAATATCTAATTGAGTTATTACATCCGAATTATGAGAACATAGGGAAATTAAGTAGCATGGTGCTACTATATACTGGGTCTACTACAACAATGTTCTGAGAACAAGGAATTTCAATTTCTTAAATTCTCAATTTAGTAAGAACATTTTAGAAAATCTCTTGAATGATATAAGTCGGTTAGATTTCTCCTACCTACTTTCTTTGCTACACTACTAACTTCACACATTTAACTAAGTAATTTTGATGCAAGGATAAAATTATATATAGGTGCTATGTGGTCGACACATTGCATAACATATATGTGGGAGAATATACAATCCGTATCCAAAATTATTAAAGATATTTATATTGACAACAATGAAGTATAAATGACAGTATATTATCAACTTATCAAATCCATAATTCCAAATAAAAATATATCAACACCATACTGTTCTCAATAGATAATCTACTATCCAATAAGGTAGACCAGATCATCTATGCAAAACTTTTGTTTCACAATCACTACAACTAATTGTCTGTAGGAGAAAAACTAATGAGGTTTGAAATTTGAGGCAATAAATATAAGGATGACAAGTTTGATAAAAAAAACAAGCAACTTGCAAAAAGTATAGCTGTTGAAATTTTAGATTAAACTTCAAGGTGTCTCTTTAACAAATTGACAACTACGAAGCTACATAAAAGCGTTAGTTGATTGGACTTTCATTTTTGCATATAATAAAACTTTGTCAATCCTCATTAAGAATACAAAAGTAAAGATTTCTCAACAATCTAATGGTAATTGTCGTGTTTATAATGATACAGAGCTTAACTCAACTTGCTGAAAGAACTTAAAACCTAACAACTACATCAATAAGGCTAGTGCCTTGTACAAGAACTGAGCAGGAGTTACGAAATGGTACCATGTCTTTGACAATTTCAGAATGGAAAGACCATCTTTTGAAGAAGAGTGGATAACATGACCATAGTGTCCTGAAGCAACATAATCAAACCCCCTACTACCAATGGCTTCCAAGAAAGCACCTAGGACACATAAACTTTGACATTATTCAAACTCAAAAGATAGCTCATAAAATACTAATAAGGTAATTGACTAAAAAGGTGTTAGTTGTGTACCAAATTTTACCCTTGTATTACAAAGAACATCAGGATTAGGAGTTCGACCACTACGATACTCGTTGATAATGTGAGATACCTAAGACAGTAAGCATTCAACTTCATGAGTACCAGAGGTGAATTTTCGGATATTAGTCAACGTAATCATGTTGTTGGTTCTACAACTATTATAGGAATCACCAAAATTCATGGTATTTATATCTTAATTATCTTGATTGCTCAAATTCAACATTGTTCTCATTTCAAGTTTCAGCATATACTTTAGAGTCTCAGCAACTAGTTACCAGAAGCAGAGCAGCGCAAACTTACCACATTCTTCCAATACTCATCTGTTAAATGGACCACCTCAAATTGCACATCAACCTGTATCAATAAAATAGCTCATGTGATTGGTGACCTTTTGCAACATCATCAAACTATGCTTTAGTGCACATAAGTTAAGAGGCATTGCACCTTTTCTTTTAAACATAAAATCAAGATGAAGGAAAAACAAACCTTAGTTCATATTTACTTAAAAGATTATTCTGAAAGAGTGACTGAAAAAAGTTTGATTACTTCTATTTCATAGATCATAGCAAAACCATTATTCAAATTTCTTAATTGATTGTTAAACAGGAAATTTTCTTTCAATATTGGTGATCCAGGTAACTGCTGTAAACTTGACCTTAAACATATGGGGAGAAAAGAAAAGAACAACTCACCTGGTCACAAACGATGGTAGCATATTTTAAATCCTCATCCCACGGGCATTCAGACCAAAAGTTTTCAAAATCTTCCTATGGAAAAACATGTATCAATAAAACTACTGTATTGTCTGATAGACAAGAATATGTATTTCATGAAAATAGTAACACACATACACACGCACAAAAAACATTCACACAGATACAACATCAGCAAGGTGTAATACTCATATAAGGAAATTTCAATCGCCATATGTCAATTATACATACAAATTAGATTTGGGCCATTTATAATTATAAGATCAATGCTTGATTAGAAGAGCGCTATAATGGGCATCCATAGAAAATAACACAAGGAATAGCCTTTCAAGCCCTCCCTCCCCCAATGTGTTTTACAAGAGAACGAAAGGCAATTGGTTTGCTTCTCTGAATGATGACCGGCAGTTAAGAACATGCGAATGAAAACCCTTACGTTCTTTAGTTGTCCAAAGTTCTTCAAATTGCCTCCAATTTGCAATTACTAGTGGGTATTGTAAGAAACAACATAAATCACTACAAGATGTAAACTTTAATAAATTAAACACAGCTTGGGATGTGAAAGAGCTCGATCCATCGAAATGCAAGGCGGGTAGAGAAGAAAAGTGGAAATGGAAAAAATACCTGGAACCAAATCTTAAGATAGAAAGCAGTGATATCGTGTCCGGCGGCGTGGAGGAGACGGAGGGCGACGCTGCTATCGACGCCGCCGCTGAGGAGGACGGCGACCCTGAGGCGTCTCCCCGGCATCGAGCATCCAAGATAAGGCTCCAAATCAGCGTATGCATGGGATACGTTCGAAGGTCGCGGATGATCCACGGAGGTTGGCGACGGGGCAAGTGTGCCGACCGGCAGAGGAGGAGGAGAAGAAGAATAAAGAGGCAGCGAGGAGGAACTGAGGCGCAAACACGGGAGGGCTCCATGGTTTAATGGAGGAATGGAACTCAAGAGAGGCAGAGGGAAAACTATAGGTCTGGCGAGCAACCGAGGGAGGGTCGCCGTCGCTCGGCGCATGGCCGTCGGAACTCCGTTTGGGAAGCGGAGGAGCAGGAAGGACCGAGAGAAACGGATCAGTGCGGTCGAAACGATGGAAGGCAAAATTTTATTTTCACCCTCCGAATTTACTGGAATTTGCTTACTTTTTTAAATGGGCCTTAATTTTACAAAATGCTTTAATAGCTCTTCATGTTTTGAAAATACAAAATGAGCCCTATTTCTATTTTAAACTCTAGAATTCGTGTCTTCAGGGTTTCCGCTTTCGTTCACCTGCGCAAATCCAATAGCCAATGGAACAGATCGATCCATCGGCCAGAGCCGTGGTGCCCGCCGCAGCCCTCGCAGCAGTTGAGGAGGTCGGCCGCGGAGACTCCGTCGACAGTGTTGTCGACGCCGTCGCTAAGTCAGTGCAGGCGTCCGTGCTCGGCACGCAGTGGGCGACGAGGGTAAAGGAAACTCGTTGATATCGTTGCCCGGTGCCAGGTAAAGTTTCTGTCCTATTTTTTATCAGACAATTGGTGGCTTAGGCGGTCTCTTAGAAAACCGCATTCAGCATCTGTAACTGGTGCAAAAAGGGGATTATAGAACTGCGCAAGTGAAAAGAAGCTAGTTCATGGTGATAAAAACTTGGAAGTATAGGAACACATTCAAGAAAAAGTTGGAATTGGTAAAGTGATGATCAGTAGGAGAACAAACATAATCAATGAAAAAAAGATGAGAGGAGAGACTAAGAAGTAGATGATAGAAGATCCAAATTTCATATAATGGGAAGTTGTAAAATATAGTAGTTATTCTGGTGGATAAGAACTTTGAGGATAATGTTATAGAAATGGTTAGTTAGTTGTAAAATGTAGTAGTTGTTGTGGTTGATTAGGATTTTAAGGATAATGTTACAAAAATGAAGAGAATTTTGAGATGTAAGTATGCCTTGTGAACTGTAGTTAGGAAGGGAGGTATCTGATAATTATAAGTGATTATGTTCTTCATGTCATCCCCCTAGTGACCCTTATCCATGGTTGGGAATGCGATGTCAACAGCAGGGCATATCTGCAGGAATAGAGTGATGAAGTTGAAGGAAAAAACTATTTTTGTTAAAGAAACATGTTTTATAGATTGACAACATGTTGAGATGAAAAGAACTTATAAACTTAAATCACACTACGCTAGATAACAAGGTTAAATCCCTCCCAATACTGACACTATACTGATTCGAAATCTTGACTTTTGGTTGAAATCTTTGCCAATATAGTTTGGTTACCATTAGACCAAATTAAGTATAGTGAAGTCAAAGCATATGATAATTTCTATAGCAATTTAACAATGATGAATGGGATTGGAGTTGAACTTAAACCAATAAGTTTTACTCAAATGGCACACATATGTGATTGACTAATCATTTATACATAAAAGTGGGAAAAAAAACCCTCAATAACCTTAAACTGAAATGGAAAACTGGCCTGGATAGAAAAGTCAACCCAAATGCGTATTTCTTGTTTTTATTGAACTTTTGGTAGGGTTAGAGTTTTGAAATATGTGGTGTTTGGATTTGGATCTTTGTAGAAAACCTGAAAGTTATATGCACCATACATAAAATTATATATTATATGATCATATATAGTATAATATTATATATAAAATTATATAAAATATTAGATAATATAATGTATCCAATATATGTTGAAAAATCCAAATATCAACCAAAAGGGAATTATTTTTGGGGGATTCAATTGTTCTTCTTCTTATATCCAGGTCTGACTTTGTTTTCTTCCATACCCTTAAGCAATTCCTCAACAGAAATTTTATAGGAACATTCATATCAGGCATGCAAAAATTGAATATATTGGAAAATTCCAAAACCGAGCCAAAGTGAAATGATTTTTTTTTTTTTTTTGATTTGTCCCTTCCATATCCCTAATCCACTCAGTCAAGAGGAGTTTTTGAACAAACATTCAGGTATGCCAACAAAAGAGTTGACTGCTTTTTACATTATGTGACCTAACATATAGCTAAAATATGGGTTTCAGATGTTGTGTTACTTTCTTCTGGTCTTAAACAAGTTTGCTCGTTGATTATCCACACAAACAATATATGTGTGTTAGATGGGTTGGTTTGTTGTGAATTATTATATATATTTCAATCTTTTAAAACACATAAACAATTTATCCGTTACAACCCTTGCATACTTCTTCCTCAATCTCTTTTCACAGTGCCTCCTATCTCCACCCATATATTTTCCTCCGTTACAATTGCATCTAGTTAATGTTTTAGATGATAGAACATTGACCTAAATTTTCAGTTTGTATTGCAAATTAAAGCTGGTTGCAGAATGTCAATATTTCTAAAGTTAAATAATTTCTCCCCCTTAGTTGGCCCATGTGTTTTGTACGTGTGCTACACTCTCCTGAAATAGTTCTCTGTATTTTGTATTGTTGTGGTATTGTCACTACTAAATCCTCCAAGTTCTTGGTCATCACACCAACTTGAAATGGTATCAACACTATACAAGTAGACGTTTTTCTTGTTTAACTTGAAATGAATTAATTTTGGAATTATATTTGATTATCAAATAATCAAACTTAACTGGGAAGGTAGGATTGGATCGTGAATAGGGTTGTAAATGAATCAAGCCGCTTATGAACTATTCGGAGCTCGATTCGATAGAAGCTCGTTCGAGCTCGTTTAATAAAGCTCGTTAATATTAACGAATCAAACTCAAACTCAGCAGTATTCGGCTCGTTAGCTCGTGAACAGGCTCGTTAATAAGCTCGTGAGCTAGTTCGTAAAATATAAAATTAATATTTAACATTAAATATATAATTTTGACACTTTTACATTTAATAAATATAAAATATCCAATAAAGCTCATTTGTATAAATAAAATCATAGATTTTAGTAAATATTTTATATTTTTTAGAATATATAATTTATTTTTTCAATAAATTGATGAATAATTTAATTAATAATTTATATTTGGTAAGTTCGTTTAGGGCTCGATTAGGCTCGAATATGTTCGCGAGTCATCACTATATTCGATAAATTAAGCTCGAGCTCGGCTCGATAATAAACGAACCAAACTCAAACTCTCAGGTATTCGGCTCGGTTCGATTCGATTACAGCTCTAATCGTGAATGGTGAAAGCTCACACAAATAATCAAATTGTTCTTCAATGTTTTGAAGGTGGAAGCTTACACAACTCGGGTTGGCTCTGGCCCAATTCCAATTGAAGTATTGGGTAAAGATGGTGACCTTTTTAGGGTTGCTGAGATGGAGTTTGGAACAACAACTGTGTCCTTGCTGCTATGGCTGGCTTGATATAGTTGCGTTAGTATTCCTGCCAGATAAATGGTTTTTTGTCTCTCAATCTCACCAAGCTTGATGTGCTATCTGAACTTCCAGAAATCAAGCTTGGTATTTCTTATCTGCAAATGGATGGAGAAAAACTTAAATCATTCCCTGCTGATTTTCATCTTCTTGAGCAAGTACAGGCATGTTTTGTCAGATCATTACAGTTAACTTCTAGGTCATTTGAAATATCTCCCAGTCTTTTTGAAGTTTGTCTAATTAATGACTGGAAATAGAATTATTCTTTCTAGTTCTGACCCTCTGTGCTTGATACATTTGTATTAATGTAGGTTGATTATGAAGTGCTGCCTCGTTGGAAAAGTGCCATTTCATCTACCTGAAACTATGAAGACCTTCCCTTAGTTGCTCACTATGTCGAGAGGATAGAAGAGCTTGTTAGTGTTCACATTAATTACATTGGTGTTGGACCAAGATGCGATGCCATTATTTGCAAATGACTTAGATCTGGCTAACACTTGCATCTTCTGCTCCTAAAGGATATGATAGCATCCTCATCGATGAATTTTTTCGCATTATGAGTATGCTGGAGATAATCTATTTGTTTTTAAATCCAAAAACGAGATCAGGTAATGTAATCCATAATTGGTGTGGTCATGTTTTTTAATTTAAGCTAACAGCTATTCGCTTTAATCTGGTGCAAATAGGATGTGCCTGTGTAAGGCTCATCTCATAAAAATGGCAGTAGGAACTCGAAAATTCATTATATTGCATGATTGGTGAGATCATAGTAACTCAAAAACTTAATCGCATTACTGGCAAGATCCAATCTATCTGGATAGTCTGCTTTTTGTCTTCTCTAGTGTTTTGTTTGTTGCACCATATGGATTTATACTACCAACCTACATAATTGTGATTCATGCTGACTCATCTATAGGAACTCGAAACTGGATTCAAAGAAAATGATAGGTTGACATTTGTGTGGATAACCTAACGTTTACTGCTCCTATGCATTGAATTTTGGCAGGGTTTGGCACAGTGCTTCTTCCATGAGCATTGAGCATCTCATTGAGGTAACACTAATGCTCATCTAGTGACAATGAAATGTTGTTCGAGTAGAGGAGGTTTGAACAAACTCCTCTATTATGATGGTTCATATTTTGTATCATCCAAACTTGAATTTTGTGTCGGTAAACTATGGACTTAGACTCAGGTTGATTACTGAGATTATGGTGATATCTAAATTTGTGAAGAAGATGAAAAGATATTTAAGCTGTTATTTACCTGTAAACTACATTGCTCGACATTCAATTTTGTCTTTTTTTTCCTTCATATTTTAGTGAGTTATAACTTTCTTAATCTCCATTCCTTGACCATCTCTTTTTATACTAGAAGTTCATCATTATGCCCACTTTCAGTATATTAATCTCTTAAAAAGTTTTTCTATCGTGAATAATTAAAGGTTTCCACGACTAATTGTCTCCCAACTGTAGAATTTTAAACTCTCTGCAGGTTACTGAATAGGAGAAAGAACATCATGAAATGTCACATGCACACAACCATTTCAAGGTAAAAATTCACTATCCATTTCATTTATAAAAAAAAATCTTTATTTTTTTCTTGACATGAACGAGATATCACATTCCTTTGAAGCCAAGACAATGACAATTCTTGAATTAATCCCGAAATGATTGAATCCTTCTTAATTGTTTTACAAGCATTGAACTTCACTCGATTACACCCACCATGATCTCATCTCCCACGTTCAGTTGCCTTCACTTGGAAGCCAAGCCATTGCCAACGCTACTGCATGGCAATGGCCAAGCCACTGCCCTGTCTTATTCCTTCAGCCTCAACTCACAGTCCTCCCATTCCACTGATCACCTTCCACCATGTCGTCGTCCTTCATCTTCCTCATTGTCGTCCTCCTCCACTCGCCGGCGATCCCCGCAGCTGCTTCCCGCTGCACCGCCACCGTCTTCGGGAGAACCTTCGCCAAGTGCGTTGGTCTGCCCACCCAAGGCGCCACCTTGGCCTGGACCTACCACGCCCGCAACGCTACCCTCGACCTCGCCTTCTCTGGCGCCTTCATCTCTCCCTCTGGCTGGGTCGCCTGGGGGCTCAACCCGGACTCCCCTTCGATGACGGGGGCTCGCGTCCTCGCTGCCTTCTCCGACCCTTCCTCCGGCGGACTCATTCTCCTCCCTTTCTTCCTCGACCCCTCCGTGAAGCTCCAGCAGTCTCCGCTGCTCTCCCGTCCCTTCGGCCCTCACCTCCTCTCCTCCGCCGCCGCACTGAGGCACGCAGCTGCCGTCAGCGCCGGCGCCGGCGTCCACATCTTCGCCACCCTCAAGCTCTCCCCCAACCGCACCCGCCTCCACCACGTCTGGAACAGGGGACTCTACGTGCAGGGGTACTCCCCGACTATCCACCCCACATCCCCCGCCGACCTCGCCTCCCGCGCCACCATCGACATCGTCTCCACTGCCACCGAGGCCGCGGGGCCCTCGCCTTCGTCGGAGGCGGCACTCCGCTCCGCCCACGCCGCCCTCAATGCCGCCTCGTGGGGGATCCTCCTCCCGGCGGGGGTCGCGGTGGCGCGGTACCTCCGGCGGCCGCTGGGGCCGTCGTGGTTCTACCTGCACGCAGCGGTGCAAATCGTCGGGTACCTGATGGGGGCGGCGGGGTTCGCGATAGGCATCGTGATGGGCGCGCGGTCGGAGGGGGTGGAGTACGGGCTGCACCGGGGACTGGGGGTGGCGGCTGTGGTCGGCGGGGGGCTGCAGTCGGCCGCGCTGCTGCTCCGGCCGAAGACCACCAACAAGTACCGCAAGTACTGGAAATCGTACCACCACCTAGTGGGGTACGGGAGCGTGGTGGTGGGGGTGGTCAACGTCTTCCAGGGGTTCGACGTCATGGGGCTAGGGAGGTCGTACTGGAAGCTGGCCTATTGCTTGGGGCTGTCCACGGTGGTGGGCGTCTGCGTCGCGTTGGAGGTGAACTCGTGGGTTGTCTTCTGCAGGAGGGCGGTGTCTGACGACGACGAGGAGGAGGAGGGACGACGCAGGCCGGAGAGCAAGCGGGTAGGCAACGGAAAATCCTGAGGCATAATTAAATTAATGGAATTTGATTATTATTCTAATATATTTGATCTTTTAATTTGTTAATGGCATGTTTCGAGATCTTTGTAGTCCTGGAGGAGATTGTGAGCTCGTGGTAGTGTTCGAAATAATTTACATTTTGATCGATCTAGATAAAGCTGGGTCGATGTTACTTGGTTGCTGTCCTCCAGGCATGACTGAGTTAGTGTCTAAGTGGTAGATTTGTATTAATAGGCAAAGATTCAGATTCGTATCGCGGCTGCCCCAAATAATTCTCCCATTTCGAGGGACACTTAGAAGGGCATTCAATATTTGATTTATCTCCCTTCATTTTACTTTAAGGCCGTAGATGAAAGGCGCTTGGATTTAGTGTTATCACGCTTAGGGGTGAGAAAAAATTCGAAAAAATTGAATTCATCAAACCGAACCGACTGAATTTTGAAATTCGGTTCGGTTAATTCGGTTTTTATTTTTTTTTTCAAAATTCAGTTCGGTTTTCGGTTAATTCAGTTCGGTTTTCGATTTTGAATTTTGTAATTCGGTTAAATCGAATAAGAATATTAATTTAATTATTTTTTATTTAAAAATATAATTAAATTAAATTAAATATGTTTTTTAATTAAAATCGAATAAAATTTTAAAATTTTGGTTAAATCGGTTAATTCAATCTTGGGTTTTATTAAGAAATTCGGTCGGTTCGATTATTTTGAAAAATATCGGTTTATTTGGTTTTCGATCTATTCGATTCGGTTCGGTTTGATTTTAACCGAATACTCATCCTTAATCACGCTATTACTTGGTTGCTTTATAAATTACTAAGATGATACTTTTGAGTTGTGTGTTGCTTTCTATGTTCTTACAAGTAAACAATCTTACTACATTAACGCCTTGAATCTCTTATTTCAATTCATCTTACAAGCTTGAAACTTCAAATATCCTAAACAAATCTTTTCAAATATATGCGGATATTAGACAAGTTCAATCAAATGTTCAAGCTTTACAAGATTTTTTTCCCCTTGATGATAAAAATAATAAAATGCTTTAACTTTCTTACATAGTATACAAAGTCTTTACATTCTTCTCTTGGCCATTTCTTCTAATGTGAAAATATAGACTGCATGTGCAACATTAGACATCCTCTCCGGTCAACCCGTCCCTAAAGACTTTAGATCCATATCTAAATGTCGTCCATGATTGCATGAGGCCAATCACGAATGGAAGAAATTCAACTTTGCACTTTGAAGGGAGGGAATTGCTTTATACCCAATTTGAACATATGAAAAAAAATCAAAAAGTGAGATATTCATAAATTTACAATTTTTATTTGACTTTCTACGTAAACAAGGCATTCGAAAATAAAAGCTAGGGCACCCGAGCAAACAAAGTCTAGGACATGGTTACTTAAAGACTAAGGGAAAAAAAACAAGAATTAAACAAATCAAATAAAATCTAAACAACCAGCTTAAGTAAGTCAACGAAAACCGACGAAAAAAAACAAGTAAACACGCAATCACCCGTTGCCGCCACCACCAAACCAACTTGAATCCAGTACTACGATGGCGAAACTATATGTGCAGTCGGCCAGAGTTTTTTTATTATGGTTAATATCCATTCACGCAATCCGGAGGGAGGAGATGGCGACGGCCTCTGTCGCCGGCCGGGGGCGGAGCAGAGGAAGAGGTGGTTCATTCACTTGCAGGCAGGCAGCGTCGTAGCAGTCGTCGTCCAGGACGAGGAAGAACGGGTCCCTGAGGAGTTCGGAGGCGGAAGGGCGAGCGCGTGGTTTGGCAAGGCAGCGCTCGATGAAGGCCCGGACTTCGGGGTCCTTGACCTTGTCCATGGCGGCAGGCCGCACCCCGGCGGTCACCTTCCGGTAGATCTTGGCGACGTTGTCGCACTCGCTGTAGGGTATCTCGCGCGTCACCAACTCCAGAACGCACATCCCGAACGAGTAGATGTCTACCAGCTCCGTGTAGTCCTCGTCGTACAGCTCCGGCGCCATAAACTCCGGCGTGCCGAGAATCGAGTGTGCTGCGTGGCTCTTCCCGACGATCGCTGCTAGCCCAAGGTCCCCTATCTTCACCTGTAAAGCGCGAGAAAAGCCATCGCATAAATGAAGAGATTGATGGAAAACGATTTCCAAGAAAACGCGATCCATAATTTTCGATGAGGTAGAAATAGAAGTGCAAAATATGGGATTGAATTGGGATATGAGGTTCGATAGCATAATCTGATAGCGGATCGAACCTGGCCGACGTTGCCATTGATGAAGACGTTGGAGCAGTTGAGATCGCGGTGGATGATGCAGGGCTCATGGTTGTGCAGGTACTCGAGGCCCATCAGTATCTGCCGCGACCACTTCTTGAGAGCCTTGATCGAAACCTGGCGATGCCTCTTCCGGTATTCGCGGAGGTCGCCGGAGGTGCAGACCTCGGTGATGAAATTGAGCGTGTTGCCCTCGTCGTCCGTCCACACGCTGTACAGTGTGATGATGTTCTCGTGCCGCAGCGACCGCAGAAGCCGTACCTCGGCGAACAGCCGATCCATCATCGGCTGGTCCTCCCTGAAGATTCTGAGTTTCACCTGGTTCCACGCCACTTCGATGCCCTCCTCCTGGTCGAATCCACGGTACACCCGCTTCACAGCACCAGCGCCCAGCAAATCGTCGTATCTCCCGTACCGCCCAGTGGGATCGATCTCCACGAACGGCTCAGCGTCTTTGTCCGCCGGATCGGGCCTAACGCACGGCATCCTCAAACAAAAAGAACCTAAAATTTTGCAACGGACGGAGAACACACCGATAGAAAATCTCCCGAAACCCTAAATCGACAAAAACCCGAATCCCTAGCACAAAATCCATACCTGGACAAAAAAAAAGGAAAATATCTCGAACAGAGGGATGGCGATCAGATGAAGACCAAGAGGAAACAGATCACAAGGAAATAGGAGGTTCTCGATTCCTTGAGATACAAGTCCGTCAGAGCCATGGAATTCGTGGCCAGCAGCCTGCAAAAATCAACAGAAAAACAATCAGGAAGAACAAGATCACAGTTTACGAACTGAACCCTAGAAGAAAAACAACAACAGACGGAGGATCGGAATCCGAACCTAGGGGGTGAAAATCGAGCCCGCAGCGTCGGTGGCGGCGGCGGAGGGCTGGAAGCGAGGGCGGAGAGATCGAACGACGGAGCGTGTTCACTAGCCGAAGAGGAGGCGGAAGAGTCACCGGCCACATGGAGGGGAAACAGAGGCGGCCTGGTGGAGGCGCTATTTATCGGCAGGCGCAGGTTTTGACTTCGGATGTCGTCTGGAGGGCTATTTCCGTACTTCCCTATCTTTCTGACCGTTTTATGCAAATTTTCTTCTGCAAAATTTTCATTTTCATTCCAAAATATCAGAGAATTTTAAATTTAACGCCGATTCAACGCTATTAAAAAAATATTTTATGTAGAAAAAAAATATATATGTGATCAATACTCAAATTATGTGGAGCATACTGCAAAAGAAAAATTATTTCTACAAGTGGATTAATTGATTACCTAAATCAAATGTGAATCAAATTTAATCCTTTATCACAAAATAAAACTAATTATGATAACTTAATTTATATCCAAATATATATATATATATATATATATATATATATATATATATATATATATATATATATATATATATATATATATATATATTGGTTTTATAAGTTCAAGCACTTAAAAAAGTCTCAAGATTAATTAATTATTTTCTCTCCATTATATGATGTTTAACGATTATAATAGCGACGTCCGATGGGAAATTTTCTTGAGACCGGGCTGATCGCTCGAGATTGGAAAAACTTTATTAATCATTTTTTTAATGATTATAATAGCCCTAGGATTACGGTGTAACAGAATAGCGATTAATTGTGATCCCGAGCCAGCTTACGTGTAGCCTGGCCTGACAGCCTGACACCTCGTCATGAGGAGAGGGGTTTATGAGCTCTTGGGCTCTTCGAATATAAGGCCCGGGTCGGCAATTCGGCCCAGTTCATTCTAAGACGATAAGCCATGGGCCCTGCTGGATAACGATCACTGAGACTAAGGGGGATGGAAGCCCTGAAGGCCTTCGAGTTTAGGAAATCCTTAGTTCTGACTCATAGCATTTCTAAGTCTTAACTCTCCCTGGTTAGGGGAGTCCCAACTCAAAATATCCTGAAGTTAGCAGTAGATATGCTCTCACACACCTCTCGGCTCGTTTCCCAGCCGGACGCGTGGCGACCCATGCTCCAAGGGTACAAGCCGACCGGTGGATCAAAGTTCTCACCTTCGTACCAGTCGTAAGCGGGCATGCCCCCGCGCACTTCTCGGATCGAGACCCAGCCGAACGCGTGGCGGCCCATTTTCCCGCGGTCCTCTCGAGCCAGAGAAGTCTTTGCTCAAGTGCCACCGAATCATAAGATTCCCGAGTCAGGAGCACCCCGAGCCAGAAGAATACTTGGTCGCTGACCACACCATCTCCGAGTCAGCCAAGTTCGGACGTTCATCCTGAACCGCGCACGCCATGACTCAGGGAGCATACATTCGCTCGGAAAGCCTTCCTTAACTCAGGAAGCAGAGTTGTCTAAAGTCCTCAGTTGGCTTCATCTCTCTATGCCCTCAGTCGACATCACTGCTCTAGGTCCTCAGTCGGCCTCATCGCTCTATGCCCTCAGTCGGCATCGGAACTCTTAATTGCCAGCTGACATTAACATTAGAGGTTTTGTCGTGACTTATCAGAACAACCACTCTCTGACATAAGACTTGTAGAAGCTGTACGGGGTTAGCACAAGTCAGGTACCATTCCGGCCCGAATCGTGAGTATCTCACTGACGCCATGATATCCCTGTCATATCCTGTCCCCCCGTACTACGACCACATACGTTGGTATCAGGCCGAGCGGCGCTTGACGACGCCCGCCCATAAGTTGACAATGCCCATTTCCTTATTCCGGTATGCGATACACTACCCTGCCACCTTTGGGTACGCCTTACTCTGTCCTCGCTACGAGATAAAAGGTGGCAGGTTGGGCAGAAGCTGTTAGCTCCCCCGGCTATATAAGCCTCTTCGCTCCACATCTCCCAGGTACGCACAATAGTTGTGTTGCTACTGTTCTATTGCTTTTTTGCTCTTCCACCACCGGGGACTGACTTGACCGTCGGAGTGCCTTGCTGGGGACTTTTCCCGACGGGTCCTAACGGTTTTTGGCTTGCAGATCGTAGCTAGCGGTGGAGCCATCACCGGCGGTTCACGGCGGCCCCAGCAGTTCGTGATGTTCAAGAGGACCGTGTGTGCTCTTGGGAGTCCACCTCACTTCACGAAAGAATCATATTGTTACCCAAATATTGATGGTTCGATTTTTAGTCATGATGTATTTTGTAAAAAAAAAAAATTCAAATGGAACATGCAATTCTATCCACTGTAAATATTTCTAGATTTAATGATTTATACTAATGATAGATGAAAACTTATGTGAGATCGAATTCATCGTCTCATTGTTATTTGGTATATTATTTTTTTAATAACGATAATAAAATCCCGGAGATTATGATAATAAAATTTTCAAATGTCAGATATTTTAAAATTAAATTTTAATCCATATATATTTTTATTTTGGTGACCGAGAAATTTCCGTTAGTCGTTCCATCAGTTGCGAATTTAAAAAAAACAAAGACTAAAATAAAATAATATTTCTTGTGTTTAATCAATTCTGGCTATCGGACAAAGTCAAAAAAAAAACACTTGATTTCCGGTAAGGTTTAAATACTCCTAAATATTTAAAGATACAAATTCCTCCTTTGACATTCAAGTTGTGATATTTTAGTTTGTTTGTGTGATTGGCACATTACTTACGGGGAAAAAAGAAAAAGGAATTGATATATGTTCGTATATGTCCTAAAGTAAACTTGAATTGATATTTTGGTAATATTATATGTATCCAACTGCAACAAGATCTTTCTCTTTGAGAGTGACTCACATGAAACATCACATATATGATACATTAAGATTGCACTGGATCATGGTGGGTATTCATGGAATCCATTCCCTTTGACTAATTAAATATGATGAAAGCCATCCACCCTGTTTTTTTCCCTTTCTCCTAAAGCCAAGCTAAACCGGCTATCATTTTGTAATATTGGCGAAAATTAAAGGGACTTTTCTTTTTCATTAATTATAAAACCTTTATAGTGTCACCCAAATACCTTTATAACAATTAACTTTCGTCACGGCCTACATTATATATTTTTCCATTTGTATATAGGAGCGAATAAAATTTCGTTTAAATCTAACTATCCGTTGAATGCATGCGCATGAGACTGTGAATTCAGAAGAAATTTCTTTTTTTAATTTATTTATTTTAAGTTTTAGGATATATTTAGGATTTATAATTTTAAAATTTAGAAATTAAATTATAATTGGTTTAAACTAATAAAATATTCACCTAGAGTTTCAACTTCCCTATTATGTTACAATATTCAAGATAAAAAATTTAGATACTGATAGGGTATATTATATATATTTAACGTTTAAAATTTTAAAATTTAGGTATTGGATTATAATGAGTTTAACTCAATAAAATTTTCTCTTAGGGTTCAAGTTTTTCTCTTGGATTATAATGTTTAAGATAATAAATTTTAAATACTAACAAGATATATAATAATAATAATGAATTATTTAAGAAATTATTTATTAAAAAATTATTAAAAAAAAAACTTGACCTAGGCCTCTAGATCCATTCAGGCGCCTGGACTGCAAAGTTATGCTATGAACGATGCCATTACCTGTTAACTATTATTATCCATAACTCTTGACTCTTTAATACTCTTTATTTACGATCTCAATCAAGTAAGAAATTTCATATAAAAATAGATGAAAATATGTGTTTATATTGAAAGAAGGGAGAGAGTCCACATCATCAATCAAATATTTCATTTTTTATATATATCTCAATCTCAAATATTTTAAATTTCATAATTAAATATCTCATCAATTAAATATTTATAGGTCCCGTAAATATTTTATTAATTTATATCTAATTTTATATTTTTCAATTCTTCAATTTAATATATTTTGTCTATAAATTTTTTCACTTAATATTTATCTTACATATTTTTTAGAATCATTCAATATAATTAATTTAATATTAATATTTTATTTAAATTAAAAGAATAGTAGTGTTGGTGCGTGTGCAATAATAATTAAATTCATGATACGATAAAAGATTATAGTTAGGTATTTTATATATATATATATATATATATATATATATATATATATATATATATATATACACGATTGAAAGACTTATTAGGATTTGACATTAGGTTAAAATTTAGTTATGTCTGAAGAACTTGATCACTTGTAAGAAATTCAATTGGATCTGTAAGACCTGATAATTGGTCGATGTTCAAAAAGATAATTGATATCTAGCAAGAAATCTAATTGGGTCTATGAGACTTGACAGCTAGTTGAAGTTCAAATGGGATATCTGGCAATAAAAACTAGTGGGTCAAGAGTTAAGTAAAGACTACAAATGATAAGTGAAGGTAAGCATTGGAGGAGAAAGATCCAGCGAGGACTAGTCCTTATGGGACTGTAGGCGTGGTCTAATTTAGAGTCATTTCTTCGAAAGTCTAAGTTGAGACTAGAAATTAATCTTAAGAAGACATGATCTAATTAATAATTATTTTATCTTATTTGAAATATGCTACATCTGTTTTGCATGTCATACTTTATTTTGTGAACTAACGAATTTTGTTGGGTTAAAATATAAAATTTAACCTCGGATAAACAATATTTTAGGCGTCTTAGATGAGATCGGAGGTGCCTCAATTCAGACTAGAGGCACCTTGGATAGCTGAGGGTGCCTCCACACTGATAATCATTGAGGATGAGTTTTCAGTGACTGGAGGCTCCTTGGAGTTGACTAGAGGCGCCTCAATTCGGATGGGAGGCATCTTAGTTCGGACCAGAAACGCCTCAGATGCTATTGAGGGTGCCTTTAAGAGTACAATGGCTAAGGATGTGTATCTGATCGACTTTGAGGATTAAGGATCCTTACTTGAGATTGAGGGCGCCCTCAAACGTCTTTAAAAGGAGTACTGTTCGGACAACATTTCAAATACAACTTATCTATATCCTACGATCATTCTGCTGTTATCTTCGCATTGCTACGACTCTACCATGCTCGACCACTGCTGATAGATCGACACCATAAACGTAAGTGCATTTGGATTTTCATCTTTGTGTTGGTAACGGATCTTTTGATAGAACTTGGGTTTTCTCCTAGCTACATGAATTCTAGAAATAAAATAAGAACTCAAAAGAGAAACACAAGACATATGAGCATGAATCTATTATTTCTTCAAATCATGACATAACAAGAATAAAAGATATAAATTGAAAGGCAAGAAACCTGATTGAAGAGCCATTGTTCTTGTCATAGTGTCATCGGCTTGATCCTTGTGTAAGAAGATGCAGCGGAAAGATGAAGGAAGATCTTCCAAGGGATTTAGGGTTGACGACGTCATAAAATTTCTTGTCAATGGGGAACAAGAAACTAGGTCAAGATGATGCCCTAAACCCTTGGGGACCTCCCCTTTATATAGAAATCCAATTTGTTATCAGCCCATAGATAATAACAGATTGACCTAAAGGGTTCTATACATTGAACTTGCATCCAATAATCCGAAACCTAATAAATATAAGTTAGATCACTTTAAGGGCTCAGATTATATTTACATATGCAACTTACAAATAAGCCCACCTAATAGGGATAATAAAATCCAACAATCTCCCACTTGGGCCATATTTGATTTGTATGTTAAATACAAGTAAAATTTTAGTTGATATCAAACTTTATGGGTACAAGATACTCCTATAAACAATCTGGTCCATTAACTTCATTGATATAAGACTAAAGAGATCATAACTACTGTATATGATCGTAACAAGCCCCAACAATAATCACAATATTAATGTCATTAACAACATAGATCAAGATGCGGATGTATAGAGTAAAAATTATATGAAATATGATCAGTACATATCAATTTTCAACTGGTCCAAAGTGACCTAAAAGAGTCTGATTATATTTACAAATATCTTATGCTAAACTGCAATAGCAAATCATGATCCAAACTTTATGATTCCAAAAAAAGAATCTATATCATATTTACAAACACCAAATACTAAATAGCAGCAGTAAATCATGATATTATATTCAGAGTGTCAAATAAACATATAAATTTTTATTAACATTTTAAACTTTAAGTACGTACAATAGTTAAAATAAAATGTTTATTTTTATTAATATAGAGCAATAAAATAAATACAGACTCCCACTAAATGAGTTCTTCTCCCGTGAAAAGAACTCCCATATCCACAACATGCGCATGAAACACCTTAGGCACTAAGCTTTTGGTGAGTGGATCGACCAACATGGAATCTGTGCTTATGTGCTCTACCATGATCTGACGACTCTGAACTCTCTCTTTAACTGCTAGAAACTTGATATCAATGTGCTTGGACTTCAACGAACTGCGGTTGTTTTTGGCATAAAGTTTTGCGACTTTATTATCACAATAGATCCTCAGTGGTCTGTCACTGCCATCAACGATTTGCAATACTGTGATGGAGTTTCACAACCAAATTTCATGATTGAATGCTTCATAAAATGCTACAAACTTAGCTTTTATAGTAGATGTGGCTACTAGCGTTTACTTGATGCTCTTCCAAAATATCGCCCCTCCAGCAAGCATGAAGATATAGCTCGAAGTGGACCTCCTGTTATCCAAGCATCCAGCAAAATCAGAGTCTGAATAACCAACCACCTCCAAGTAATCTGACCTCCGATACGTGAACATATGCCTTTTAGTTCTTTGCAAATACCGCATCACTCTTTTAACCGCTTTCTAGTGTGATGATCTTGGGTTATTAATATATCAACTTAACATCCCAACTATAAATATTATATCTGGTCGAGTGCAAACTTGTGCATACATGAGACTTCCCACTGCTGATGCATATGGGAATTGTTCCATCTCCTTTATTTCAAGTTCAAGTCATGGACACTGCTGGAAACACAACTTGTCACCTCTTGACACAGCTGTGTCACCGAGTATATAGTTCTACATGTTATACTTTATAAGCACCTTCTTAATATAGGTCTATTGTGAAAGTCTAAGAATGCCTCTTGAACGATCACGACAGATCTGAATACCTAGAACAAAAGATGCTTCACAAGATCTATTATTTCAAATTTACTAGATAGAAATGACTTGGTTTCATGCAGCAGACCCTTATTATTGCTCGTAAGTAATATATCGTCCACGTACAGAATAAGTATAACAAATTTGCTTCCACTGAACTTGATATATATGCACAGATCAATGGGGTTCTCTTTAAATCCAAATGAGGTAACTACCTGATCAAATTTCCGGTACCATTGTGGGGACACCTGTTTTAAAATATAAATGGACTTCTTTAATCTACATACTAGGTGTTTTGAGTCTGAGGACTCAAAGTTCTCTGGTTGCACCATATATATAGACTCCTCTATGTCTCCATTGAGGAATACAGTTTTTACGTCTATTTGATGTAATATCAAATCAAAATGAGCTACAAGTGTCATGATTACCCTAAGGGAGTCTTTCATCATCACAGGTGAGAAAGTCTCCTTATAATCAACATCTTCCTTCTGAGTGAATTCCTTAGCAACAAGACAAGCCTTATACCTTTCGATATTGCCCTTCAAATCCCGTTTAATTTTAAATATCCATTTATAAAACCAATGGGTTTTGAACCTTCAGGCAATTCGGCAAGTTCCCAAACATCATTGTCAGTTATAGACTTCAACTCTTCTTGCATGACGTTAATCTACCTTTAAGGGTTAGAATATTGTTTGATTTTTTTGGAAAGATATAAGATCACTTTCCATCCTTATATCAAAATCATGCTCTTGGAGATAAACATAATCACAAGAATTAGTGCTTCTCCGTTCCCTTGTGGATCAACTTAAGGGCACTTGTGCTAGTATGTTAAGGGGAAGACAACTAACAAAAGGAACAAAGGGGCTAGCCGTTGTAGTGACGTTTTGGAGCTAATACATACAGACATTTGTGGACTATTCCCTAAGACATCTTGGAATGGGCATTCATATTTTATTAGTATCATAGACGACTATTCTAGATTTAGCTATCTGTACTTTATTCATGAGAAGTCGTAATTGTTGATGCAGTCTGGCCCTGATTGTTATTTTGGTGTTGACACCGATTTTAGTTTAGGTGAATGATTATGATGATTATAATTAAGTCCTGATCGAGGATCAGGCATGGTATGGAAAATCCTAGCTTGGAGGGCTAGGTGTTGGAAAATCCTAACCTGGAGGGTTAGGTGTTGAAAATCCTAGCTTGGAGGGCTAGGTGTGTGAAAAGTCCTAATTCGGAAGAGGTGGGTGAAAAGTCCTAGCTTGGAGGGCTAAGTGAAAAGTCCTAACTTGGAGGGTTAGGTGCAAATTCCCATCTTGGAGAATTAGGTGAAAAAGTCCTGGCTTGGAAGGTCAGGTCCTAGCTTGGAGGGCTAGGTTTGGAAAAGTCCTAATCCGGAAGAGTTGGGTGAAAAGTCCTAGCTTGGAGGGCTAGGTGAAAAGTCCTATCTTGGAGGGTTAGGTGCAAATTCCCAACTTGGAGGGTTAGGTGAAAAATCCTTAGCTTGGAGGGCTAAGGTGGTTGGAGCTCCTGGATCGGTCTGGTGACCGATCAGGGAGTTGGCACGGTGCTCCTTCGTGGATCGATCCGGTGACCGATCCAGCGATGACTGATCGGTCTGGTGACCGATCAGGGGGTATTCGTTTCACCCACTGCTTGGCTCCTGATCGGTCTGGTGACCGATCAGGGAGCAAACAGTGAGGTTGAGTTCCCTTGCTGATCTGCTCCTGATCGGTCTGGTGACCGATCAGGATCACTATGGCGATCGTTCTGGAGAACGATCCAGTGTCGGAAGTTCCTCTCTATGATCGATCAGGACGGAGCCTGATCGGTCTGGACCCAGCCTGATCGGTCTGGTGACCGATCAGGATGTTTCCTGATCGGTCCGGTGATCGATCAGGAGGTCTGGACTGCGAAGCTCAGAAATCACCCGATAAAAGGGTGGATCGGTCCGGTGATCGATCCACAACCTGGGATCGGTCTGGTGACCGATCCAGGAGAGTCTCAGAGAAATCGCGATTTCTAATCGAGCGTTGGGGACCGATCAGGACAGAGCCTGATAGGTCTGTGTTGGAAACGGATGGCTATAGAGGGGGGGGGGGTGAATATAGCTATACACAATTTCTTTCAGCTTTTCAAATCTTTCTGCACTTCAAGAGTTAGGCAGCGGAAACAAATGCACAAGTGCAGAAACAGAGATAACAAACAGAAATCAAAACAAACACAGCAAACTAGACGACACAGCGATATACAAGGTTCGGGGATAACTTGCCCCTACTCCTTGGCGTGCCCGTGAGGTGGCCGATCCCTTGATCGTCGGCAGATCAAGCCCCGGTGAACTCCGGATAGTAGCAGCCTCCTTCTCGGTGGAGAAACCTCTCCACAAGTGATCTCAAGAAGATACAAGTTAAGCACAGAGACACTCGAGAAGATAAGCTCACAAAGATGTAACAAGATCGCTTAAGCACAAAGCAACAGAGAGCACGAACACAGCCCAGCCAAACTTCCCAAGTTTCTGTCTTGTTCGCTCCTGCTTCCAGCTTCGCCACTTAAGCTCTGCTCACCATCACAAGCTTCATCAACATCCACTGAGCCAGCCTGAACCCATTGACCTCCCTGAGCACTCAGTCCACTGAAGACCTCCTCTCCAGCTGAGCCTCTGTCAGTCGCCAGCTACGTCAATTGCCCGTTGAAACTTGAGAACGAGAAACAGCCAAACCTGCTCAACGGAAAGCCTCCCATTGACCCTCCTTGAGTGTTTGAATCACCTGCTATCACCTGCACACTCCAACAGAGGCTTAGCAATGCATATCAAAACATATCAGCAGTGTATCAGAGAATCGGCAGTGAAAACAGACGCGATTAGAGCTTCTGACAGCGTATTTGAATTAAAGTTCTGCGCCTGATCGGTCACCAGACCGATCCAGCAGTCTTCTGCACACTCCTGATTGGTCCCCAGACCAATCAGGCTCCTGCCTGATCGGTCACCAGACCAATCAGGCTCCAGCCTGATCGGTCACCAGACCAATTAGGCTGCTTCCAGACCGATCAGGAGTCATCTTGATCGGTGATAGTGAGAACCTTGCGACAAATGATCGTTCACTAGACCGATCTGAGCAGTATCTCTGATCGGTCACCAGACCGATCAGGAGCAGATCAGCAGGGGAACTCAACTCACTGTTCGCTCCCTGATCGGTCATCAGACCGATCAGGAACTGTGCAGTGAGTGAAACACACACTCCCTGATCGGTCACCAGACCGATCAGACATCGCTTGATCGGTCACCAGACCGATCCACGAAGGAGCAGCGTGCCTACACCCTGATCGGTCACCAGACCGATCCAGGGACGCAGACCTAGCCTTCCAAGCTAGGATTTCATTCACCTTAGCCCTCCAAGCTAAGGATTTTTCAATCTAACTCTCCAAGTTGGGAATTTGCACCTAACCCTCCAAGTTAGGACTTTTCACCTAGCCCTCCAAGCTAGGACTTTTCACCTAGCCCTCCAAGCTAGGACTTTTCACCCAACCCCTCCGAGTTAGACCTTCATCCAACCTAGCCCTCCAAGCTAGGCACCTGACCCTCCAAGCCAGGACTTTTTCACCTAACTCTCAAAGATGGGACTTTTCACCTAATCCTCCAAGTTAGGACTTTTCACCTAGCCCTCCAAGTTAGGACTTTTCACCTAGCCCTCCAAGCTAGGACTTTTCACCCACCTCTCCGAATTAGAACTTTTCAACACCTGGCTTCACTCACCAGGACCCGGCTTCACTCACCGGGATTTCCATCACCTGGCTTCACTCACCAGGACCCGGCTTCACTCACCGGGATTTTCAACACTTGGCTTCACTCACCAGGACCCGGCTTCACTCACCGGGATTTCCATCACCTGGCTTCACTCACCAGGACCCGGCTTCACTCACCGAGATTTCAACCTAGCTTCACAAGCTAGGACCTGGCTTCACTCACCAGGGTTTCATGCCCAGTCCCCGACCAGGACTTTAACCCAAATTCGCTCAACCAAACTTAAATCATTGTCAAATACCAAAACAACAACCGGGCCAGACTGCATCAACAATCTCCCCCTTTTTGTTGTTTGACAACCCGATTTAAGTTTAGGTATCAATCAATTGAAGTCCGTTCAATTCTCATAAGGGAATCATGATCCTCCCCCTATAATAACCATAAACTTAATCAGCCAATTTCTCCCCCTTTGTCAAACATCGAAAAGGGTATGGTTATTAAGTTTTAAACATAACTCCCCCTCAAACACGGGTCTCTCCCCAAACCCAAAATAATCAAAGTTAAGTTTTGAATTGCACATGAAAACATATACAGAATAATATTATGGTCAAGCATGTATATGTTTCATATGGCAAGTAAGTCAAAGGATGATTCTGGAATTGCATATGAGAGGCATATACCATAAATGTATCATGGCAACAATGTATATGCATCATATGACAACAATTATCGCAGTTCCATCAGACTGATGATCGATACAGAAAAATTTCTGATTTATCTATGAACGATCAATTTTCAGAAAAATTTCTGTAATTCTGATTCGTTCAAGATCGGATTGCATTAACACTTGGACTTCCATGTGAAGACATATACAGAAGTATATCATGGTCAAATACGTATATGCTTCATAGGACGAGTAAGGAATGCAACTGTATCTGAAACATAGTCCTGATTGGTCTCCGTGACCAACCAGGTCTGTTGATTACGTGATACAGAAGGATATCTGATTAGTCTGGGGAGCGATAAAATTTCAGAAAAATTCCTGAAACTCTGATACATTCCTGATCAGACTGTATTAACAATTTGCATCCCATAATAGGAGAGAGGACTCTATTGATATTCATCATTTCAGAAAAATTTCTGAAACACGACATTAAGAACAAGAGTCATGACTCAACAAACCCTTTCTTAAGAATTTGAACATTCCAACATAGGTTTGTATCAAATCAGTATTAGGTTTTGTTCCAAGTATCTTAACCATCATCCTCTCACTCAGTTATATTGATACTTCATCAAAATTGATGAAGGGGGATTGGTCTGAGGAGTGGTCTGATATAACTGATCATTGTTGATCTGATCGGTCACCGGACCGATCAGAACGGTGCCTGATCGGTCACCAGACCGATCAGGGTGGATTCAAAAGTCTGATTTGTTTGTTCTGGTCAGATTTCAGAATTCAGACTCAAACATTCAGAAACCAAAAGACAGGTTCGTATCAAAACATGATTTTGGTCCCAAAATCTAAGTTTGATCATTCAAAATAGATTTGTATCAAATTAACATTAAGTTTGTATCAAACTCAATGTATGATCAAGTTTGCTCAAAATATTTTTTTTCAATTCCATAATCCCTAAATTTGTCTATCAGGTTTCAAGCATTCCTAAACCGCAATTCAATTAGATTTGATCCACTTGATTCGAAGGGTTCCCTTAATCAAAATATATATCATGGTTTGTGTCAGAGCATGATAGTATTTTCTAAGCATGAACTTGAGTATCGAAACATGTTTGTATCAAAGCATGATCATATCAAGAAACCTTAGTTTGATACAAGGGAATCACTAGGTCATAGAAGGTTAAACAGTGAATTTTAAAACTCATGGTGATGCCTTGTGAGATTTTTATAATGATCAGCCCAAACTATATGTTCATCTCGTTCTTAAACATGCATTCATGTGTTATAACACATACAAGATACTCATAGCATACTTGGGCTTGAGATAAGACATTTCATAAACCATAACTTGCATGAAAACACAAATTGCAACAATAAAACCAATTCTTTTAAGCAATTCATGCCAAGAGCAAGTTACATGTGAATCTAAACTCTTCATGCAATATATAAAAACAATTTCCAAGGCTTGTTGACTTATTTTGAAACTAGTATAACCTTAGCCTTGGTTTGGAGCACCACTTATCAACAACCTATGTTGATAGATGCTCCCCCTCAATTAAAGCTTATACAATTCTAAATATTGAGGTTTTAGGTACCCAAATTTTGGGACCTAAGGAATCTACAATGAATGACTTTTGCACCCATGCCTTAGTCAATTTCTTTCTAACCTTTTGAACCCTAGAATCATTTGATGATCTAAATTGGGTTCTTGACATTAATGATACAAAGGTTGGTTCCTTAGGTCGGTAACCTATACCGGCCTTATTGTAAACCGCCCTTTGGGAATTGAGTATCATGTCTAAGGTTTTGGAGCTAGATGAGAATTTCTCAAGAACATTCTTGAGATTTTCAACTTCGCTCTTTAAGTCCTTATTGTCATTCTCAAGGGTCTTAACATACAAGTCATCAATTACCTCATCCTTAGAGGTTTTTAAATGTTCTACTTCCAATTTCAAAGATTTAACTTTGGCCTTAGATTTTTTAAGCATCTTAGTTAGACATGCGATGGCTCGATAGCACTTATCTAACTCGGGAGAGATTACCTCTTCATCATCCGAAGATGATGAAGGCGCGGTTGAGGAGCTTCTTGATTCGTTGTCACTCTCCTCGGTTGATTCTTCTAAGGCCACGAGAGCCACATGACAGTGGCTTTTCTCCTCCTTGTCCTTCTTCCTTTTGTTTCCTGCAACAAAAGCAAACCCTTTCTCCCTTGGGCTTGTGTTAGAAATCTCATGTAGTTCCATCTCACAAAACAAATCTTCTAACTTTACAAAAGATAGATCCTTGGAAACCTTGTAGGCATCCACTATGGATGACCACAAAGTATTCCTAGGGAAGGCTTTGAGTACATACCTCACTAGGTCTCTATTTTCTACCTTTTCATTTATGGAGTGGAGACCATTTAACACTTCTTTAACCCGTCCATGGAGTTCACTTACCTTTTCATTTTCTCCCATGGTGAGGTTTTGGAGTTGGCTGTGAAGCAAATCCTTCTTGGCTCTCCGGGTGTTTTGAGTTCCCTCATGGAGCTCAAAGATTTTGTTCCATAGGTCCTTTGCACTTGTAAAGGGACCAACTTTGATGAGTTGGTCCTTAGTCATTCCACATTGCAAGGTGACCACAGCCTTAGCATCCGCTTCTCCCCTTTTGATTTGCTCAGCTGACCACATGGAGAAGTCTAGCTCTTTTCCTTCACCATCTCTTGGAAGGATGAAGCCCTCCTTCACGGCAAACCACAAACTGATATTGGTCTTGAGATAGAACTCCATCCTTGACCTCCAATATGAAAAATCTGTGCAGTCAAAGAATGGAGGTCGGTTTGTGCTGTAGCCTTCTCTTCCAGCCATCTTTTTGTAAGCTCTCGGATGTTAAGCCGTGAACAGAGCCCCAAGCTCTGATACCACTTGTTGGAAACGGATGGCTATAGAGGGGGGGGGGGTGAATATAGCTATACACAATTTCTTTCAGCTTTTCAAATCTTTCTGCACTTCAAGAGTTAGGCAGCGGAAACAAATGCACAAGTGCAGAAACAGAGATAACAAACAGAAATCAAAACAAACACAGCAAACCAGACGACACAGCGATATACAAGGTTCGGGGATAACTTGCCCCTACTCCTTGGCGTGCCCGTGAGGTGGCCGATCCCTTGATCGTCGGCAGATCAAGCCCCGGTGAACTCCGGATAGTAGCAGCCTCCTTCTCGGTGGAGAAACCTCTCCACAAGTGATCTCAAGAAGATACAAGTTAAGCACAGAGACACTCGAGAAGACAAGCTCACAATGATGTAACAAGATCGCTTAAGTACAAAGCAACAGAGAGCACGAACACAGCCCAGCCAAACTTCCCAAGTTGCTGTCTTGTTCGTTCCTGCTTCCAGCTTCGCCACTTAAGCTCTGCTCACCATCACAAGCTTCATCAACATCCACTAAGCCAGCCTGAACCCACTGACCTCCCTGAGCACTCAGTCCACTGAAGACCTCCTCTCCAGCTGAGCCTCTGTCAGTCGCCAGCTGCGTCAGTTGCCCGTTGAAACCTGAGAACGAGAAACAGCCAAACCTGCTCAACGGAAAGCCTCCCATTGACCCTCCTTGAGTGTTTGAATCACTTGCTATCACCTGCACAATCCAACAGAGGCTTAGTAATGCATATCAAAACATATCAGCAGTGTATCAGAGAATCAGCAGTGAAAATAGATGCGATCAGAGCTTCTGACAGCGTATTTGAATTAAAGTTCTGCGCCTGATCGGTCACCAGACCGATCAGGGAGGAGCCTGATCGGTCACCAGACCGATCCAGCAGTCTTCTGCACACTCCTGATTGGTCCCCAGACCAATCAGGCTCCTGCCTGATCGGTCACCAGACCAATCAGGCTCCAACCTGATCGGTCACCAGACCAATTATGCTGCTTCCAGACCGATCAGGAGTCATCCTGATCGGTGATAGTGAGAACCTTGCGACAAATGATCGTTCACTAGACCGATCTGAGCAGTATCCCTGATCGGTCACCAGACCGATCAGGAGAAGATCAGCAGGGGGAACTCAACTCACCTGTTCGCTTCCCTGATCGGTCATCCAGACCGATCAGGAACTGTGCAGTGAGTGAAACACACACTCCCTGATCGGTCACTCAGACCGATCAGACATCGCTGGGATCGGTCACCAGACCGATCCACGAAGGAGCAGCGTGCCAACACCCTGATCGGTCACCAGACCGATCCAGGGACGCAGACCTAGCCTTCCAAGCTAGGATTTCATTCACCTTAGCCCTCCAAGCTAAGGATTTTTCAATCTAACTCTCCAAGTTGGGAATTTGCACCTAACCCTCCAAGTTATGACTTTTCACCTAGCCCTCCAAGCTAGGACTTTTCACCTAGCCCTCCAAGCTAGGACTTTTCACCCAACCCCTCCGAGTTAGACCTTCATCCAACCTAGCCCTCCAAGCTAGGCACCTGACCCTCCAAGCCAGGACTTTTTCACCTANCCTTGGACCCATACTTCGGTCTGGTACAAACCTAATAAATAAAGTAAAATACTTTTCATGTTTCATCATTCCATAAGACATTCATAGCATAACCATGTTACAATAAAGCATGACTTAACACATGCTTGTCCTTTCATTGTTCATTCTTATTGCATAACATCATGATGCCTGTAAGGCATGAGCATTATCTTCATTCATAAACATGGTATGCATCTTCTTTCATTGCATGACATGCATCTTTATTCATACAACATGGCATGCATCATTCTTATCATGAACATAAACATAACATACTTATCATGACATCGTTCTTATCATGAGCCTAACATAACATACCTATCATAGCATCATTCTTATAGTGAACCTACCCTATCATACTTATCATGGCATCATTCATATCATGAACATAAACCTATCATACTTATCATGGCATCATTCATATCATGAACATACACAATAACTTAACATGGTTCTTAACATAACATGAGCATATAACTTAGCATGGTTCTCTACATCACATAAGCATATATAGGTAGGATTTTCCATAACATTCTACCTACCATTCAAATACATGGCCTAAAACATAAACATTCATGGTAACCCTATTAAGCATGGCATCCAGTCATAACCTGAACATGAAACATAAAGCATGGTGCTTAAACCGTAGGGTCATGGTTAACATGATTCCTACCACATGCTTGATCCTATACATATAAATACTTTATGGTAAACATGAACCATCATTCTTTGAGCCCTAACTCCACTCCCAAACCCTAGATCCAAGGCTTGGCCGAAACTTCTAAGGTGGAGTTCCATCCAATCCATAAACATGTAATGTAGCATAAGGTAAAGGAACAACCATACATTATTTATAAGACCATAGGAAGTCCTTGGGGCTCATGATTAGGGTTAACCCTAACCTTTAGGCCACTTTCCTAGGGCTGGCCGAAACTTATAAGGCCATGGAGCCATGGAGAAATTCCATTAAAACCCCAAATAAATTGCTTAAACACTAACCATACCTTACCATAGGGTCATTGGGGCCCTTACTTGAAATAAGCGCTAACTTTCTACCCTTTTAGGGTACTTGGCCGAAACCTATAGGGTCTCTAGGCCATGTGAAACATTCACATAAACACCCTCCATCTCCCTTATATCATGATAAAACATAAAACATACACTTGAAGTTTTAGACCCAACCCTACACAAGGGTTCTTGATGTTGGCCGAAACCCTAGGGTATCCTAGGGTACCCCAAAAATTCCCAAAATTATATTTAATCTTTAAACATTATGAGAGAGAATTAAACGACATTATCAAGATTTTTGGCATAATTATAGGCCTTTAAATCATGGTGGCCGAAACCCTCAAGCTTAGGGTTCTTGGTTTTGTTTCTTTCATGTTGGCCAAAACCCTAGGGTGTCCTAGGGTACTCCAAAAATTCCCAAAAATTATATTTAATCTTTAAACATCAGGGGAGAACATTAAACAACATTATAGGGATTTTTGTCATCATTTTAGACCAAGAATCCCATGGGCCGAAACCTATAAGGTTAGATTCATGGGTTTCCTTTGGTTTTTCCAACATAAACATCATATACAACTTTCATATCATGTTAATCTTCAAGAAAAGCCATTATACCACAGGTGAGGGAGTCTTACCTTGGGTTTCTTGATTTTTCGAACCTTGAAAGAGAAGAAAATTGCAATTTCTTTGGACCCTTGAACCCCCTTGCCTTTGTATCCTTGGAAAATCCTTAGATCTTGGTCATAGGACCTTCTTGTGGAGCTTTTCTAAGGGAGAACCACCCTTGTGGTGTTCGTCTAGGATGAGGGAGGAGGGAGGAAGAAAGTGCAAGTAATGGAAGGAAGAAGTAACTCCCAAACCCCCCCCTATTTATCACCCATTAAGGAGGTAAATGAAGAGTCTCTCCATGACCCTTCATCTTCTTCTAAGCCTTAACCAATATCCACTTCATTTCCTCATAACATTCCCTTGCTAGATGAGTTGGTTAGAGCCTACATGGTTGTACAAGAGGTCCAAGATTCAATCCTTGGTAAATGTACAATTTTTTTCCACTTATTTTATTTTATTTTCCTAGTAATTTTCGAAAATCCTAAAAAAAATTCCCCCATAATTATGTTAATATTTCTTATTAAAATCCCTTCATATTTCTATAAATTTTCACCTAAAATTCACTAATAATCATGGTACTAAAAAGCCCATATAAGACCCATTAGTACTTAGTTTTCTCAATTTAATTGAGAAAATATGGATTTCTAGGCCAAATTTTATATAATTATTTCTAGGTCCCTCGGAAAATTATTTATACATGCTCAATATTTTAAGAAAATATTAAGAGAATTTTCCGGGTCGTTACACCGAACTTGGTGTGGTTCCAACCATTGATGAAGCAGTGCCAGTTTACTGCGACAACAATAGAGCTATTGCACAAGCAAAGGAACCAAGGTCTCATCAGCGATCCAAACACGTGCTTCGTCGCTATCATCTGATCAGAGAGATTATAAGTAGGAATGATATACAAATTGAGAAAATTTCCACTGAAAGGAATTTAGCGGATCCTTTAACTAAGGCCTTGCCTCAAAGCAAGTTTGAGGGTCATGTTAGAGCCTGTGGTACTGGATACCGTAGCGATTGGCATTTGGCCAAGTGGGAGTTTGTTAGTAATATGAGAGAAGTGTCCTAAGGCAATCGCCTTATGATTGTAAACATTTATTTTAATAAATGAAAATTCACTATTTGAGTATACATGTTTGTGTATTTGATTGGGATCTTAAACTCATTTACTAAATGTCCGCAATACAATTCACAGCATGAGAGAATTTGTGATGAATTCACAACTAGTGATTATCTCTACATGTGCAATTGTGAAGTATTGAAAATATCCCTAGTCGATGAATTGATAAATACGGACACTATCAATTCTGTTGAGACTAGCATGGGTTATTCTCTAATCAGCTAATTCTCACTGGCTGGTGACATTGGGATGTCCGGAGATAAACATGAATGCTAGTTAAGGGAACTAGTTCATTGGAGTGACTGACTGTAAAACTTCACATGGTAGTCTATATATAGACATGTCAGTGAAGTTCTTACTGCAGCTTAAGTGCGATGATCCTTTGACTTGCGGTGTTCAAGTCATCTTGGTCATGGAGACTTATACTTTAACATCTTAAGCAAGCATCTCCAAGGAGGTGTGGACCCAGGATGGTTGGGTATAAGCCGAAGTGCCCGAAGATGTTTGAACAGCCTACAAAGGATTCACCACTCCTTGCGAGGAGATGTATACTCAGGCCTATCGTCAGATTGTTATTCAAAGCCTCTGGCCAGAGCATGTCATGTTTAGAGTATGAGTCTCTTAAATACATGAGAGTAATTAGAAATCCAAAGGACGAGAGAATGTTAATTGGGCTAGGTGTGACGTAGTCAGCCTAGTGGGGACTGGCACACACAGACCATGTCCTAAACCAAGAGGGTATAAGATGGTGAAGGGAATGAGGCACAATTCATTAGAGCTGCTGAAGGGTTTCAGAATTATTTCTGAGGTCAACCGTTGATCTTTCGATTAATTGGGGGTCATGATGTACTACTAGGTGCCACTCATGATCGTTCTATAATTGGTTGATTATAGACGACCAACATAAATCGAAAGCCTATTTAGTCACACGCACTACGAGTAATCCGAGGGATTTAAAACGAGTTAAAAATTAGATTTTCCGATCAAGAGAAATAAGTCGAATCTGAATTAATCAGAGGCGCAACGGAAGCTTAAAATGACTAAGTCTTTTGAAGGCTTATTGGGCGAATTAAATGAGTTTAATTCGCGAAGGTTTGGCTTGATGTGGCCGGCCAAAGAGGGTACCCACCCTCTTTGGTTTGGCCGGCCACTACAAGGAGAGAAAACTAATTTATTTGGTTTATTTTATAAAATAAATCAAGTGTGATTTGTTTTATAAAATTATGGATAAATAAATCTATATATAAAGAAATTTATATAAAGATATTTATATAAAGAAATTTATAGAAATTTATTCTTTTTATAGAAATTAAAATGAACCATGGATCGGTTTATTTTAATTTTATAAAATCAATTATGAATTGATTTTTCCATGATAAGAAAAATTTATAAATTTCTTGTAAATTTTATTCCATAATAAAAGGAGAGATGTATTTGTTTTATTTTAAATTTAGTTATAATAAAACTTGGCATAACGGAATAATTCATAAGAAAATTTATAGGATAAATTTCTTATGAAAATTTATTCCGTTAAAAGAGGAGACTTGGCAATAGAGAGACTACTATATAAAGGAACCAAGGCTAGGCTTGAATTCCTCAATTGAATTATCAAGAGATTAAGAAGCCCTCTCTCTCTCATACTCTCCCTCTCTCTCTCTCTCTAGGGCCGACGCCCACCCTTTCTCTCTCTAGGGCCGGCGCCCCTTCTCTCTCTAGGGTCGGCGCCTCTTTCTCCCTCTAGGGCCGGCGCCACCTCCCTTGCCGTGAGCCACCACCAAGACTAAGCGGGTCGCGACTCCTTCTTCCCTTCACGGAATCTTGATTCCGTTATTTGGTGGTTAGTTTCTATCTCTCTCTCTTGATATTCTAGTTGTGCCTTTAGAGAATCTAGTAATTCTCGTCGGCATAAAACTCGTGGCTTTGCGAAGTCATCCCAAAGAGAACTCGGCGTGGACGCGAATAGAGGCGGAGCTTCCAAGGGACGCTAGGTTGGATCTCATCCCTTACTTCGAGTTACGCGAGGTATTGAGTAAATTAGTTTACTTTCTGTAAAATTTTAATTTATGATCATGTCCACACACCATAAGGTTGCATGCTAGATACGTGGTTAAAAATAATTTGAGAAATTATTTATGCTAATTCTTTCGCTGCACGTAAATATTTTAAAATTTATGAACCCGTATCCTTGTCAACATGCACCCGGTCCCAACACTGGCATTGTTGATGGTCTCTCCTCCCCCTCAACCCTTGAGGTGGTGACCTCTTCCCCTTCCTCACTTGAGGATGTGGACACTTCTTCCTCACTTGAAAGTGTAGATGATTCAATTCTCTCCTCTTCTTGAATCATGGAGCTTACTTCATTTGCATCTTGTATTAGTTGGACTCGTGTAGAATTTTCATGGAATGCCACTAGCATTCTCCATAGTTCCTTAGCATCCCTATATTCACCTATCCTATCCAAAATGTCATTAGGTATTAAATCGATTAACATTTTGGTTACCTTGTTATTGACCTTGAATTGATGAATTTGCTCCTCGGTCCACTTCTTCTTCTTAAGAATCCTTCCCTTCTTGTCCTTGGGAGAATCGAAGCCTATTTCTATACACATCCAATCTTCAATATTAGTCATTAGAAAATATGACATTTTACCTTTCCAATATGTGAAGTCGTCACGGTCGTAAGAAGGTGGAATCCGGATATCCCATCCTAGCGGACCTTCTTCTTCCATTTTCCCTCTAGCTTTCTTTGCTCCCTCGGCGGTTAGTCCGATCAAGAGCGGTCCTTTGCTCTGATACCAATTGTTAGGATCGATTATGGTACGCTAGAGGGGGGGGTGAATAGCGAATCACGGATCTTTCTTGTACCTGCGTTGTTAGTTGCACAGCGGAAACAATAATAAAAAGAATAAACAACGCTAACAATCAGAATTTACTTGGTATCTACCCCGGTCGGGTGACTAATCCAAGAATTCGTCAGTGGATCACTCCCCGGATAACCTCCGGCTAGCTCTCGTCGCTCCTTGTGGGTGGAGAAACCTCACCACAACACCTTTGACAACCTTGAGCCCAAAGACTACTAACTTGCCTTTAACCAAGACAAGTTTCGTCAAAAAACTCAGCCACCACGAGGTCCTCTTTAAATAGGACTCGGGGCTGATTTCTCGCTACCAGTCGACTGCCCCAAGGGCAGTCGACTGGTGCCAGCCAAATTCGACCGTTGACACTCCCAACGTTCGAATTTGCCAGCTCACCAGCCAACTACCAGTCGACTGCCCCCAGGGCAGTCGACTAGTCCCAGGGCTGAGACCTTTCTGAGTTCCATCAGTTGACTGCCCCCAGGCCAGTCGACTAGTCTACTCACCCACCTAAGGTTACCCTTCCTGAGTACATTCCACTCCGCACTCAAACCCTAGGATTTCCCGAGTACAATCACACTGCACTCGTACCCTCACGACTCGACTGACTCCTCATCCGCAGCCTCGACTATTGCCTTCGCGCCCTCTTCATCTTCGGCTCCTGTCCCTCGGATGCACGCAAGCCTCCAGCTTGCCTCCATGCCATCCTTCACGCATGCCTCGAAGTCCGCGCCCATCAGCTCATCGTCCCTGCTCACCAAAGTCCCTCGAATGTGCATGCAAGCCTCCAGCTTGCCTCCATGCCATCCTTCACCGTACCGAGGTCGTCCAGTCAAGTCCATATGTGTAACCTGTACAACCTGCACACTCAACATACACATATAAGTACACAAGGGTAAACCTAACTTAAACCCTTTGCCCAAACATCAAAACCTATGGTCACTCCGGACCATTTTAGGGCTGATTGCTCCAACACTTAGTAGCGAAAGGATTCAGCCAAGTAGAAGGATTAGATTATGACGAAACCTATGCCCCGGTAGCTAGACTTGAGTCCATTAGGATGTTATTAGCCTTTGCATCCCATAAAGGATTTAAACTATACCAAATAGATGTAAAGTCAGCTTTTCTAAATGGATTCATTAAGGAAGAAGTCTATGTAGGACAACCCCCTGGTTTTAAGGACTTAGAAAGACCTGACCATGTTTAGAAACTCTCTAAAGTACTTTATGGACTAAAACAAGCACCTACGACCTGGTATGAACGCTTATCTACTTACCTAATTTCTAAAGAATTTAAACAAGGACAAATTGACTCAACCCTATTTATTAAAACCCTAGGAAAAGAAATCTTTATTGCCCAAATCTAAGTCGACGACATAATCTTTGGGTCCACCAACTCAAATTTTTTAAAAGAATTCATTAAAATAATGGAAAATGAATTTGAAATGAGCTTAGTTGGTGAGCTCAACTTTTTCCTAGGATTACAAATTAAACAAACTAGGGATGGAAACTATGTCCATCAATCCAAATATACTAAAGAGTTAATAAAGAAATTTAAAATGGATAACTCTAAAACCATAAGTACCCCCATGGCCACCAACATAAAAATAGATAGTGACCCTGATGGTAAACCAGTAGACCTTAAACTCTATAGAAGTATGATTGGAAGTCTACTATACCTTACAGCCAGCAGACCTGATATCCTTTTTGCTGTAGGAATGTGTGCTAGATACCAAACCTGTGCTAAGGAAACGCACTTAGCAACCCTAAAAAGAATATTAAGATATGTTAAGGGCACCCTAAATGTAGGGATTTGGTATCCTAGAACCTCAACATTTGACTTGTCAGGATACTCGGATTCTGACTACGTTGGTTGTAAATTAGATAGAAAGAGCACAAGTGGAAGCTGCCAACTGTTAGGAAATAGTCTAGTAAGTTGGTGCAGCAGAAAACAACACTGTGTAGTTCTATCCACAACTGAAGCTGAGTATGTTGCCTTAGGAGAGTGTGTAGCACAACTACTATGGATGATGCACACTCTTAAGGATTTCCAGCTTAACTACACCCAAACTCAAGTCTTCATTGACAATATAAGCTCAATTAATCTAACTAAGAACCCAATCCAACATTCTAGAACTAAACACATAGAAGTTAAACACCACTTTGTAAGAGATCATGTAGCCAGGGGTGAAATAGTCCTTAAGCATGTAGACTCTATGTCTAACTTAGCTGACATATTCACCAAACCCCTACCTGAGTCTGAGTTCAGCTCACTAAGAAGGCAATTAGGTTTATGCTTAGTAGAATAGGTTTACTCTACTTTTGGTTTTCTTACTGCTTTACTTGATTTGATAATCAGGTTCTAAAATAATTTTAAAACTGCTTTACTTGATTTCAAATCAGCTTTTAATTAGTTTGAAAAATCTTTTTAGTTTTTTCTTTTTAATAATCTTTCGACTTAGTTTTATTTTAAAAACTACCCCCTTCAAAACTAGGGCTTTTTCGCAAATGGACTTAGCCTAGGCCCTAACCCTAGAACTGCATGCACCTATAGATTTAGAAGCTAACATCTCACAAGCACCTTAGGGTACTTTTGACTGATAACCTAGAATGGGTTGAGATGCTTAGTTCTTTGCCTTAATTCAAGATGTAGATCAGTGCATCTACAGTAATTGGGGCACTAAATACAAATTAAACAGTAATCAGGTTAAGTGTCAAGTTTAGAAAATCTAACTTGAACAGAACACTTAACCTGACTAACCCTAGCTAAAACTACTGTTTATAACAGTTAGTAAGTAGCTAACTGGGTTAGACAGGACCCTAAAGAGATAATTGAAATTGCTTTGGTTCAGTTTATATTTTGAATTGGTTCAGTACAGCACATTATTCTTTTGTCATGCAATTTATTCTTGTTGCTATTGCCTTATTTTTTGATATATGGCAAAGGGGGAGAGATAGGAATGGAGAGAAGCTCTAAATTTTTTTTCCAAAATTTAAAACTTTATTCTTTCTTCAAAAAGCTTAAGCTAAGTTTTTTTTTCAAAACTATTTAAAAGTACTTACTCTAAGTTCTTTTTTTCAAAACTGCTTTCAAAATACTTAAGCTCTGTTTAAAAGTACTTACTCTAAGTTTTTAACTTTATCCTTTCTTCAAAAAGCTTAAGCTAAGTTTTTTTTCAAAACTATTTAAAAGTACTTACTCTAAGTTCTTTTTCAAAGCTGTTTTCAAAATACTTAAGTTATTTTTAAAACTGGTTCAAAAGTACTTGATCTAAATAGTTTTCAAAATTGATTCTAAGTACTTGACCCAAGCAGTTTTCAAAAAGTATTTTCTAAGTACTTAAACTTAAGCTAAGTTCAAAAAATCTCTAAGTACTTATTTCTAAACTTCTCTAATAGAAAAGTTTCTAAGTATAAAGCCTCTAAAGTACTAAAGAGATTGAAAATTTTTTGTGTTTCTGAGAACTTAAAACTTAAGAAAATATTTTAGAAATCTTTTGACTGGAAAATTTTTTTTTCTAAGCATAAATTTTCCAAAGTGCCTAACCAAATTTTGTTTAAGTTTTCTAAAACTTCTTTTGAAAAATGTTCTAAGTTTTGAAAAATAAATTCCATCATTTTGACTTAGAAATTTTTTTAAAACCCCACGAACCTTTGAAAAAACTAGGGGGAGATTCCTTCCAGGGGAGGGAACTAAATTGTTATATCAACTGTCTTGATTAACTTAACTTTTTGAATCGGGT
The DNA here is from genome assembly GCA_024364735.1 of Boesenbergia rotunda. Taxonomy (NCBI): domain Eukaryota; kingdom Viridiplantae; phylum Streptophyta; class Magnoliopsida; order Zingiberales; family Zingiberaceae; genus Boesenbergia; species Boesenbergia rotunda. Next base: position 374,623 of record JAGFNQ010000197.1, read on the forward strand.
TGCCATAAATCAAAAAGGGGGAGATTGTTGGTGCAGACAGCACCCAAGTCGGACCTGTGTTTTGATAATGGCAAAGGGTTCAAAAGTTAAGATGTTATGTTTATCTAACATGCTCATTAAGTGTGCAGGAAACAAAGTCCTAGCGAAGGGCTGCTAGGTACCTGGCGAAGGAATGCCAGGATACAAAGCCCTAGCGAACGACTGCTAGGCACCTGGCGAAGGAATGCTAGGATACAAAGCCCTAGCGAAGGACTGCTAGGCACCTAGCGAAGGAATACCAGCATACAAAGCCCTAGCGAAGGACTGCTAGGCACCTGGCGAAGGAATGCTAGGATACTAGGCACCAGGCGAAGGACTGCTTGGTACTGAAGACTTGGCGAAGGACAGCTGGGCACCTGGCGAAGGACTGCTGGGCAAAAGTCCAATCGGAGGAGCCTGTTGGCAACAAGTAAATTCTCCTGAGAGGAGTAGGTGAGGACACGTTCCCCGTCGAGGGAACAGTAGGCGTCGGTTCGACCTAGGGTTCCATTTTGGAGACCCAAAGTCAAACCCAAGACAACTAAGGCTGTATAAACCTAATATTTTATTGCTTTGTGTTGTTTTGGACTAACCTTGGATGTAGGACCGAAGGAATGTGTTTTTGCAGCTCAGAACGCCCCAAAGGAGAGGGGCAAGCAGCTGGGCAGGGCGACCCCAGTGTCCCGGGCGCCCCCAAGGTCAAGGCAAAACAAGTTAAGCAAGAGAACGCTTCGGAAGCTCACTGGGGGGGGCGTCCCCATGCTCCCGGGCACCCTCGTGCTCCCGGGCACCCCGGATGCTCCGGGCGCCCCGAGCTCAGGCCAACGAAGCGGATAGAGTCAAGCCAGCGAGAAGCCAGCGGACCGAGTCAACCCGGGCGCCCCCTGCGTCCCGAGCGCCCCCAGTCAACTCTCAGCCCTATTCAAGTGGGATAAGGGCTGACCGAGATTTGTTCGGATCGGCTGACACGTGGGGGGGGGCCCCAAAGTTCAGGGCGCCCCTGGAGGCTATAAATAGCCCCTCGACCCCAAGGCTTCAAACAACAATCTTTCCAACGCTTCTACGCTCTTCGACTCAAACGCGCTATTCCAGAAACCTTCCATTTCGAGATTCCAAGCGCCGACGACGACCCTCCGCACTGAAGTACGATCAATACTGGGCGTTGATCACGAAGAGTAAAACTGTTATATTTACTGCAATTTACTTATACAATTCTTGTAAACCTTTTGCGCTCATATAGAATAGCCCGCAGTAAACGGTCAACGACCATGGCCCTTGGAGTAGGAGCCGACTGCGATTCCGAACCAAGTAAAATCGCTTGTGTTCGTGTTTGGTTTACGTGTTAATTTTCCGCTGTGTATTCTCTCTCTAAATCCGAAATGATTTACGATATTCACCCCCCCTCTATCGTTATTCTCGATCCAACACTACTTGGGTTGGTTCAATTGCTGGTTCAGTAGTATGTTCATTTTCTTCTTGATCAGTATTTGATGAATTTAGATCTAGATTATCAGATTTTGAGTTAATTTCTTCATCAAATATCAGATTTATTGTTTCTTCAATTTTCTTAGTTTGTTTATTATAAACCCTATAGGCTCTACTTGTTGTCGAATATCCTAAGAAGATGCCTGGGGTTGACTTAGACTAGAATTTACCTAGGTAGTCTTTGGTGTTTAGTATATGGACTTTGCACCTAAAGACTCTTAGGTAATGTAGGTTTGGAAGTCTATGGTAGTATAATTCATAGGGTTTTTTATTATGTCGTTTGTTAATTAGCACCCTATTTTGGATGTAGCAAGTCATACTAATTGCTTCTGCCCAATATTGGTTAGCTAGGTTGAATTGATTGAGCATAGCCCTAGCGACTTCCTGTAGGGTTCTATTTTTCCTTTTAACTATCCCATTTTGCTGGGGGGTTCTAGGACACGAAAATTCGTGTATATACCCATTTACCTTACAAAATTCCTTGAATCGTTGATTTTCAAATTCTCCCCCGTGGTCACTCCTAAGTCTTTTGATTTTGGTATCATTTTGATTTTCAATTAACTTACAAAAATCACTAAATAGGTTTAGGCTTTCATCTTTGGACTTTAGAAACCTAACCCAGGTAAACCTAGAGTAATCATCAACTATTACTAAGCAGTACCGGTTTCCACTTAGTGACTTGGCTCCATGTGAATCAAATAGGTCAAGGTGTAGGAGCTCAAGTGTGGTTTGAGTTAGATCAAACTGAATAAGTTTGTGATTAGACCTGGTTTGTTTACCTTGATTACATGATTTACATATTAAGTTTTCATGGTTCTTAATTTTAGGGATACCTTTAATTAGGCCAAGTTGGGTGATTTTTGAAATTATTCTCAAATTAGTGTGACCTAATCTCCTATACTAGAGGTTTGATTGTTCTAACTGAGTTAACATGCATTTAGGTACTAGTGGTAGGTTTATAGTGTAAACATTATTTTTCCTAGTGCCCTTAAGCATGATTTCAATGTCTTGCAAGTTTCTAATCAGGCAGTTAGAGTTGGTAAAGGTAACTACATAACCAGTATCACACAATTGACTTATGCTAAGCAAGTTAAATTTAAAATCTTCAACCAAAAGAACCTTCTTAATAACAAAGTCAGATTTAAGTTCAATGTTACCTGACCCAATCACCTTGAGTGTAGCATTGTTGCCAAATGCTACTGAGCCTAGGTTTTTGAACTTGAGTTTGGTGAATTTCAATTTATCCCCAGTCATGTGTCTGGAGCACCCGCTATCCAACATCCATTGGTCCAAATCTTTATGTTCCTACACATAAAGAGTTTTGTTGATTTGGATCCAATTAGAATCAGGAATAGCCTAAATTGATTTTCACAATCTAGTCTGTCTCACCCAATCTAGAGTTGTCAATCACGTTAGCATTAAGGGTTTTTGTGAGACAGGTTTTGATTAGATAGTATTATTTTGAAAAATTATGATTTATTTGGAAAAACTTAAAATAATTTTGAAATTAGTTGATTTTGAGTTTATTTTAAAAAGATGTTTGAATCTACAATTAACTAAAAATTTGTGTTAGATTTGAATTTGACAAAGAATAATTTGAATTTGAATTTCAAAAATTGGCTTCCAGGTCTTGGTGAGGCACTAGGCCTTCTTTGGTCGGAGCCTTATTGGATCATCAACCCTTTCCTTGACAAAGCATTTCAAAGAAATTTCATTTTCAAAATTATTTCTTGAAAAATTTTGGTCTAACTAGTTTGGGTCTTGGATCGGTAGCTTCAACTAGTTTCACCAGTCTAAAGAAATCAAGTAGAGTATACTTGTCCTTATTAGAAGTGGCTTCCCTAACGTACTATCATCTCACCGCCACCTAATACTTGGTTGTTCAAATTTCAGTTTAATTGGTTCAGTCCTTAAACTAACCAATCCTAAGTCTAAGCATGGTAAATTGCAGAAATTAAATAGACAAGCAATCATGCAATTTAAAACAAGAATAGAAATTTATCTAACTATGAATATTGTTTTTAATTTGGCTCCCCCTGGACTAAAGCCACGATAATGGTTCGGCAAGATGTGAATCTTGTCCTTGGGGATCCAATACTGATTTGATCCAGTTTGTTTGTTCAGGCACAGTTTGGGTACCCATGCCTGAATTTTAGGTCTGGACTAGTTCAGTACAGCATAGTATGATCTTTGTCTAGACTTGGTTCTATAGCCTAATCCGGATCGATTTAGAACCGACTTCTGTTTTCCAAGAATCATGTCAAGACCCTTGGAACCAGAAGTGAACCGTTCTAAGGCTGATCTAAGGTCCTTGACTTGAGTTTTCAAGGAGGAGTTCTCTTTCTCAAGTTTTTCAACTTGAGTAGAGGTTCCTTTTTGAACCTTCTTAGTTAAGGATCCAGAGTCAGCTCCCTCTTTCAGGAGTTTTACTTCCTATCGGAGAGATTCGACTCGGATTTTGGCTTTCGCCAAGTCTCGAGAAAGATAGACAATTAATTTGGTTAATTGATTTTTAGAAAACCCACTTACAGTGATTTCGCCATCCTCTGAAAACGTTAGCTTTCCGTCATCCGGCTCCAATTATGACTCGGTCTCGATTTCTTCTGAGGCGGTTAGTGCGAGGAGGTTTGACTGTGGAGCCTCTTCTTCCTCGGAGGAGGAGGACTCGTCCCACATTGCCTGAAGGCCCTTCTTCTTTCTTATCTTCTTTGTTTCCTTCAGATTGGGGCATTCCGTCTTGTAATGACCCTTCTTTTTGCACTTATAACAGGTCACATTTGGTTTGTTTTTTTCATTTGAAGGATCAGCTGGTTCTTCCTTTCTTCGGCTGGTTTTCCTTCTGTTGGTATGGTTTTTTAGTTCCTTGTAGTACTCCCGGGCTAGCCGAACCAGTTTAGGTCGATTTCCTTTGCTGTCTTCTGAGTTTGAATCAGACTTGGGTGCAGGTTGAGGCTTCTTCTTCGTAACCTTTCCAGTTTTATCTGCAACAAAAGCTTTCTCGGCCAAGGTGCAGTTAGTTTGCTCATGCAATTCTAGTTCAGAAAATAGTTCATCTAACTTGATTTTAGAAAGATCCCTTGAAACTTTGTACGCATCTACCATAGATGCCCACAAAGTATTTCTAGGGAAGGCATTAAGAGCATACCTGATCAGGTCACGATTCTCTACCTTGTGACCGATGGTGTGTAGACCGTTCATCAGCTCCTGAATTCTGGCGTGGAGCTGAGCTGCAGATTCGCTGTCGTTCATCTTGATGGTATACAGCTTGTTTAGTAGTAGGTCCCTCTTGCTGATTCGGGTGTCGGAGGTTCCTTCGTGTAATTCAATTAGCTTACCCCAGAGTTCTTTTGCACTGTTGAAAGGACCCACCCGGTTCAGCTCTTCTTTGGTTAGGCCGCATTGGAGTGTTTGGGTTGCCTTAGCATCAGCCTCGATTTTCTTTTTGAGTGACGCGTCCCATTCAGTGTAAGATTGTGGCACTCCTTCAGTATTTCTAGGGATTTCCAGACCGGATTGGATAATTATCCACATGTCCACCTGAGTTTTCAGGTGGACTTCCATCCTACTCTTCCAGTAGGAGAAATCCTCCCCACTGAAGAGTGGTGGTCTGGCGGTACTGAAGCCCTCTTGCATGGCCATTTAGGATTTACTGAAAAGAGAGAGAAAAGGGAAAAAAATGTCCCAAGACTTGGTCTTGGATTAGCAGTGCGGGAAAAAGATAAAACAATTATATCGAGTGGTGTTGCACCAACCTCGATTTACGATAAAATTCAAAAAAAAAGTAAAAACAATTCGAAGAAAATCCGAAAGATTCTCAAATTGGTGGTTGCACCATATTTGAGCTTCCCCGCTCTAATACCACTTGTTGGATCAATAGAATACGATAGAAGGGGGTGAATATCGTAAAACCGTTTCGGATTAGATTGAGAGAAATTACATAGCGGAAATAAATAAACACAAATGTGAACACAAGATTTATACTTGGTTCGGAGTCGCGGTCGGCTCCTACTCCAAGGCCCACGGTCCTTGACCGTTTACTGCGGGCAATACTATAATCACGCAAGTTATTACAAGAAGTAGTACAGTAGTAGTGAAGTAAAAAATACAATTAAAATCTAACTCTTCGTTACCGACGCCCGGTGTGTATCGTTCTTCGATGCGTAGGGTCGTCGTCGGCGCTAGAATCTCGAGATCAGAAGTTTTCGGAGCAGAGCGCTTGAGCGAAGAGTATTGAGGCGTTGGAAAAACTGTGTTATGAAGCCTTGGGGGTCGAGCCCCTTATATAGTGCACTTGGGGGCGCTGGGACGTTGGGGGCGCCCTCCGCGTGTCACTCGATCCACAAACCTCTCGGTCAGCCCTTATCCCTCCAGGATCGGGCTCGAGGTTTGACGGGGGCGCCCGGGACACAAGGGGTGCCCCGGTTGACCCAATCTGCTGGCTTCTCGGCTGAATAGACTTTGGTTGCTTCGTTGGCTTGGACCCAGGGCCCCCGAGGCATCCGGGGCGCCCGGGAGCTTGGGGCCGCCTGGCCCAGTGAGCTTCCAAAGCGTTTTCTTGCTCAACTCTTGTTTAGCTTTGACCTTGGGCGCCCAGGACCTCCCGGGCGCCTAACCCAGCTACTGCCCCTCTCCTTTGAGGCGTTCTGAGCTGCAGAAACTCGTTCTTTCGGTTCTGCATCCAGGGTTAGTACCAAACATGATAAAGCAAGTATGTTAGTGAATTGTACAGCCGTAGCTGTCTTGGTTCTGACTTCGGGTCTCCAAAATGGAACCCTAGGTCGAACCGACGCCTACTGTTCCCTCGACGGGGATCGCGTCCTCACCTACTCCTCTCAGGAGAATTTACCTTTTGCCAACCGGCTCCTCCGGTTGGACTTTTGCCCAGCAGTCCTTCGCCGGATGCCTAGCAGCCCTTCGCCAGGTCTTTGGTACCAAGTAGTCCTTCGCCTGGTGCCTAGCAGTCCTTCGCCAGGTCTTCGACTCCTAGCATCCCTTCGCTAGTACTTTGTTTCCTGGTAGTCCTTGGCTAGGTGCCTAGCAACCCTTCGCTAGGACTTTGTTTGCTGGCGGTCCTTCGCCAGGTGCCTAGCAGTCCTTTGCTAGGTCTTAGACTCCTAGCAGCCCTTCGCTAGGTGCCCAGCTGTCCTTCGTCAGGTCTTAGGGTTTCGATGCCTAGCAGTCCTTCGCTAGGTGCCTAGCAGTCCTTCGCTAGGACTTCAATCTGCACACTTAATTAACATGTTAGATAACAATAACATATTAACTTTTGAACCCTTTGCCATTATCAAAACCCAGGTTCGACTTGGGTGTTGTCTGCACCAACATAAACTACTAGGTAGAATATTTCTAATATTAAATAAACCTAGTTGTGTTAATGAACCTCTAGGTACTCGCATACAAGCGGTACTTTACAGAATAGAAATTCAACAGCAATGTTAAAATAACAACTGACAAGGAACAAGGTCAAGCAACTATTTAGACATTAAACAGTCATACTTAAAGATAAAAGAACTACACGAATACATAGGAGTTGTACCCGCCTTTTATTACGAAGTTCGTAAGCAAAGAAATCCTTCTACGACCAACCATTCAAGTCCAAGGTCAAGGTCCTTATGCTCGAGTCAAATCAAAGTCCTGTATCAACAAGCATAATAAGACTGTTAATCCTTTCTTTCATCGATATTCCTCTACCAAATTAATCAGACTCATTCACCAATAGGTACAATTAACCCTAACTATAAATATACTTTAAGCAAACTAAATTCTCTTACAAAATCATCTAGTCTCAACCACAATTTGCTACTGAGCAATACTACTCACCCATTGCACCACGCGACCGAATACTACATGATCATGAAAACTAAGCTAGTAAAGCTAATAAAAAAACAAAATTCGGAACACCATTTCACCTTACTGATCTCAGTTACACTAACACCAAAATCTCAACCCAATCAAACACTCACCTCAAACCAAGAAGAAATTGATTCAACAGCAAACCTCATGCGATGGACTCCTTATCTGAGATCCCTTGCCTTAACCTTCCCGTATCAGAATCCCAACACGTCAACCCACGACCAAGAAATCAAGAACACAGGACAAAGTCAAACTAATCCAAGCATCAAAATCTACTGATCTAAAATGAATTTATCACAAAACCATTCAAACCTAAAAAAAATCGACCTTTACCTTTGATTCACTGACGTTCCTCCTGTAAGATGTGTATACTGAAAGTCATGAGTTTCTTTATATAAACATCTTCATTATGAAAAGAGAATCGCAACTATACTAGGTATTTGTTTATAATAGTACATACACGAAGTCCAATTACTTTGCATTATTGACAACATGGTGTGTGGTGTCACATGGAAGATCATGTTATCAGTTTCCTGCTTAGTATAAATAAGAGGCCCACAACTGAGATGGAATTGGACAACCCATCGGAATGGTTGTAGTGTAATTAGGTGTGGTTGGTCTTGACCATAAAATTACACTAGTGTGCTTTGAGTATATTGAGCAAGACTGAAATCCGAGGTTATCCAATTTGTACTGACTCAATAATTAGATAAAACCTTAGTTTATATTATAGAGTACGATCCCTTAATCCTGAAATAATATCAAGCATATATTATTAATTTTTGTTTTTTGATTTACCAATGGGCGAGATCTATTCTGTTAGATCGATATGCCCAGTATGTTGGGAGATAATATTAATAATATGATGTGCCGATGATTATTGACGGAATCCGTGTCCTGGTGAGTCAGGATGATGATGCCCCCTTGATGAGCTCAAGAGGTTCATCGTGTTAAACCCTGCAGGTGGATTTGATCCGGCACGATGATAAGGTTGAGTGGTACTAGTCAAGGATCCAGAAGTTAATTAATTTAAATTTTCAGTAATTCAAATTAATTAACGGGCATGCGAGATCTTAAACACGGGGAGATGGACGACTCGTAATATGTGGAGCCCATATGAAAATATGGGGGTTGGTGAGGAAGTTCAATTAAGATCCTTTAGTGGAATGGATCTTAGTTAGTGGATCGGGTTTAGATCCATTGGCGGGCCAAGATCCAACTCCTCCTCTTGGTCCCTACCTTAGCCCTATAAATACCCTAGGAGATCATCATACCAAGGCTGATCAACTAATCCAAGAAACCAATCCACCCAAGGCTCTTTCCTCCCCGCTCCTCCTCTCTCCTAGGGCTAGCGCCGGCGCAAAGGGAAGGGTTTCTCTCCTTCCCTTTTCTCTTCTTCTTCTTCCACCAGCTCTCGGCCGGAGCAAGCATAGATAAGGGAGAGTGCTTCTCTCCTTTTGTAGTGCTCGGTGGCCAGCAAGGGGTGGTCGGCGGCCGGCTAGAGGAGGTGCAAGAGAGGCAAGCAGCGGCGCCGTAAGGTAAAGGAGAAGGGGAAGTTGCAGGCGGTTTGGGCAAGGAAGAAGGAGAGTTCTTCTTTTCTTCTTCTTCTTCAGTCTCCTCTCAAGATGGGCTGCTGGTCCGGAGGGCTATAGGCGGCTCCGGCGGTCTACGGCGCAAAGGGAGAGGAGAGAAGGGTCAGCGGCGCAAACCCTAGAGGCTAGGGTTTTGGTTGGCTATAAGAAGGGATTTTTGGTGGTCTTGGTGATCTCGTATCGCGGTAGATCGTCACCCACATGACGTCCACGAAGGGAGGGATATAAGGTAGAAGACCGCGAGGTGATCAGAAAGGTATATCTTTCCCTATGCTCCTTTGTTTTTCCTTATGTCAATTTTGTGCCATAATTAGATGTCTCATCATTTCATGTTTAATAATTTATTATTTTGATTCCAAATCATGATGAATAAATTATTAACTGGACCCGACCATAAACACAAAAGTCGGCGATCAACTCGTTGCCTTTTTCGTGGTCGAACGGTCGAGCAAATTACAAGGCCGATTTTGGTAATTGGCTAAGTTGTAATTTGGATCGTTCGATAAGGCACGAGATGGTCGATGGGAGACGGGTCTCCATTCAGATTAATTTTTTTAATCCGTAGACATGGAGAGGTTTCTCAGATCGACTAGGTATTCGCTAGGGAAACCCGCCAAGTCATACCCAACACCTCCCCCTGCTCCCTGGCGAGCTCCAATCAATTGAGGAAGGAAGCAACCAAGTGTAGCACAATTTCTCCCAGGTTCCCCTAAGAGCTATGGTCGGAGCTATGGTCGGAGATAAGGCCACGCGCCTAGCAACACAGATCAAATATCGCCCCGTGGTCGTAGGTATGAGATCTAGGTTGTCGGCTCTGACGGTGAAGAGGTGACAGCGACTTCAACTAGTTTCGTATGCGCTAGGAGAGGGTGGTGGCCGACGTGGATCACAAAGCTGAGTCGGGGAGAGGGAAGCACAACGGTTTCACTGCGTGCGGGGCGGCGTCGAGGCAGAGAAAACAGGGAATTAGGTTTTTAGGAGGTGGCTTTTAGAGTTTTATAATGATTTTAGCCTTTTGCAAAAAGACCCTTCAAGTTCTGTTAATCCCAACAAGGCCCTTAGTTTTCGGTTTTTAGCGTTTAAGCCCTCGAATTTTCAATATTTAACAGTCTCCGCCACTAACAAAAATTTGGTCCCCAAATTTAGCTAGTAAACCACAACAAATACTAGTCACCCCAACAAGTACTAGTCAACAACAACAGATATCAACAACATGTATCAATAACGTAGATATCATATAAATACTGAATAAAAACCAACCATATGCACCTCAAGTTAATAGATGAGGGTAGTGAGCTCTGATCGAATCCTCGAGCTCCCAAGTAGCTTCCTCATCAGAGTGGTGTTGCCAACCAACTTTGATCAACCGAACTGTCTTGTTCCTCAACCGATGCTCCTTGCAGCCCAGAATCCGCATAGGTACCTCCTCGTAGGTCACGTCTGGCTGAAGTGTGACCAACACCTCCGATAACACATGTGTAAGATCTGGTACATATTTCCTCAACATGGAAACATGAAACATATCGTGAACTCCAGCAAAAGACGGTGGTAATGCAAGATGATAAGCTACTACTCCAATCCACTCCAAAATCTGGAACGGTCCAATGTAGCGCGGAGCTAGTTTACCTCACAAACCAAACCACTTCACCCCTTTCATGCACTACAAGAATTTTTGCAATCAACAACGCCCAATCGACAACGTTTTTTAAAAAAAAACGTTGTCTTTTTTTGTTTTACAACGTTTTTAGTGAAAAGCGTTGTCTATGTGTTTTACTTTTTAATAACGACAACGTTTTATAATGATGCGATGTGCTTAGTGTTGTGGTTTCGGATGAAAGACAACGCTGTTACAAAAGCGTTTTTTAAAAGCGTTGTCGTATTTCCCGCTAAAATAAAAAACACATCCCTCGCTCATTGCCAAACCTCGGCGGCTCGCGAAAAATCTCTCCGCGCTTCTTTTCTCCGTGAAATATCTCCCTCCACCTCCCTCCACCTCCCTCATTGCCACCTCCCTCGTCCTCCCTCCACCTCCCTCATTGCCACCTCCCTCGTCCTCTCCTCTCCACGAAGATCTGGTGAACATACATCTTCTCCTAGCTCACCACCAAGAAGTATCCTCCACGAGCTCTTCGTCCGTCGAGTGGAAACTGAACCCCAGCGGCAGCATCACGACGCTCGCCACTACCCTCTCCATCTCTCTCTCTCGCAGTCGCCGACGTTCTGACTCTGTGGCGGTCAGATTTCAAGCTTCTGCTGGTGACGCTCGGGGAGAAGGGGGTTGCAAATTACTACACCAAGGTACATCCTCCTCGAATCACACTTCTCTCTTACCGCTTTGGGAGTAAGATCGATAGATTCTAAAACCCTAGGCATTTTCCAGTTTAGGGTTTCCTAAATCCTTAAGGGTTTCTGAAATTATTTTTGATTCATTAAGATCTTTCATCTTAAGTGCTTCGGGTGTCAGATTTCTTTTTCCCTTCTTTTGATTGAAATGGTCTCCGATCCCTATTGTTCTATGTAGAAAAAGGACAGTTTGCATCCAGTTGCTAAAAACAAGTGGATACTGCTTTAGTTTTTTCGCATTGATGTTACCGATGATTAATGAAGGTGTATCTCCATCATCAACTAATAGGGATTTCGTTGACATTTTGCTCTTGATCTATGAAATTTGTTTATTTATAATTTTAAAAACTTCATATGCTTGTTTTATGTGTGAATCCGAGGAGCATTATGAAACGCAATTGAGATTCATCATGTACATACATAGGCATTGTGTTGTATATACTAACTATATATCATGTGTTCAATTTCAGGCTGAAGTTCTAAAAATTGAATTTTAAATAAATTATAAACTCATTTATCATGCCAGGAGACAGTAGCATTATAGTTTAATTCCCTTCCCTTGTTAAAATCTCCTTCTATCTCATAATATTGTTGCATGCCTGTTGTAGTTTGTCCCATTTTATCTTGTTGGTGTGGTACTTGGTAAAATGTTTCCCTTTATTAAATTAATACTTTGATACCTTTTGGTTGTCTTAGGAATTTAACATTGAAAAACTGCAACTTCTCGAGGCTGATAAAAAGAAGATCAGGCAAGAATATGAACGAAAGCAGAAGCAAGTTGAGATTCGTAAGAAAATGTAATGTGCCTTGCATCTTCCTTTAATGCACAATCTTTTTTTTTCCTCGTGTTGACATTCCTTCTCTAAATGGCTTCACACTATGACTTGCCTTGTTTTACTATGAATATGCATTTTGTTTTCATGACAACCTACAAGTTGTCCTTTGTTTTTTCTTAAAAATATTGATGCGATAGAACTGCTAATTATAACACACACACACACACACACACATCCTGGTGATTCTACAAGTTAGTGAGTTTTGAAATGATATGAAATTCTTGTTTGGAACAAGATATTCATCCTGGTACTTCTTCATTACAAATCAATTTGAAGCACAAGGTCCAGTTCAATCAATATGGTTAATTCCTCTTCAATCCACTCCTGTGAGGCTAGAACCATTTCCATATGCTTCTAAACATGGGCAAAAACTAGGGGGAAATACTTGTGCAGCTGATCCACAGTGGCCACTGGTAGGATATGAAGGGTAGGAACTTGTGTGATGATGTACTAATCTCAACCATGTTTTAATGAATCATCTTTTATCTAAAATAAGTATAGTGGGCATATGATATGGACTGCTGGATCTGTCTACATAGGTATCATGGTAATTGTCGAAAGCTCTAAGCTAATAGACCATATGTTAACTTAAATAAGAATACATGGTATACTACAAACAGCTGAATATAACTAAATTCTTGCAGCCAATAGATGGAACTCAAAAGTTAGTGCAACTATATGCCATTGAAGAAAAATATAAGAGGACTGAGTGATACTCTTACATTGTCTTTCTTTCTCTTTTCTATCAATCCTACTTAGATTTGTAAATATACTAGGTCTTTCTTTCTCTTGTCTCCATATTCTGTTACTCATGTTATGCAATCCAATAGTTGATTCCTTTGTAAATCCGTTGCTACAAAATGCAGTTTTGCCTACGGTCTTTCTTTGTGTTGGAAACTTAGTAGGACTAAATTGCTGTAGGTAGTCTCCTCAGCAAAATATATATCAAGTTTGAGTAAATCTAGAATGATTCATTGCTTGATGGCATATAGTGAGCAAGATTACTATTCAAGTGAGCAGATTGCTGAGTGCCTGGGCTGTAAATTTTTTACATCAGCATTCTCAAAACGATCGCAATATGAATCAATTCAAGTTATGTATCGCTGCTTAATTTAGAACTCTAAAGACAAAAGGCGAGTTGTTCCTCAGAACCTGTTTCTAGCTTATGCTACTAATTAGAAATTGTAGCTCGACAGGATCATCTGCAACCGCTTCAAGGTAGGTGCTACTGATGATGGGAAGGTTGCCAACGTTTTGGCTCTATTGGGTTTCAGCTTTCTTAGTTTTGATATAATATTGCTACGCATGATCATTAACCACTTTCAGTTGAGTAAGTTAAATCACGTTCTGAGAAATTTCATTTTTTTTTTGTTGAAAGCGGTAGGGAATTGCATAAACAATGATAGTAGTGCTTCTAATTACTTATCCATTCTCCTCAGCTAAGTACATATTCATCGATGGAAGGTGTTTTGTATTGCAAGCCTCACTTTGAACAACTCTTCAAGGAATCTGGCAACTTCAACAAGAATTTTCAATCACGTGAGTCTTCATAACCAGTTAGAAATAATTTGATCTTTCTCATAATACCTTAACTGCTGTTTATTTAACTTTCCTTCTTTTTCAGCTGCAAAATCTGCTGATAAAGCTCCAGAACTGGTTAGTAAAGATTTAACTATTAATTTCTTCATTGTTTAGTTTCAAACCACTCATCCTTTGTTGTATAATCTAGTAACATTTCAAATACCATTGTACCTTTCAAATAGCGTTTCCATAAGGGTAGTCACCTTTCTATAACATCCCTAGCTATGATTTTTTTCCTTCTAAAATGACAAAAAGTGTTGTGAGGTGATTTCCGAAACAATTTATTGTGAAGATGAGAAAATTATCTGATGTTTATCTTGAAACACCCAAGTTGAATATTCAAATTTAGGTATGAAAAAATATTTTTTATTGTCCAAAATTTTGCCTATATTCTTTATCATATTCCTCAATGCAAATTAATTTGTCAATTAGCTCGTACTATAAAAAGTTTAACACTTTTTTATTTTCTTCGAGGCACTTCTACTTGAACATCTAAGTGGTTCTAGGTGTCTAAATTATATATATACACCCTAAATTTTCCGTGTAACACTTTTTTTTTTGTCTTTCATCTGTTTGTAACGATACATATTCAGGTAGATTACATTTTTTATGTTCCGTGTATACAAGCAAGTAGTTCTTTGTATCTTTAGTGATTAATTGGACACTATTTTGGTGCTACAGGATCTCGATTCCTCTTATTCTTTCACTTCCATCCACAGTATTGTCTTTAACTTCAAAAGATCAGCTTAAGGTGATTGATTCTGTTGTGCGATATTATTTTTGTAATTTATTTATTTTCTTTATTTCTGTGATGTGGTAATTAAAGATGTTATCATTATTCCCTTTTTCTGAACCTCCCTAGAGTTGTCTTAAATTTAGTTAGATCCCCTCTCTGTTTGACCTTCTATAATGTTTGCTTATAATTTCAAGGAATGGTAAGTCGTGCTTGTCAAAACTGTCTATTTTGCTTTGCGTTTAGTTTTGTCATATATGTTGCTTCATAAGCTTCATGGTATCTCAAAAAGAATGTTGTAAGTTTCACTAATATTTTTTGATGTATCATGACTATTAGGCATTCATTTGTCTTTAGCAATCCAAATACTGCTGCACATGTGCTAGATTGTATTGTAGCAATCTTGGGTTTTCTGATCCATTATTCATGATTGGAGTGCCTATTGCATTTAATTACCCAAACATAAACTTATGCTCTTGTCCATACTCTTAAGCTAAGAACTATATCTTTTGTGCTCATCTCAGGTTGAGGTGACTACAGTATTTGGTTCAGCTGCACCTCCACTGACAGTGAATCTTGTACAAGCTTCCAGTTCTGATGTGAAGAACAACCCTATACTTGAAACCCAGGTTACATATTTTTCTTTGCTTTTTTTATTATTATACGAGGCCTGATATATCCATTCATGATGGTGAGCTAAACTGAAAATGTTAGCTAAATTCATACAATAACTTTCTCTTGAAATTGTAGGAATTACAATTTGACACAGAAAAGAAGGTTCATTACTTAGACATCCTACCTCTGAAAATTGACATCAGAATGTATACACTAGAATTTGAGGTAACCTCATATTAGTTTTTGCTAGGTATGAAGTTTCTTTTTATCATGTACCAATTAGATTTTCCGATTGTGCTGGTTGCAGATTTCACTTCATGACCCAGAGAATTTGAATACCTATGCTACTGGAGGGCATGCTCACTCATTGATTTTTCTAACAGGATTGGTCAAAGTAGACAAGTCTCAAATTGGAATTTACGATACTGATAGCGAGTCTTCTGCAAGCATGTTAAAGTAACACCTTAATATCACAAAATATATGTTTAAATACGCTTTGTCTTTGGCACACTCTGGTTGACCTGCACTGTGGTTCAAACGTGCAATTAATTCATTTGTTAACAACAATTTTCAACTTTGGGTTATTATTTCTTTTCTTTTTTATTTTATTTAACTGATTTTCCATGTTAACAATAATTTTATAAGATGAGTTAGAATTGTGCCAGAACATTTGTACTAGTTTATGTTGATCTGTCTCTGAGTTCACTCCTGGATTTGCATTTTGATATCTTTTATACTCTCTTTTCTGGTGCACTATAGACAATTCATTTTTGGTTTCTACTGAATAGAACACATACTTTATTTATTTTTCTTTCCTTCAGATTAGATTTTTCCAAGGATGACAAAATTTCACTAGTGGCAAATCATCTTCAGAAGTTGCGCCTAAGTTTCCAACTATTCACGCCTCTTAGAAACACAATTAAGCCACATCAGGTCAGTTGACAGGGAAATATTATGTATTCATAAGAGAATAATTTTGTTATCTAGATAATGATAGTAGTAGTAATAATAATATGTGGCTAAACTTAATACTCATAACTCTATTAAATTCTAACTTGGTTTATGACTCTCCTTTAGATGATATCCAAATGCAAAATTGAAATATACAATTTTTATATATAATAAGAGCTTTATTTATTGTGTTTAGTCTGATTGGAAATATTTGGTAACAGGTGTTCTTAAAGCTGAGGCATGAAAGTAAAGTCGAGCATATCTTTGCATTGGAGAGTTCTTCCAGGCAGTATAAGATAATACTAGTCAGTTTGTTCTTCTTGATGCAGCTTGAACACTAATGATTCATAATTTTTTTTTAATATGGAATGTCATTTTTTCAAGTTGCTGATAGTTTACATTATGCATCTTTTCTGAATTAATTGGTTGTTGATTTAAGTGTATACTGATTAAAGGGTGTGAACTTTGGATGATAAATTGCACGTTTGTTTATTTTTGGCTGAATAGAACAAAGTACTTGATCTTTATATACTGTTTGAAATCATTGTCTTAATAGAACAATGAAACTGGAAGCAATTAGATGGTACATTGTTATTGGAAAGCTTCTTATAACCATAATTCTTGCAGGATTTTCTTGCACTCGTTGAAAAATTTTATTACCTCTCAGGTAGATATGACATTGAACTTGCCGTTGGAGATGCAGCTATGGTACAATATTCCTAATACTCTGAGTGATTACTTTATTGATTTAGCCTCTGTAAATCTTTTTTTGTTGTTATGCAGGAGATATTACTTTATTGATTTAGTCTTATTTGTGTGTATATAATCTCTTATCCCAATTTATTATTTTTATGCAGTGTTAAAGCAGATCGAGTTAACAAGCAGCCCCAAAGAACAACTTGTGAATGATGAAGTTTTATAGAACTTGTGAATTGAGATATTTTTTGTATTTAATATGCAATACAAACACTTTTGTAAATAATGCACTGTATTATAAGTGAATTTTGTAAACTATTATCAGTGTAAATTGTGAATATTATCAATTGTGAATAAAAATGCTTGTAAATTGTGAATATTGCAAATTGTGAATATTATCAATTGTGAATAAAAATGTTTATAAATTGTGAATATTATAAATTGTGAAAAACACTGCCTATTAAAAAGACAACGTTTTTTAAGTAACAATACACAACACAATTTTTGCGTTGTCTTTGTGCCAAACCACAACGTTTTTAAAAACCAATAGACAACGCGAAAAAAGCGTTGTCTTTGCTCCAAACCACAACGCGGAAAAAGCGTTGTCGTAGATATACTTTCTACAACGGCTTCATCAACAACGCTTTTTAAGCATTAACGACAACGCGGAAAAAGCGTTGTTGTTTCACTTTTTTCTTGTAGTGATGGATGATACTCGTAAGAACACGTGATCGCTTATGGGGAACTCCAAGGGTCTGCATCTCTGATCTGCATAACTCTTCTAGCGATCCTAAGCTTCTGACAGCCTACGTCTGATAGTACGGACTAGCTCTGCGTCACGCTGAATACTCTGAGGACCTAGCAACTGAGATTCCCCAACCTCCTCCCAGAGGGTGGGTGTCCTGCAAGCTCTACCATACAACGCCTCGAAAGGTGTCATCTGAATAGCCGAATGATAGCTATTATTATAGGCAAACTCAACCACATACAGGTGATCCTCCCAGTTGCCTCCAAAATCCATAACGCAGGATCTCAACAAATCCTCTAGCATCTGAATGGTACGCTCTGACTGTCCGTCCGTCTGTGGATGAAAGGTTGTACTGAATCGAAGCTCGGTACCCATAGCCTGCTGTAAACTCTGCCAAAACCACAAGGTGAAACACGGATCTCTGTCTGATATGATCCTCAAAGGAACACCATGTAGTTTGATAATCTCACGGCAGTACAACTCTGCCAGCTTGTCCAGTGAATCTATCCTCTGAATCCCCAAGAAATGAGCGGATTTGGTTAATCGATTAACGATCACCCAAATCGCGTCATGTCTTCACCGAGACCTCGGTAGCTCCACAACGACATCCATAGTAATGTGCTCTCATTTCCACTCAGGAATAGGGATCTTCTGAAGTAATCTAGCAGGTCTCTGATGCTTGACCTTCACCTGCTGGCACACCAGACATCTAGCAACAAAATCCATGATATCTTTCTTCATACTGTTCCACCAGTAGGAACGTCATCTCAAATCTCGGTACTTACGGGTTCCGCCAAGATATATAGCAAACCGAGATCGATGAGCCTCCTGAAGCAACTCATCCATAACGGGATGTGACTTAGGTACGCACAATCTCCCTCAGAAATATAGAATACCCTCGTCATCTCGTGTAATGTCAGTATGCTGCTCTGAGGCTATGCGGCTGCCTAGGAACTACAGATGTTGATCACTAGTCTGAGCCTCTCTGATACTTGTCCTGATCGAAGACTGAGCAACCATAGTCACCAACAACCCTTTCTCTATCTGACCCTACTCCTCCAGTCCCAACTCTGAGAAGCTCTGAACTAAGTCTGTGACCATAACCTGGTGACAAGCCAAATCACTCCAGGATTTTCTGCTCAGTGTATCAGCAAAAACATTAGCTTTCCTTGGATGGTAGCTAATGGTATAGTCATAATCCTTCAGGAATTCCATCCATCTCCTCTGACGAAGATTCAACTCCTTCTGAGTAAATAGATACTTGAGGCTCTTGTGATCTGTGAAAATCTCAAACGTGACGCCGTAGAGATGATGTCTCCATATCTTCAGGGCAAAAATAATGGCTGCAAGCTCTGAGCCATGAACTGGATAATTCTTCTCATGCTCCTTCAGCTGTCGAGAAACATAAGAGACTACCCGTCCATGCTGCATCAAAACTGCGCCCAAACCCTGATGTGATGCGTTAATGTAGAGTACAAAACCGTCCTCGCCTGAAGGTAACACCAATACAGGCGCAGACACCAATCGCCGCTTGAACTCCTGAAAACTGGTCTCGCAAGCCTCTGTCCAAACAAATTTCACGCATTTTCTGGTCGGACGTATCAACGGTGAAGCAATGCTGGAAAACCCCTCAACAAATCGTCGATAATACCCAGTCAATCCGAGAAAACTACGCACCTCCTGAACTGACTTTGGCTGCTCCCAACTGGTGATAGCCTCAATCTTCTGGGTGTTGGGAACGAGATGGCTATAGAGGGGGGTGAATATAGGCAATCACAATTTCTTGAGCTTTTCAAAACTATTCTGCACTTTAGAGTTAGGCAGCGGAAGCAAATGCAGAACAAAGAAACTAAGCAGAGAAAGAAACTCAAACCAAACAAACGCTAAGACGGAGATGTACAAGGTTCGGGGATAACTTGCCCCTACTCCTTGGCGTGCCCGTGAGGTGGGCGATCCCTTGATCGTCGGCAGATCAAGCCCCGGTGAACACCGGATATCAAGCGCCTCCTTCTCGGTGGAGTAACCTCTCCACAAGCTGTCTCAGTAGATGAATACAAGATTAAGCACATGAGACACTCGAGAAGGGAAGCTCACAAAGCTCTCACAGGAATGCAACAAGATCGCTCAAGAACAAAGCAACAGAGAGCACGAACACAGCCCAGCAACAACTTCCCAAGTTTTCTGTCTGTCTCTTGTTCGCCACTCCTCTGCCTCAGCTTCATCACTTAAGCTCTGCTCACCATCACAAGCTTCATCAGCATCCACTGAGCCAGCCTGAACCCACTGACCTCTCTGAGCACTCAGTCCACTGAAGACTTCCTCTCCAGCTGAGCCTCCGTCAGTCGCCAGCTGCGTCAGTTGCCCGTTGAAACCTGAGAATGAGAAACAGCCAAACCTGCTCAACGGAAAGCCTCCCATTGACCCTCCTTGAGTGTTTGAATCACCTGCTATCACCTGCACACTCCAATAGAGGCTTAGCAATGCATATCAAAACATATCAGTAGTGTATCAGAGAATCAGCAGTGAAAACAGACGCGATCAGAGCTTCTGACAGCGTATTTGAATTAAAGTTCTGCGCCTGATCGGTCACCAGACCGATCAGGAAGGACCCTGATCAGTCACCAGAACGATCAGAATGGATCCTGATCGGTCACCCAGATCGATCAGGGTAGATGAATAGTTGTTTTTTAATCAATCCCAAGATCCCTGATCGGTCACCGGACCGATCCAAGACTTTGATCAGCAAGGGAACTCAACTCACTGTTCGCTCCCTGATCGGTCACCAGACCGATCAGGAGCTGTGCAGTGAGTGAAACACACACTCCCTGATCGGTCACCAGACCGATCAAACATCGCTGGATCGGTCACCAGACCGATCCACGAAGGAGCAGCGTGCCAAACTCCCTGATCGGTCACCAGACCGATCCAGGGACTCAACCTAGCCCTCCAAGCTAGGATTTCATCCACCCTAGCCCTCCAAGCTAGGGACCTGACCCTCCAAGTCAGGATTTCATCCAACCTAGCTTCACTCACTAGGACCTGGCTTCACTCACCAGGGTTTTTCACCTAACCCTCCAGTTGGGACTTTTCACCTAACCCTCCAAGTTAGGACTTTTCACCTAGCCCTCCAAGCTAGGACTTTTCACCCAACCTTCCAAGTTAGGACTTTTCCACACCTAGCCCTCCAAGCTAGGACCTGGCTTCACTCACCAGGATTTCTTCTAACCTGGCTTCACTCACCAGGACCCGGCTTCACTCACCGGGATTTCCACCACCTGGCTTCACTCACCAGGACCCGGCTTCACTCACCGGGATTTCCAACACCTGGCTTCACTCACCAGGACCCGGCTTCACTCACCGGGATTTCCACCACCTGGCTTCACTCACCAGGACCCGGCTTCACTCACCGGGATTTCCAACACCTGGCTTCACTCACCAGGACCCGGCTTCACTCACCGGGATTTCCAATCACCTGGCTTCACTCAGCAGGACCCGACTTCACTCACCGGGATTTCCAATCACCTGGCTTCACTCACCAGGACCCGGCTTCACTCACCGGGATTTCCATTACCTGGCTTCACTCACCAGGACCCAGCTTCACTCACCGAGATTTCATGCTCAGTCCTCGACCAGGACTTTAACCCAAATTCGCTCAACCAAACTTAAATCATTGTCAAACACCAAAACAACAACCGGGCCAGACTGCATCAACAATCTCCCCCTTTTTGTTGTTTGACAACCCGATTTAAGTTTAGGTATCAATCAATTGAAGTCCATTCAATTCTTATAAGGGAATCATGATCCTCCCCCTATAATAACCATAAACTTAATCAGTCATTTTCTCCCCCTTTGTCAAACATCGAAAAGGGTATGGTTATTAAGTTTAAACATCAAACTCCCCCTCAACCAAGGGTCTCTCCCCAAACCCAGAATAATCAAAGGATAATTTTTTTTTGGATCGCACATGAAAACATATACAGAATAATATCATGGTCAAGCATGTATATGTTTCATATGACAAGTAAGTCAAAGGATGATTTTTGAATTGCATATGAGAGGCATATACCATAGATGTATCATGGCAACAATGTATATGCATCATATGGCAATAATTATCGCAGTTCCATTAGACTGATGATCGATACAGAAAAATTTCTAATTTAACTATGAACGATCAATTTTTAGAAAAATTTCTGTAATTCTGATTCGTTCAAGATCGGACTGCATTAACACTTGGACTTCCATGTGAAGACATATACAGAAGTATATCATGGTCAAATACGTATATGCTTCACAGGACGAGTAAGGAATGCATCTGTATCTGAAACAAGGTCCTGATCGGTCTCCGTGACTAACCAGGTCTGTTGATTACTGGATACAGAAATATTTTGATTAGTCTGGGGAGCGATCAGATTTCAGATAAATTTTTGAACCTCTGATACGTTCCTGATCAGACTGCATTGACAATTTGCATTCCGTAAAAGTGAAGTAGACTCTATTAATATTCGATATTTCAGAAACAATTCCGAAATACGACATTAAGAACAAGAGTCACGGCTCAACAAACCCTTTCTTATGAATTTGAATATTCCAACATAGGTTTGTATCAAATCACTATTAAGTACTAGGTTTGCATCACTTAAACAAATTTGTGCTTCCTTAGTACCAGGTTTGTACCAATGGAAGATCAAGTATATCTTAATTGTAATCGGTATCAGATTTGTGTGTTGTATGATCATTAAACTGATACAATTTGACAAGACGATATTGGTTTGAGGAGGTTTTAGATCAATTTGGAACGATCTGGGAGTTCCTTGATCAGGTTCGGCACAGGATGTTTTCTGAGTTCTAAATTTCAGAAATCGATTTCAGAAACTCTGAAATCAAGTTTGTTTCAGTTCTTAGCCGTTCCCAAACCCTAACTCAATTGGTTTTAATTTGTTTGGTTCTAAAGAAGGGTTTCCCTTATCAAAAATAAACAACATGGTTTATGTCCCTTAACTAAATCAAGATTCATCAAGGCATGATCAATTTTTGCTAAGCATGAACTTGAATATCAGTCAGGTGGAAAAACAAGCAAGTCATGGAACTTCAAACATCATAAAGTATGTGATCATGTTGTTCTTAACCAAAATTAAGTTTGTGTCAATTCCAATGGATGATCAAAATTCCAAAACATGCTTATTTCACATCATGATCAATTTAAGCTATGTGTTGATATTATTCTTAATCAAAATGGGCATGTCATAGATTAATGTTAATCATCCAAACACCAAAGTCATGGCATACTCATCTAGGTTCATCTCCAAAATAATAAGAAAAGTTTAAGCCTAGGCCTTAAACTCATGTTCTTTGTCTAATCATGTATTGTGAGATTTTCATAGTAATTTTCACAAACCATGTGTTCTTCATGTTGGCATAATACATACAAGAAAATCATGGCATACTTGATCATGGAAGAACTTAAACACTAAAGTAGATTATACCATGACTAAGTATTTTAACACATGAATATCATAAAAATCACTAGCCAAGAGATTATATTGTCATAAGATCTAGAACAATGGAGCTCAAAGTATTTAATTCGAATTTTCCATAACCATCCATGTGAATGACAATTTTCCTTTGGTCATGGGTTTGGAGCACCAAATATCAACCTCCCATGTTGATAGATGCTCCCCCTCAAATAATGCCTATACGATTCTAAAGATAGAGGTTTTAGGTACCCAAATTTTGGGACCTAAAGAACCTTCAATCAAAGACTTTGGCACCCATGCCTTAGTCTTTTTCTTTCTAACCTTTTGAACCCTAGAATTATTTTGTGATCTAAAATGGGTTCTAGACATCAATGACATAAAACTTGATTCTTTAGGTTGGTAACCTAAGCCAACCTTGTTGTACACCGCTTTTTGTGAATTTAGTATCATGTCTAGAGTTTTAGAGCTAGTTGAAAACTTCTCAAGAATATTCTTGAGGTTTTCAACTTTTCTCTTCAAATCCTTATTTTCATCCTCAAGGAATTTGTCATGCAAATCATTAATATCCTCAACCTTAGAGGATTTCAATTCTTTTACCTCCAACCTTAATGCTTTGACTTTGGCCTTAGATTTCTTTAACAATTTGGTTAAACATGCGATAGCTCTATAACACTTATCTAACTCGGGAGAAATTACCTCTTCATCATCCGAAGATGATGAAGGCGCGGTTGAGGAGTCACTTGATTCATCACTCTCCTCCTTTGACTCTTGTAGTGCCACTAGAGCCACATGACAGTGGATGTCCTCCTCCTCCTTGTCAATCTTCTTCTTCCTTTTGTTTCCTGCCACAAAAGCAAACCCTTTCTCCTTGGGGCCTTGGTTAGAGATCTCATGTAGCTCCATCTCACAAAATAAGTCCTCTAACTTAACAAAAGATAAGTCCTTGGAAACCTTGTAAGCATCCACCATGGATGACCACAAGGCATTCCTAGGAAATGATTTAAGGACATACCTCACTAGGTCTCGGTTTTCTACCTCTTCACCAATGGAGTGGAGACCATTCAATACTTCTTTGAATCGACAATGAAGCATACTTACATTTTCACTTTCTCCCATTGTCAAGTTCTGAAGTTGGCTGTGAAGGAGATCCTTCTTGGCAATCCGGGTGTCTTGAGTTCCTTCATGGAGCTCAAGAAGTTTATTCCATAGATCTTTGGCAGAGGTGAAGGGGCCAACCTTGATTAGCTGTTCTTTGGTCATCCCACATTGCAAGGTCACGACAGCTTTGGCATTTGCTTCCCCCTTCTGGATTTGCTCAGGCGACCACTTGGAAAACTCAAGCTCCTTTCCTTCGTTATCCTTTGGAAGGGAAAACCCTTCCTTGACAGTGAACCACAAGCTCATGTTTGTCTTCAAGTAAAACTCCATTCTTGACTTCCAATATGAAAAATCAGTGCCGTCGAAGAATGGAGGTCGGTTTGTGCTCATTCCTTCTCTTCCAGCCATCTTGTTGTAAGCTCTCGGATGTTAAGCCGTGAACAGAGCACCTTGCTCTGATACCACTTGTTGGGAACAAGATGGCTATAGAGGGGGGGTGAATATAGGCAATCACAATTTCTTGAGCTTTTCAAAACTATTCTGCACTTTAGAGTTAGGCAGCGGAAGCAAATGCAGAACAAAGAAACTAAGCAGAGAAAGAAACTCAAACCAAACAAACGCTAAGACGGAGATGTACAAGGTTTGGGGATAACTTGCCCCTACTCCTTGGCGTGCCCGTGAGGTGGGCGATCCCTTGATCGTCGGCAGATCAAGCCCCGGTGAACACCGGATATCAAGCGCCTCCTTCTCGGTGGAGTAACCTCTCCACAAGCTGTCTCAGTAGATGAATACAAGATTAAGCACACGAGACACTCGAGAAGGGAAGCTCACAAAGCTCTCACAGGAATGCAACAAGATCGCTCAAGAACAAAGCAACAGAGAGCACGAACACAGCCCAGCAACAACTTCCCAAGTTTTCTGTCTGTCTCTTGTTCGCCACTCCTCTGCCTCAGCTTCATCACTTAAGCTCTGCTCACCATCACAAGCTTCATCAGCATCCACTGAGCCAGCCTGAACCCACTGACCTCTCTGAGCACTCAGTCCACTGAAGACTTCCTCTCCAGCTGAGCCTCCGTCAGTCGCCAGCTGCGTCAGTTGCCCGTTGAAACCTGAGAATGAGAAACAGCCAAACCTGCTCAACGGAAAGCCTCCCATTGACCCTCCTTGAGTGTTTGAATCACCTGCTATCACCTGCACACTCCAATAGAGGCTTAGCAATGCATATCAAAACATATCAGCAGTGTATCAGAGAATCGGCAGTGAAAACAGACGCGATCAGAGCTTCTGACAGCGTATTTGAATTAAAGTTCTGCGCTTGATCGGTCACCAGACCGATCAGGAAGGACCCTGATCGGTCACCAGACCGATCAGAATGGATCCTGATCGGTCACCCAGATCGATCAGGGTAGATGAACAGTTGTTTTTTAATCAATCCCAAGATCCCTGATCGGTCACCGGACCGATCCAAGACTTTGATCAGCAAGGGAACTCAACTCACTGTTCGCTCCCTGATCGGTCACCAGACCGATCAGGAGCTGTGCAGTGAGTGAAACACACACTCCCTGATCGGTCACCAGACCGATCAAACATCGCTGGATCGGTCACCAGACCGATCCACGAAGGAGCAGCGTGCCAAACTCCCTGATCGGTCACCAGACCGATCCAGGGACTCAACCTAGCCCTCCAAGCTAGGATTTCATCCACCCTAGCCCTCCAAGCTAGGGACCTGACCCTCCAAGTCAGGATTTCATCCAACCTAGCTTCACTCACTAGGACCTGGCTTCACTCACCAGGGTTTTTCACCTAACCCTCCAGTTGGGACTTTTCACCTAACCCTCCAAGTTAGGACTTTTCACCTAGCCCTCCAAGCTAGGACTTTTCACCCAACCTTCCAAGTTAGGACTTTTCCACACCTAGCCCTCCAAACTAGGACCTGGCTTCACTCACCAGGATTTCTTCTAACCTGGCTTCACTCACCAGGACCCGGCTTCACTCACCGGGATTTCCACCACCTGGCTTCACTCACCAGGACCCAGCTTCACTCACCGAGATTTCCAACACCTGGCTTCACTCACCAGGACCCGGCTTCACTCACCGGGATTTCCACCACCTGGCTTCACTCACCAGGACCCGGCTTCACTCACCGGGATTTCCAACACCTGGCTTCACTCACCAGGACCCGGCTTCACTCACCTGGATTTCCAATCACCTGGCTTCACTCACCAGGACCCGGCTTCACTCACCGGATTTCCAATCACCTGGCTTCACTCACCAGGACCCGGCTTCACTCACCGGGATTTCCATTACCTGGCTTCACTCACCAGGACCCGGCTTCACTCACCGGGATTTCCAATCACCTGGCTTCACTCACCAGGACCCGGCTTCACTCACCGGGATTTCCATTACCTGGCTTCACTCACCAGGACCCGGCTTCACTCACCGAGATTTCATGCCCAGTCCTCGACCAGGACTTTAACCCAAATTCGCTCAACCAAACTTAAATCATTGTCAAACACCAAAACAACAACCGGGCCAGACTGCATCAACACTGGGGATCTATGGAGATACTTCTACTGGAAACAACGTGTCTGAGAAAACCCACGGAAGACAACCAAAAAGCACACTTGCTGAACTTCGCATACAACTGCTCCCGTCGGAGCGTCTCCAGAACGATGCGAAGGTGGCGCGCATGTTCCTCCTCGGAACGGCAGTAAATCAGGATGTCATCGATGAAAACAATAACGAACTGATCCAAATACTCCATGAAAACCCGATTGATCAGATCCATGAATTCTGCAGGAGCATTGGTTAGCCCAAATGGCATTACCAAAAACTTGTAATGTCCATACTGGGTGCGAAAGCTATTTCTGGATATCTAAATCTCTGATCCTCAACTGGTGATATCCTAACCGCAAATCAATCTTGGAATACACTGAGGTATCCTTTAGCTGATCAAACAAGTCTTCAATACGAGATAGGGGATATTTATTCTTGATGGTCACTGCATTCAACTGCCTGTAATCGATGCATAACCTCATAGAACCATCCTTCTTCTTGACGAACAAAACTGGCGAACCCCATGGAGATACGCTAGGATGGATGAATCCCCTTTCAAGCAACTCCTGAAGCTAGACCTTTAGCTCGTCCAACTCCTTAGGCACCATACGATACGGAGGCTTTGATGTCCGGCGCAGTCCCCAGAATCAACTCGATCATAAACTCAACTTTCCTTCTAGGAGGCAAATCAGGAAGCTCCTCTGGAAATTCGTCTGGAAATTCTCGGACCACTGGAACACCTGAGAGTTGAGGGCTACTGCTGTCATCAGTGTTGATCAATGACAAAAGAAACCCCTGACATCCGTGCGATATAAGCTTCTGGGCCTGAAGTGCAAAGATAATAAAAATCTCATCATCTCTGGTGCCAATGAATTCCCACGAGGGTTGGTTCGAAGCCGAAACATGACCACCCTCGCTTGGCAATCAATTGTGGCATGATAAGCCGCCAAGGAGTCCATGACAGAATAATGTCAACTCTACCATCGCAAGTACTAACAGATTCACGGTGAGAGTATAATCGCCGAAGTCCAATGGAGGATAGGCAACCTACTAATCTTTCCCATAAACAACCGTGATATGAAAGAACTAGAACTACCAGTATCAACAAGCAATTCAGCAGAAAATACATAAACCGAAATCATACCATGGAAAACCGATCCATCGGCCCGCTGTGCCTCCTCTCTAGTAACTGCATAAACTCGGCCTGTCTCTGGAGCTGGAGGTGGCAACGCACTGGCTGCGGTTGAGAAGATGAAGGTCCAGCAGTTTGCTGGGGCTGATATACAGAAGGCCCAACCGACTACTGGGGCTGATATACAGAAGGCCCAACCGACTGCTGGGGTTGATAACCCGAAGCTCCAGTCGACTGCTGATGCTGATAAACTGCAAGCTGATATGTCGGGTATAGATGCTGATAGTACGACCTCGTCCCAGAATATTGAGAAGTCGCAGGTGTAGGGTACTCATGCCCAGGCATACAATAAATCTGAACTGGTGGAGGAACTGCCTGCTGACGTCCTGTCTACTGCTGACGAGATGGCATCTGAGTCTGATGGCCACCTCGCTGTGGCCTCTGCTGTCCTGATCAGCCACCTTGGGGAGTAACTGCTGCAGACTTATACTGAACCTTCAAAGTACAAGCTCGACTCTCATGACCCAGAAGCTTACAATAATAACAAATGGGGTGTTGTAGGGGACAATCTGGTCTACTGTGGTCCCTAGATCCATACTGAAAACAATGAACCCCACCAGTAGCAGACCTCCGAGTCTGTTGAGAACCCTGCGACGATCCTGCTGAAAACCGTCCAGACTTCTGGGGTCGAGACTGAGGCTCAGATGTCTCCTGCGTACTCTGACTCCTGCTACTGCGCTTCTGTCCAACAGTCTGCTGTTTTTGTGTTCCTGCTGAACCCTGAGTTATCTACTTTCCTTTCTTCTTATCACCATGCAACTGATGTTGGATCATCACGATGTGTAAAGCCCGATCCAGAGCCTCACGATATGAAGTAGCAACCTATCTAGACATACGTAACTGGATATATCCAGCTAGGCCCAGCGTGAACCATGTCGTCTACTCCTCCTTTGTAGCAACTAACTGAGGACAAAACTCTGCCAGGCGATTAAATTCCACCTCATACTCCATAACTGAGCGATCTCCCTGATGAAGAGCAAGAAACACCTGCCGTCGAGCTGTACGAAACGTGGCAGGATAATACTTGCTCTCAAAAGCTTCGCGAAAAGAAACCCAAGAAATTGGTCGTTCACCAATAATATTCTTCTTCATATTCCACTAAGTGATGGCCTGATCTCGAAGGTGATATATAGCCAACTCCACCTTCTCTATGTTTGTGAGGGTCATATAGCTGAAGGTGCCCTCCAATGTCTCCAACTAGGCATGAGCAACATACAGACCTGGTTCCCAATGGAACAGTATGAAACGACCCTGCATA
The DNA here is from genome assembly GCA_024364735.1 of Boesenbergia rotunda. Taxonomy (NCBI): domain Eukaryota; kingdom Viridiplantae; phylum Streptophyta; class Magnoliopsida; order Zingiberales; family Zingiberaceae; genus Boesenbergia; species Boesenbergia rotunda. The sequence goes on from JAGFNQ010000197.1 coordinate 403,655, forward strand.
GAAGGTGCCGACAACGGAATCGAAGCTATGTCCAGAAGCCAACCCGCTTCGGTAGGGGGTACCACTGATGACACTCCAGGAACTGCCATTAGACAAACCTGCCTCTGAGGGTACTACTGGAATAGCTGTCGGATAAGGAGGAGGTACTCTCAGTGGTGGAGGTCTTAGCTCACCCAAAGGGTCCTAGTGAGCTGATCCCTGACCAGTCGGCTCCCCTCTAGTAGGCCTCTCAACCTCTTGACCCGTGTCTCCCTCAGCCACCTCCAGTCTCCCCCGTGATCATCATCCATGACCACGAGCACGGGGTGGAGACAACTCAATACAACGAGGCATACCTATTAACAACACCAAAAACACATTATTTAGATATAATTTTATCCAAATTTAAAACCAACTTACTTCTTGTTTGCCGGGAGAGATCTTGTCGCTGCCAAATCCCAAAAACACAACCCTGTCAAAACAGTGACTTCGCAAAAATACAACCAAATCCGTAAAATACATATTGACCTCGTAAAACAACTCCGTAAACCCACAGACACCAAAACATCGCAAAACCTCGCTCTAATACCAAAAATTGTCATGCCCCGGAGGCCCATGCTTGCTCAAAAATCAGGTAGCATCTCCCCTGTACGGTGAACAAGTTGAGACAAATATACATACACTCCAATCATAAAAGATGGCTCAGCCATCATAACAGGAAATAAAAACACAACCACGTAGTTTTATATCAATATGAAAGATAACGGGTGGCTCAGCCACCTTGAACATAAAAGAAACACTCAACCAAAGAGAACTCCACAACGAACAAACCCGACCAATAAGACATGACTACAAATTAGCCAAGGCCATACCAGATAATAAAATAAATACGAAAACGAAGAAACTACGAAAAATTTAAACAACTCCAAATAAAACAACCCCGTGGGACTAAGGGACTAGCAACGAGATGTTGGTGCAGAAAGCACCCAAGTCGAACTTGTGTTTTGATAATGGCAAAAAGGGTTCAAAAGTTAAGGTATAATGTTTATCTAACATGTTACTCAAGTGTGCAGGAAAAGTCCTAGCGAAGGACTGTTAGGCACCTGGCGAAGGAATGCTAGGATACCAAGTCCTAGCGAAGGACTGCTAGGCACCAGGCGAAGGAATGTCAGGATACAAAGCCCTAGCGAAGGACTGCTAGGCACCTGGAGAAGGAATGCCAGGATACAAAGACCTAGCGAAGGACTGCTAGGCACCAGGCGAAGGACAGCTTGGTACCAAAGACCTAGCGAAGGACTGCTAGGCACCCGGCGAAGGACAGCTTGGTATTGAAGACCTGGCGAAGGACAGCTAGGCACCTGGCGAAGGACAGCTGGGCAAAAGTCCAACCGGAGGAGCAGGTTGGTATCAGGTAAATTCTCCCGAGAGGAGTAGATGACGACGCATTCCCCGTCAAGGGAACAGTAGGCGTCGGTTCGACTTAGGGCTCCATTTTAGAGACCCAAAGTCAGAACCAAGACAACTAAGGCTGTATAAAACTAACATATTGCTCTGTGTTATTTTGGACTAACCCTGGATGCAGGATCGAAGGAACGAGTGTCTGCAGCTCAGAGAGCCTCAAAGGAGTGAGGCAGAAGCTGAGTAGGGCGCCCGGAGTGTCCCGGGCGCCCCCAAGGTGAACACAAAAGAAGTAGAGCAAGTGAATGCTTCGATAGCTCATGGGCGGGGCGCCCCCGTGCTCCCGGGTGCCCCCCATGCTCCCGGGCGCCCTGGATGGTCCGGGCTCCCCCAGCTCAAACTAACGAAGCAGAAGCCAGCGAGAAGCCAACGGATAAGAGTCAACCCAGTCAACCCGGGCGCCCCCAGCGTCCCGGGCGCCCCCAGCGTCCCGGGCGCCCTCGTCAAGATCTGATCCCGAGATTGAAGGGATCAGAGCTAACCGAGAGGAACTCGGATCAGTTGACACGTGGGGGGGCGCCCCTGACGTTCCGGGCGCCCCCAGGGGCTATAAAAAGGCCCTCGACCCCAAGGCTTCGAACAACAATTCTTTCAACGCATTCACGCTCTTCTACTCCCGCGCTCTGCTCCGGAAACCTCCCGACTCGAGATACAAGCGCCAACGACGTCCCTCTGGTCTAAAAACATAATCTACACCGGACGTCGGTAACGAAGAGCTACTTTTAGTTTACTGTACTAATTTTGTAATACATCTTGTAAACTGGTTTTGCGCACATATAGAATTTCCCGCAGTAAAGGGTCAACGACCGTGGGCCTTAGAGTAGGAGCCGACCGCGACTCCAAACCAAATAAAAGATCTTGTGTTCGCGTTGATTGTTTATTTCTTCCGCTGCGTAATTTCTCTAACTCTAATCCGAACGTTTTATGATATTCACCCCCCCTCTATCGTTTCTCTCGATCCAACAAGTAGTATCAGAGCGGGGAAGCTCAAATTTGGTGCAACCACCAATTTGAGAGTTTTTCGGATTTTTACAAAATTTTTTATTTTTTTTATTCGAAATTTTTCTCGCTAATCGAGGTTGGTGCAACACCCTGATGAACCCGAAATAGATGGTTAAGTTGTCACGAATGTGTGGGTTCATCAGATTTAGAATATTTATAAAATGCTGGAAACCCTTTTTGCAATCAAAATATGAAAACGTAGTAAAGGGGCCACAGGTCATATTTTTCCTAGGGACTAGTTGAGGTTTGTTTGATTCGAGCTCGTGTTTATGTGTCATTTGTGAATTTCGGGTTTCGAATGTGATTTGTGTTTGGATAGCAATTAAGAAATGTAATCGCAAGGAAAGGAAAGGAAACTTAGCTAAGAAGCTAAACAAGTGATGGTAATCAACAACTCAATCAATGGAAAAATCTAAGTAACCAATTTTGGGAAACAATTCTGGTTTTAAAGCAAAATCCAACAAACAACTAACGTGAAGCAATTGAAATTGAACAAATGAATGAGAAATATAATTCCAATGCAGAAATCAAACATGCAGGTATAACTCCAACTAATGGACTGAATTGGCAATTTAAACTCCACTTAGATGCAAATCAAGCAAGCAACTAATTTCAAATGCAATGGAATTCAAATGCCAAGCTTTCTTGATACAAACTTAAGCAACTACAACTAAAAATTGCAGTAATGAATTGGGTGCATATTTGAAACTGGGATGCAGAAATGAAATGACGAAGAACCGCAACAAGGACAGATAAACTTCAGTAGGTTACTGCAGAAATTACAGTGACTGATCCAGGAGCTGAAATTGATGCTAAATGGGAAACTATTGGCTGATGTAAGGCAAATGAAGCTGATGCAAGCAATCAAAAGCTGAATTTCACAAGAAACTTGATGGGAAACAACAACTCAGCTCCACATCTGATGTGCAGAATTGGCAATTCAGCAGAAACGGCACAACCAAGTTACAAGATTTTGAGGAAACAAGCATGCAATGGATACATCAAATGCGGAATAAGAACTAACACCTGCTCGGTATAAAATTTAGGAACTGAGAGAGAAAATTGATATGCAAATCACTGATACTAATTAAGAAACATATCAAATGCAAAATTGGAGGAATGCAGGAGTGCAGATTTTGGATGCAGAAATTCAGGTAAGCTAAAAACAGAATTCAGTAATGAAAACAGCCATTAAACGCCAAAACAACAAGCAAATTGGAATAGAGTCTCAACTCTAATTTTCAAATAAGATTCAGAATGACCTAAAGTTTACTTGAAACAAATTACAAATGCTACCGCTAAGAACTTGCAGAGATTGAATCTGAAATTGCAGAAATTGTGTTGGCACGCAATCTGAAATTGGCACGCAACAATTGGATTGCAGGGAACTACAATTACGTGCTATGTTATCTAAGCAAACTATCTATCTAATGCGAGAGCAGAAATTAACAACTAATAAGCTCAGAAACAATTCAGAAAACAAGCACTCTGAGACAAATTCAGAAACTGAAAGAAAATGCAGAATTTGAAGTGGCACGCAAACTGAAATTAAGTGTAAAACTAATTGGATTTAAGTATGATTATCCACTAAACAAACTCCTAAGCTACTTAACTTGAGGAATCAAAACCTAGTTAAGCTAAAACAATCAGAAAACGAAATCTAAGTATCCTGATAAAAAGACAGAAACGAAACCAAGTGCAGAAATAAAATTTACAGCTAAAACAACTGAAATTAGCTAAAGAACTAAGCCTCAATCCTCCCTAAGCTCAAAATCTCTTTGTTCGTCACGCAAAGGCTGGCCTCGAACCCCTAAGCTCAGTAAATCAGTGGAGCGCAGCTTGGATTGATGAACTCTGCTCAAACTGCATCAGCTGGGAGAATTTCAATCCGAACTCTTCGATCTCAACTTCATGAGTTGCGATGATGATTTGGAGAAGACCTGAGCTCACCTGAGAACCCCTACAAGTGGCTCAGATGATCGGAAATGAGTTGTAGCTGAGATTTCAGTGCTCGGACCACAGAGAATGCCGAAACCCTCAAACACCTCTGTCCGGATGAAATTTGAGATGAATTCTCGATCGAAGCTGTCTTCCAAGGATTCAGATGATGATCAAATGGAGAAATTGAGGGGTCGCGCCCCAGAAATGGAGAAAAACTTGAAGAAACTGAAGAACTATCGAAGACGGAAGCTATTGCGGCGAAGACGCGACGAAGGGAAGAGCTGTGGAAATTTTCCTTAAGTAATTAGCATTGGACGGCTCAGATTGATTTGAGGAAATCCAACGGCTGATCTTGCTCTGATTTGATCCAAACATTGATGATGATGATCTAGGGTCAGGATCTGCCTCGTGGTAGCTCGGATCCTCCAGATGTGCAACGGATGGTCCAGATCAACCTAATCTTTGAATGGACGATCTAGAGCCCTCTAAGCTTGATCCAACGGTTGATTGAGCTCTGATTGGGATGAAACCTTCAGATCTTGATCAGAGTGCTTGATCAACCCTAACCCTAGCTCGGATTGCTTCAGATGGTCCCGGATGGCTCAGATCTAGCCTCTTTTGAATCGGACGGCCCAGATTAATCCGAAACTTGATAACTCGATCCGGGTCCACTTCCGACTCAAGTTTGACCCAGTATGCCCTAGGTCCAGGATCCTTTCATGCCTACAAAAATATATCAAAAAATTAGTGGCCAAATAATCCAAAAATGTGCAAATTTGCAATTAAGTCCAAAATAAGAGGAAATCCTAAAACCTAGGGTAAAATCACAATTAAGCAAGTAAAACATGGGTCAAATATGGATTTTAACAATTAAAATAATTAATAAAATGGTACTTATCACACTCCTCGATAATCATTTCTCTTTATCCTGCACTACTAATCCAAGACCAAGTCTTGGGATATTCTTTTTCCTTTTAGTTTACTTTTCAGATAAAATGGTCATGCAAGAAGGCTTCAGCACCACAAGACCACCTCTCTTCAATGGGGAATACTTCTCCTACTGGAAGAGCAGAATGGAGGTCCACCTGAAAACTCAGGTGGACATGTGGATAATCATCCAGTCCGGACTGGAGATTCCAAAGAATGCTGAAGGAGTACCTCAGACCTACACAGAGTGGGACACCGCTCTGAAACGGAAGATTGAAACTGATGCAAAGGCGACCCAGACCCTCCAATGCGGCTTAACAAAAGAGGAGCTAAACCGGGTGGGTCCATTCAACAGTGCCAAGGAGCTGTAGGGGAAACTGATCGAGCTGCACGAAGGAACTTCAGACACTCGAATCAGCAAGAGAGATCTCCTCCTGAACAAGCTGTACACGATCAAGATGAACGACAACGAAACAGCAGCTCAGCTTCACGCCCGAATTCAGGAATTAATGAACGGACTACACACCATCGGTCACAAGGTAGAAAACACCCAAGTCGAACCTGTGTTTTGATAATGGCAAAAAGGGTTCAAAAGTTAAGGTATAATGTTTATCTAACATGTTACTCAAGTGTGCAGGAAAAGTCCTAGCGAAGGACTGCTAGGAACCTGACGAAGGAATGCCAGGATACCAAGTCCTAGCGAAGAACTGCTAGGCACCTGGCGAAGGAATGCTAGGATATAAAGACCTAGCGAAGGACTGCTAGGCACCAGGCGAAGGACAGCTTGGTACCAAAGACCTAGCGAAGGACTGCTAGGCACCAGGCGAAGGATAGCTTGGTACTGAAGACCTGGCGAAGGACAATGATAAGTATCATTTTGTTGATTATTTTAGTTGCTAAAATCCATGTTTGACCCATGTTTTACTTGCTTAATTGTGAATTTACCCTAGGTTTTAGGACTTCCTTTTATTTTGGACTTAATTGCAAATCTGTACATATTTGAATTATTTTGCCACTAAATTTTTGATCTATTTTTGTAGGCATGAAAGGATTATGGACCTAGGGCATACTGGGTCAAACTTGAGTCGGAAGAGGACCCAGATCGAGTTATCAAGCTTCGGATTAATCTGGGTCGTCCGATTCAAAAGCGGCTAGATCTGAGCCATCTGGGACCATCTGAAGCAATCCAAGCTAGGGTTAGGGCTGATCAAGCACTCTGATCAAGATATGAAGGTTTCATCCCAAACAGAGCTCATTCAACCGTTGGATCAAGCTCAGAGGGTTCTAGATCATCCATTCAAAGATTAGGTTGATCTAGACCGTTCGTTGCACATCTGGAGGATCTGAGCTACCACGAGGCAGATCCTGACCCCTGATCATCATCATCAAAGTTTGGATTAAATCAGAGCAAGATCAGCCGTTGGATTTTCTCAAATCAATCTGGGTCGTCCATTGCTAACTATTTAATCAAAAATTGGCCACAGCTCCTCGTTGTCGCGTCTTCTTCGCCGCAACATTCCTTCTTCACGAGTTCTTCATTTCTTCAGTAGTTTTCTTCAATCCAAGGGGTGCGACCCCTCAATTCTTTGTTTAGATCGAATCCTAGGTCATTGGGAAGGTTTCTCGGTGAAGGTCCAGCTCGAATTCTACCCAAGAACAGAGCTGTTGTGAGGTTCCCGTAGCTCTGCCATCTGATTTCGTCAACATCGGCTGCGCACCATTTCATCCACCTGAGTAGTTCAGAGGGGTTCCCTGAAGTGCTCAGATCAATCTCAAATCATCATCGCAGCTGGGTTGAAGGAATTGGATGGGTTTTCGGATTTGAGCAGAGATGAGCTGGGATTGAATCGCAGAGACAATTTCTTGATGGTTTGTGGAGCTTACGGGTTCGAGGCTTGCCCTTGCGTGACGAACAAGGAGGATTTGAGCTAGGAGAGTGATTGAGGATAGTTTTCTTATTGAATTTTCAAGTTTTAGCTGTAATCTTCATTTCTGCACTTTGTTCTGTTACTGTCTTTGCATCAGATTAGTTAACTTCGTTTTCTTAATTGTTTTTTGCTTAATTAAGTTTCATTTCTTCAAGTTAAGTAACTAGGAATCTTGTTTAGTGAACAATCGGGTTTAATCTCAGTTTAATTCCAGCTTAATTGTAGCGTATCAGTTTTTTTTCCTCTTGTAGTGTATCAACTTATCATTTCTGCACTTAAATTTCTATTTCTGCTAGTTAATTTCTTTTCAGCAAGTTTCGGTTTTGTGTCAAGTCTTTCTTTTGCTTAGAGCTGTGCCCTCGATCCCAACCAGTTTTATTGTTCCGCAGTGGTTATTGCTTTCATTGCTTAATTTCTGCAGTGACTTAATTAAGTTCTGCCCTTTCATTTCTGCACACCCCTTGCTTCTGAACTTAGCAGTTTCCCTTCTCTGCGTGCCAAACATTGTTTCATTCCTGCACTTTGTGCCAAGTGACAACTCAGCATTTGATTGGTGCCAAGTTAAACATGGTTTCGGGTGTGTCATTGCAATTGAATCCAGCTTGATTTGAACTCAATTTGTTCAGAAATTTCAGGTTTCAAATCTGCAATCCAATTACAGTTTCTGCACATTTATTTGCCTCTGAAGTTTGTATCAAGCAACTGAATTTTGTATCATAGTTAGTAGTTCCTTGAATCTTTGTTGAAGTAAATTCATGCATCGATCTCAGTTTAGTTATATGTGCTACATTTGATACGAATCTGCAATCCTGTCTTCAAGTTTCTAAAAAATCTGCAGTCCATTTCTGCATCCGTTTGATTGAAAATTCTGCATTCCAATCGGTGGCTGCACTTCTTCCTTCAAAATTTCTGCCACGTGCCTGAATTGTAGTATCCCTTCTGCATTTTAGTATCAGATTTCGGCAACTAGCTTCTCTATCCTGCATGCCATGATCGATTTATTTCTGCAAACTTGTGTCAAGTGAAAACTTGTTTCGGATTATTGGTTAGCTTGATTGGCACTTGGTTGTGTTGAGTTCCAACTTAGCCGAAGTTAAACCCACTTGTCAGATTGTATTGTGCTCGGAATAAATTGGTTTTACATCTCATTTGTTTCTGAATTGTAATATTCTTTTCAGCAAGTTCAGCTTGCAATTTCTGCATTTGGGTCAAGGGAAATTTTGGCACTGACATTGTAGCAGGTTGTATCAGTTTGTTTATGGATTGTTTTGCATTTGGTTGGACATTAGTGGTAATTTCTTAGGCAAATCTTTGCATAGTGTCAATCAGCACTAGGATCGATCTAATATCAGCCTTGATTTCCTGAAATTGACAAAGTTGCATTAGTTGATTTACTTGCCATTGTTTGAGTTATTAATTGCATTCCCTTATTTAGTTCATTAGTACCTTTATTTGCATTGCGATCCCAATTCCAATTAAAACCAAACCCAATTCTTACTTGAAACCCAGAATATCAACGACAGACAAACTCGAGCTCGAATCAACCACTCTCAACTAGTCCCTAGGAAAAATACGACCTGTGGCCCCTTTACTACGTTTTCATACTTTGATTGCAAAAAGGGTTTCCAGCTTATAAATATTTAAATTTGAGACCCACTTTCGTGACACCTAGTTCGGGTCCATCAGACAGCTAGGCACCTGGCGAAGGACAACTGGGCAAAAGTCCAACCGGAGGAGCCGGTTGGCATCAGGTAAATTCTCCCGAGAGGAGTAGGTGAGGACGCGTTCCCCGTCGAGAGAACAGTAGGCGTCGGTTCGACTTAGGGCTCCATTTTGGAGACCCAAAGTCAGAACCAAGACAGCCAAGGCTGTATAAAACTAGCATATTGCTCTGTGTTATTTTGGACTAACCCTGGATGCAGGATCGAAGGAACGAGTGTCTGCAGCTCAGAGAGCCTCAAAGGAGTGAGGCAGAAGCTGAGTAGGGCGCCCGGAGTGTCCCGGGCGCCCCCAAGATGAACACAAAAGAAGTAGAGCAAGTGAATGCTTCGACAACTCATGGGCAGGGCGCCCCCGTGCTCCCGGGCGGCCCCCATGCTCCCGGGCGCCCCGGATGATCCGGGTGCCCCAGCTCAAACTAACGAAGCAGAAGCCAACGAGAAGCCAACGGATAAGAGTCAACCCGGTCAACCCGGGCGCCCCCATCAAGATCTGATCTCGAGATTGAAGGGATCAGAGCTGACCGAGACGAACTCGGATCAGTTGACATGTGGGGGGGGGGGGGGGGGCGCCCCCGACGTTACGGGCGCCCCCAGGGGCTATAAAAAGGCCCTCGACCCCAAGGCTTCGAACAACAATTCTTTCAATGCATTCACGCTCTTCTACTCCCGCGCTCTGCTCCGAAAACCTCCCGACTCGAGATACAAGCGCCGACGACGTCCCTCTGCTCCAAAAACATAATCTACACCGGACGTCGGTAACAAAGAGCTACTTTTAGTTTACTGTACTAATTTTGTAATACATCTTGTAAACTGGTTTTGCGCACATATAGAATTGCCCGCAGTAAACGGTCAACGACCGTGGGCCTTGGAGTAGGAGCCGACCGCGACTCCGAACCAAGTAAAAGATCTTGTGTTCGCGTTGATTGTTTATTTCTTCCGGTGCGTAATTTCTCTAACTCTAATCCGAACGTTTTACGATATTCAGCCCCCCCCCCCTCTATCATTTCTCTCGATCCAACACGAGATCCTCTCCTGGCTCCAAGTAAAACATCTACCTGCTACCTGAAACAAAAATGGGTGATAGCGGTGGTGAGTCCGAGCGGACTCAGCGGGTATATATGTCGACAATTGCATGGCATAATAAAAGATAAACTAAGTAGAGAAACAACAGGTACAATCTCTAAGAAATATAAGAATACCTAAACATGTATAACATATAAAACAACATGGCATAAAACAAAATGATAACTAAACATGTACGAAAAACCTCATGATATCACAATATCAAAGCATACATACATATCAACCAAATGCAGCAATCATAGCTCATATAAATGCAACAACTATAAGAAAATGCAACAAATACTACTAATACACGTGGTTGAGCAGACAGAATGCTGAGGAGTCCACTGCTCCAAACCCCGGAATAAAGGGGGAGCTATCAACAGCTCTAATGCTAGGGAGCCAACTGCTCCAAGCCCCGAAATAAAGGGGGAGCTATCAACAACTCTAATATCCCTCTAAAACAACAATGACGGTGTCACTGTTTGTCTACAATTCCAACATGTGTGACATAACAAGATAGTTGCTCGCACTCTAGCAACTACCACGACAACAAGTGCTTGAGTGAACTGAGCAACTAAATGACTAACGATGGCTTAATCAAATGAAAGCCAATAGTCGTTAGTATGCAACGTGCAGATATGGTGCATCATACAAGATGCACGAACAACCGAAAAACAACGAAGTGTCGGTAGAAACAACAAGTATTAGAAACCAACTAAGAACCAACCAGAAGCCAACTAGAAACCAACGAACATGCAACTAAACTACTACGTAGAATATTTCTAATATCAAATAAACCTAGTTGTGTTTAATGAACATCTAGGTACTCACGTACAAGCGGTACTTTACAGAATAGAAATTCAACGGCGATGTTAAAATAACAGCTGACAAGGAACAAGGTCAAACAACCTATTTATACATAAAACAGTCATGCTTAAAGGTAAAAGAACTATACAAGTGCATAGGAAAAGTACCTGCCTTTTATTACGAAGTCCGTAAGCAAAGAAATTCTTCTACGACCAACCGTGCAAGTCCAAGGTCATGGTCCTTATGCTCATGCCAAATCAAAGTCTTGTATCAACATGCATAATAAGACTGTTAATCCCTTCTTTCATCGATATTCCTCTACCCAATTAATCAGACTCATTCGCCAGTAGGTACAATTAGCCCTAACTATAAATATACTTTAAGGAAACTAAATTCTCTTACAAAATCATCTAGTCGCAACCACAATTTGCTACTGAGCAATACTACTCAACCATTACACCACGCAACCGAATACTACATGATCAAGAAAACTAAGCTAGTAAAGCTAATAAAAAAAATAAAATTTGAAACACCATTTCACCTTACTGATCTCGGTTACACTAACACCAAAATCTCAACCCAATCAAACTCTTACCTCAAACCAAGAAGAAATTGATTCAACAGCAAACCTCATGCGATGGACTCCTTTCCTGAGATCGCTTGCCTTAACCTTCCCGTATCAGAATTCCAACACGTCAACCCACGACCAAGAAATCAAGAACACATGGCAGAGTCAAACTAATCCAAGCATCAAAATCTATTGATCTAAAATGAATTTATCACAAAACCATTCAAACCTAAAAAAAATCGACCTTTTCCTTTGATTCACCAACGTTCCTCCCCGTGCTCCTTGGCGAGCTCCAATCAATTGAGGAATGAAGCAACCAAGTGTAGCACAATTTCTCCTAGGTTCCCCCTAAGAGCTATGGTCGGAGATAAGGCCACGCGCCTAGCAACACAGATCAAATATTGCCCCGTGGTCGTAGGTGTTAGATCTAGGTTGTCGGCTCCGATGGTGAAGAGGCAACAGCGACTTCGACTGGTTTCGTATGCGCTAGGAGAGTGTGGCGACCCACGTTGAGTCGGGGAGAGGGAAGTGCAGCGGTTTCGCTGCGTGCGGGGCGGCGTCGAGGCAGAGAAAACAGGGAAATAGGTTTTTAGGAGGAGGATTTTAGGGTTTTATAATGATTTTGGCCTTTTGCAAAAAGGCCCTTCAAGTTTTGTTAATCCCAACAAGGCCCTTAGTTTTCGGTTTTTAACGTTTAAGCTCTCGAATTTTCAATATTTAATAGGCTATTCTCTGTGGCATGGCCTAGCTGTGTTTTTCGTTGAGGCTTCCCTCGAAGCATGGCGACACGATCGTGTCCAATGACACGACCTGCCCATGTTCTTCATTAGTTTCCTTCTCATGCTCGTGGCGGCTGCCATAGCCAGTTCATGGTTGCTCATAGCCTGGAAATAAGTTTAAAAAAAGCTAAACTTAGAAATCCAAAAGAAGAAATCAATGTTAGAACAATGGAAAACTTGGGTTGTCTTTCAAAAAGTACTTGTTTACGGTCATAAACTTGACCCATAATTGTTAATTTCTATCAAGAGCACATGCATGGTTTGAGGCAGTCACACTCTCCTCTTCTCTTAACAAGACCATTAATGGAGAATCTTTTGAATCTCACTCATGTCGAAACAAGATACTTCCATACTCTCTTCCCAAAGGTTCTTGGTCTTTCATCATATTTGTTTGATCTCAATAGCTCATCATGTCTCTTAAATCTTGCTCGTGGAGGAACAAGATACTTTTTTTTTAATCACCGCTTTATTCCTTCTGTAGAAAATCCACTGCAAGAAGGGGAACCAAACCAAACCTTCTTACATGCATGGGGAGTTACATGACTCAAAAGAATAACAAACTATCTCAATGTGGAAATGGAAATCAAACTAAGTTACAAATAGACAATATTTAATCTGAACCCAGAAAAAGTTGTAAGATTTATTCACTTGGACTATGCAAATTTCACCATGAATCGTCACAGAGCAGCCCCCAGATTCACCGAATCTTGAAAATGTTACTTCCTTGCACTACAAGAAATCTCAGGATTACCGACGGAATTACCGACGGAAGTTTATTCCGTTGGTATATTTCTGACGGAATTTCAATTCCGTCAGTATATACTGACGGAATAAATTTTCCATCGGTAAATTGAAAATCTTCGCCGGCGTGGAACGCAGGGTACGGACAGAAAACCTATTCCGTCGGAAATTTCCGACGGAACGTCTGTTCCGTCGGGAATTACCGACGGGTAGTCGGTTCCGTCGGGAAATTCCGACGGATAGATATTCCGTCGGAATAGATATTCCGTCGGAAAGGACCCTTTCGGCGCCAGATTACTAAATATTTATCGAAATTACTAAATATTACCGACGGAACAAGCCATTCCGTCGGAAATTTCCGACGAGTAGTCGGTTCCGTCGGAAATTTCCGACGGGACGGCCTGTTCCATCGGAAAGGGCCCTTTCGGCGCGATATTACTAAATATTTTTGACGCAAAATTAAAATCTTACCGACGGGTAGCCGATTCCGTCGGGAAATTCTGACGGAACAGATATTCCATCGGGAAATTCCAACAGAACAGATATTCCATCGGAAAGGACGCTTTCGGCGCCAAATTACTAAATATTTGCTGAAATTACTAAATATTACCGACGGAATAGGTCGTTTCGTCGGAGATTTCCGACGGAAATCCTGTTCCGTCGGAAGATTCCGACGAGAACAGGCCGTTCCGTCGGAAATTTCGACGAGTTGCCGGTTCCATCGGAAAGGGCCCTTTGGGCGCGAAATTACTAAATATTTTCGGCGCGAAATTAAAATCTTACCGACGGAACTAGTTCCGTCGGTATTCCGTCGGTGTACCCTGATAAAATTAGGGCACACACCATTTTCCCCAGCACACGCTTCTTTTCTTCCTCCCGATTGTCGGTGGCGCGCAATCCTCGGAGTTCTCCTCGTCGGTACGTCTCTTCTTCTCTTGTTCTTCTTCTTTTTCTTCCGTGCCCACAGGACCGCTGCCGAGCCCCCTGGGGCAGCAGCGATCCCCATGTGCCCACGCCCCTAGGGGCTTGCGGCTGCCCCAGGCGCGTCGCGGGCGGCCTAGGCGCGTCGCGGGCGCCTAGGCGCATCGCCGGCGCCCCACGGCCTCGCCGGCGCCCCAGGGGGATCGCTGCCGCCACAGGGGGCTCAGTGGCGGTCCTGTGGCCACGGACGCGGCCAAGGGGGCATGGCGGCAGCCCTGGGGGCACGCCGGCATGCCCCCTGCAGCCTAGGGCACGCCGGCGTGCCCCTGCAGCCTGGGGGGACGCCGATGGCCTCCCCTGGACCACCCCTAGCCTGGCGGCGTGCCAATTGGCACTCCGGCAGCCCAATTGGGTTATCGAGCAGCCCGGCAAACCCAATTGGGCCTGCCAGCAGCCCAGCAGGCCAATTTGGCCACCGTGTGGCTATTTCGGCCGCCGACTGGCCATTTTGGCCAGCGGCCCAATTGGGGCGACTGCCCAATTGGGTCGGCTGGCCCATTTGGCCGCGGCGTGCCTGTTCGGCTCTCCAGCGGTCCTTTGGCACGCCAGCGTGTCAATTTGGCTGTCGGTGGCTCTAGCGTGCCAATTTAGCTGTCGGCGTAGCAATTGGGCTTTCGACGACCCAATTGGCACGCGCCGTTACCTTAATACTACATTATTTGTTATTAATTAGATTTAATTTGTATTTTTGTAGGTTACTGCTGTTGCTGCTTCCCTTCTAGACGTGTACTTAATTTAAGGTATCTATTTTATTTTTATTTTCGTTGAAATGTTTACATTATGTGTTAGATCATTGTAAATTTATTTTGTTATTATTATATGGTGTAAATTAGTAATTTATTAGAATTGGTCTTAATTTATGACATGTAATTATTCTCATCCTACACCTGAATTATTAGAATTGATCTTACTTGTTACGTTGATAGTTTATTTATGACATGTAATTATTCTCATCCTACACCTGAACTATTAGAATTGATCTTACTTGTTACTTTAATAGTTTATTTATGACATGTAATTATTCTCATCCTACACCTGAATTACTCATGATTAGGCAAAAATGCATATGAACAAAGCTTGGATGTACAACCGATTAGAGAATGGATTTATCAGTGATGATTTTGTTTCTGAACTGGAAAATTTTATGAACTTTGCTTAAAGTCATCCTGAATGTTTGAATGGTCCTGAATTACGGTGTCCGTGTAATCACAAAAAATACAAAAACAGAGCTTTTTCGTGATGAGGACACTGTCAGAGTTCATATATGTAAAAATGGATTTGTGCCAAATTACTATAATTGGTACTGTCACGGAGAACCTTATTTGTATGAACCAACACTACAAGAAAAAAACTTTTAATGACATTGAAAAGTGTCATCACATATTACTTATACTGACATTTTTGATATGGTGACATTAAGTTAAAATGTCCTCTATAGTGATGTCATCTAAAGTCTTATCACTTATGACAATTCTTAATGTCACTATAAAATAAAAATAGTAACAACACTAATAGCATAAATAATTATTATAGTGACAAAAAATAGTGTCACTATAAGATTTATAGTGACATTTATACATGTTGTTTTATTATAGTAATGATGACAAATTTATATGTCCTTTAAAATTATTTATCAAGACAATTATAAGTGTCCTAAATTTTATTTATAGTCATAATAAAAAATGTCACTAATGATAGTTTATAAAGTTAATTTAAAATGCCTCGTTATGTAATTTATAGTGACACATATAAATGTTTACTATATTAGTCTATAAGGACATTTAAAATTATCATTAATAGTTATTTATTATGACATTTTGAAATGTCTTCATATGAGTTTTATAATAATATTTTTATCTATATGATTTGGTATTCTCTTGTGACATAAAAAATATCATATATTAATAAATATCTCACCCATTTTCAATATTTTCATGATATAAATATTTACACATATAACTAATTAACATAAACACAAATAAAAATTTTAAATTGAAATTAAAGTGCTAATCAATAATTGCCAATTTTTTTGCAATACAAGACTGTCAAATTGGTCACCTCAAAAAATATCTATTCACTAATCACAATCACAAATGTACCCAATGTATTTAATTTAAAAACTAGAAAAAAATTAAGTCTCTCCTAAAGAAAAACATAACCAAACTTCCAAACTTTGATGCATCTTCAATCTTCAACCATCACATCTTGAACAAAAGCCAATATTGTTGTCACCTACAAAAAAAAATCATATATTAATTAGTGTAAATGAAATAAAATTAAAACAAACAAATCTTGACAGTACTGATATTGACTCTCCAAAAAAACTCATTGATCTTGATAAGTGAAAGATGTCTTTCAAATTTGCCAAATCTGAAAGATAAAGCACGATCGATCATGTAGTTCTGTTGTCAAACTAAATGTGTTTAGGCATGTAGTTGCGTTGTCAAACTGAAGGTAAAGCACGATCGATCATCTCATCCATGCAATAACAAACAAAGAAAAGTTTTGGCAATCTAAAGATGTTTACCTCACTGTACAAACAAACCAAGAAGGTTGCTTGCTAGCTAGCTGTTACATTAATTTCACTGACTGTATCTCTATATCTATAGATATATATATAGATTTATACAGGGTAGAGTAGAGATTTTCACAACAAGCCAAAAGGCATGAAGAGAGATTCGTTCAATTTGATCACCAAGTCGATCGATCAAGAAATAACTTTGCGAATTTTCTGTTTATATATAGATATATCATAATTCAGTGCCACAGCTTAACACTAACAGATAATTAACAAGCTACATATATATATCTGATGTTCTTCTTCGGGATCATAATGAATCCAACAGAGCCGGCTTTAAGGGGAGGCCACCTAGGCAATTGCCTAGGGCCTCCCCTCTTATAAGGGCCTCATATTTTTTTTTTTTAATAATTATATATATATATATATATATATATAATAATAAATTATATTGTTTAATATATAATGATTTTGATAGGTTTAGTGGAGAGTCCATCAGTCCAAAATACCAAATTAATATATATAAATTTCCTTTCTAATTTTTTTTTATTTTCTCACCAAATCCGTCAAATCCTGCGAACAAAGCCCTAGTGCCGCGTGATCGGCGATTCCCTTGACCCTTCGCCTCTTCAACTCTTCCGCTTCCTCACCAACGCCAAGCCCTCCGGCCTTCCCTCGACACTATTCTACATACTACAGTTCTACAAGTTTGGAATCTTCTCTTCAGTTGTGTCCTGCTGTGCGCTGCCATCGTCACGACTTCTACAATTCTACTCGTCTCTCCGGTTGTGCCCTATCCTATCGTAGCCCTCCCTCTACTGATTTTCTCTGTTGTGCCCTGCCCTCCCTCGTCGCAACGATTCCGACGAAGGTCCCTTGTCAGTAAACGATCTTGCTTTTAATTTTTTTGTGTTAATCATGTTTTTTCTGAAAAATAGTAGATTTATAGATTTTTTTTTGTCGGCTGTGCCCTATTTTTTCTGAAAAATAGTAGATTTTTTGTTAATCATGTGTTTCTCCAGTTGATTTTTAATTCTTTTGTTAATCAAGTTAAACGATCTTGAAAACGGCCCTGCCCGTGAAAAATTAGCCTAAGGCCTTCAATTTCCTGAAGACGGCCCTGGTATCCAAACATTCTTTAACATCTTCTAATTAACAAGCAACAGATATGTCTGCAGTTACTTTAACATCTTTTAATTCAAATAGTATCCAAATGAAATCATATTTTTTATTCAGGGAAGAAAACACACTTACCAAAGGAGCAGCTAACTTGGCAGTAAGGGCTTCATTCTTTTCTGAATATTCATTCAATTTTGCTTTTGAAATGCTGGGAGGAGAATATCATAGATCGGAATCATAACAAGTTATAGAGATGAATTATGGTAACAAAACAACAGAGCATCCTACTTTATAGCAAATTAATTAGGCATCAGAGTATATTGGTTTGGCATTAATACAAAAAACTGAGATCTTTATTAGTGGAATTGAAACACAAAAAACCCATATAGAGTTTGGTTTAGTTCAGAAACTACAAAAGCTGAGTCTTTCTCAAGTAATTCAAATATAGAATCCAGAATGTGATTTCAAATGAGTAAGTTCCATAAGAAGCAAATTAGAAGTTGTAGAGCCAAAGCAACAATTTAGCAAGAGTCATTCATGAGAAGCATAATACCTTTGTTCTGACACCCTGAAATTTCATTAAAGATCAAAATGATGTGCTCAAGAGAAATACAAGTCTAGTTGACTACTGACTGCATTAATTGGCTAAACTTGAATTTACCAATTTAACAATCATCAGACTGGGTTGAACCACCAGGTACAACAACAACAACAACAACAAAGCCTTATCCGCACCATAAAACTCCGCCTGTGACGACCTAGTCATGGCCGGTCCCAAGCCCGGATAAAGGAGGAGGGTTGCGTTAGGTTGCCAGCCAGCGTAAAAAAACTATGGCAAATACTCAATGAATGGAACCACCAGGTATTCATTAAAAATTAGCAAAAAGAAAAAAGAAAAAAAAACTTTCACTAGCACCAGGTAAAATCATTATACTACACCATTATTGTTCCTTTGAACATGAAATGCTGATTGGCATGCCTCATACTGACTGATGTGAAAGACCACATTGCAGCTTTCCCAAATTATACCTGAATAAATATGGAACTACAATCTTCAAGACTGAATCCAAGTTAAGTTGGCAATTGACGCAAAAGAAAGCAGATTGCACTTGACACGTAATGACTCAATGAGTTCATCCTTCTAGCTTGTTCCTTAAAACTTAGTAGATCATCCAAGCTATGCTCAACTTCCTGGGTAAGATTTGTTGTTGGTCAATGAAGGTTTTCAGCCGTACACAACTTGCACGAGTACCAAACTAATAGGTAGGGAAATGCAAGACAAACATTAGATGGTATGACTAGTATTTTTTTCTCAAAATGATGCTTGTTGAGAGACTAAAACCTCTCCTCATTGTCAACAAAACAACTTCTTTTATCTCCTTTTTATGATAATTTCCCCACCAGCATTCGCCCTCTACTCAAGACATATTGGATGACTTGCACTTTCTTTCCAAAAAAATACTTGTTTCAGATCTTATCAAGATGAAAAAGAAATGAATTGAAAAGACTACAACAAACCTGTGTTTCATTCGGTGTAGTCTCAGCACTTATAGATTCTGATTTCATTTGGTGGATTATTGTTGAATTTAATCCTTGAAGTCAAATCTGTATGATTTTATATAAGATTTGAGGTTAGTAAAATGAACACGGTAAATAATCAACCATTATATTATTCACTCTACAAAAAACATGTTTCAGTGTTATGCAGTGCAAACTACTACAAAAAAACATGGAACAATTATACTACAAGAAAAACATGGATCAATTGCATGATCTAGTTGCTAACTGTTAAGCATAAAATATAATTGCATGATCAATGTAAGAGAATGATGCCACCTCTTTGTCATATACTGATTGGAAGCACACAAACAGGAAAGTAATTCTTGGTTAGTTGCAAGAGACTGGCATGTTGAAACTTGGTTAATATTAGCCATAAGATCACACAAACAAAGTAGCCATAAGCCCCAACAAAAAACCAAGGCAGGCCATCAAAATAATATTAGAATCAGCCATTGCTTCTTTTACCAAACAGTCCATCATAGAATTCTCCACAGAACAACCATTACCAAAAAACCATTAGTAATGAAGAAGAGTATCCCCGCTGCAGTTAAAGAAATTCAGTTAAAGAATTAAAGGCATGCAACCCAATATATCAGACTGAAATATTCGAACTGCAAGTGCAGAGGACCCATATTTTTGAACTTGCAGAGGCAACCCATATTCAGATCAATTCAGGCACGCAGCAATAAAGTATTAGAACAAAGTATCTGAAGTTGCAATTCAGATCAATTCAGGCATGCAGCAACAAAGACCATATAGAACTCAAGCAACCTGCCTGGAAGCCATATTTATACAAAGGAAAACAGCGAATATTGTTCACAATTCATGAGACTATAAATGCAGCAATGTATGATCATGAAGAAATATCACTCTGTTTCAATTTCAAGGCAAGTGAACAGCAGATCATACTTAGAAGGATTGCCTGATGTCTCATTGCCTCTGACTGGACTAAAGAATGCTAGGGTTGAAATATTATCATTTCACCATTGTGTTCAAGCATCAGGGCATGGAGATGATAAGCAATCTATAATGTTTTCTTCACCAGTTGGGAATTTTACATTGATGTATTATCAGGCTTTATGTGTTTCTGATCCACCAATGAAAGGTTTCTACCAGTTATCAATGGTTTCAGAAGATGAAGGTGTATTTTTGTTCAAGTTGCGTTTGATGGAGGGTTACAGAGCTCCCTTCTCTATGGAGTTTTGTACTATTCTCATGCCTTTTCCTCATAGGAGGGTAGCTAGAAGAACTGAATAACATCGCAACCAAGAGGATGCAAAATCATCTTATAGTTATAGAAAACAAAGAAATCAAGAGGATGCAAAATCAATATCCATGACTGAGTCCTGATTACCGTGCTGATGGCTTTGGTGTTGGGACCGGGTGCATGTTGACATGGATGCGGGTTCGTAATTTTAAAATTAATTACGTGCAGCGGAAGGTTTAGCATAAATAATTTTTCAAATTATTTAACCACACATCTAAGCATGCAACTTTATCTTGTGTAGACATGATCATATATTTATAATTTTGCAGAAACATAAACTAATTTACGTATTACCTTGCGTAACTCGAAGGAAGGGACGAGATCCAACCGTAAGCGTCCCTTGGAAGCTCCGCCTCTATTCGCGTCCACGCCGAGTATCTTCGGGATGACTTCGCAAAGCCACGAGTTTCGTGTTCTTGAGAACTACTAGATTCTCCGAGAACGCGACAAGAAAAACCAAGAGAGAAGTAATCACATCGAAAAACTCACTACCAAGGTTGGCCGGAATCACAATTCCGGCGAGAAGGAGGAAGATGACTTGCGCCCAATCCCAAGGTGATGATGGCTGGAGAGGAAGATCGTCCCAACGGAAGAACTTCGTCGCCTCGGTGCTTCTCCTTGTGCTCACGGCAAGAAGAAGGGAGAAGAACCTTGTGGCCGGCCAAGAGGAAGAAGGGAGGAGAGGGAGAGAGCCCAGGCAAGAATACTTCGATTATTTTCCAAGCCTTGTCTTGGGTCCTTTATATAGTGGCCTCTCAACCATCAAGCCTCTCAAAAAAAGAGACTTATTCCATCATGCCAAGTTTTATCATATTTTAATTCATGATAAAATCGACCAAGTCTCCTTTTTTCTTATGAAATAAATTTTCTTATCATGGTAAATCAATCCATGATTGATTTTATAAAATAAAATAAACCAATCCATGGTTCATTTTAATTTCCATGAAAAATAAACCAAACCTTGGTTTATTATATAAAAATTTATATCATCCATAATTTTATAAAACAAACCACACTTGGTTTATTTTATAAATTGAACCAAAAACTTGGTTCTGTCCCTTTGTTGTGGCCGGCCAAGCAAAGAGGATGGAGACCCTCTTTGGCCGGCCCATCCAAGCCACGCCCCAATGAATTAAACTTATTTAATTCATCTATTAAGTCTTCAAAAGACTTAGCCATTTTACGCTTCCGATGCGTCTCTGAAAAATTCAGATTCGACTTATCGTTTGGCTTAACCAAACCTAATCTCTCTTGATTGGAAAATCTAATTTTCAAATCGTTTTAAATCCCTCGGATTACTCGTATTGCGTGTGACTAAATAGGCTTTCGATTTATGTTGGCCGTCTATAATTAATCAATTATAGACCGATCATGAGTGACACCTAGTAGTACATCATGATCCCCAATTAATCGAAAGATCAACGGTTGACCTCAGAAACAATTCTGAAACCCTTCAGCAGCTATAATGAATCGTGCCCCATTCCCTTCACCATCTTATACCCACTTGGTTCAGGACATGGTCTATGTGTGTCAGTCCCCACTAGGCTGACTACGTCACACCTAGCCCAAGTAACGTTTTCTCGTCCTACAGATTCTAATTACTTTCATGTATTTAAGAGATTCATACTCTAAACATGTCATGCTTGTTGGATCCCGGATGGCTAGAGAGAGGGGGCTGAATATAGCCAGACACAAACTTCTTTCGCTTTAGGTCGCTTTAGGGTTTCTCTGCACTTCACGATTAGTAGCACGGTAGCGGAAACAATAGAAACAGAGTGCAGAAATGCAGGAAACAAAAACGGACGAAACCAACTAGCAAGATCGCTAACAAGGAGGGTTTACAAGGTTCGGGGATAACTTGCCCCTACTCCTTGGCTTGCCCTTAAGGTGGGCGATCCCTTGATCGTCGGCAGATCAAGCCCCGGTTAACACCGGATAGAAAGCAACCTCCTTCTCGGTGGAGAAACCTCTCCACAGTGTGTTTCAATCAAGGATATAGTTTTAAGCACAATGAAACATAAAGAAGATCTTACTTAGCACTTAGCAAAGACAAGAACATAGCAGACCTCTCCAAGCTCCACCTAGCGATGATCTCACGCAAGAATCCCTTTCTCCGTGTCTTCTCGCTGTTGGACTTCAAGCCTCTTGTTCCTTCCTCCAAGTGCTCAAGCAAGGGGTGGTTGCTTCTCAAATCTCAACGGCTTGCTCAGGAATGATGGAACAGCAAGAACACAAGCACGCAACAAGCCCCAAGAACTTCATAGCAATACTGATTAGCAGAGTTGTTGAAGACTTCTCGCAACCGGCGCTTAAGTCTTCTCCACACAGCTCCAGGTCACCATCCCATAGCAGCCTCCAGCTGCTCTCCTGCAACCACCAGCCACCACTGAGCCCTTCTGGACCTCCTAAGCTTCCCTCAGACCGGCCCAAGACAGCAGCTCCTGCCAGTGCCAGCGCCCGTTGCAACCTGGGATGGAAAACAGACAAACCTGCTCCAAGGAAAGACCACCATTGACTCTCCTTGAGTGTTTGAATCCTTCCCTGTCACCTGCAGCTTAATCAGTGGGTTAGAGCAGCATATCAAGTAAGAAATCAAAGATCAGAGATCAGGCACAGTGTATCAAATATGCTCAGACGCGATCAGAGCATCTGACAATGTAATTTGAATTAAAGTGATCGGTCACCTGACCGATCCAGGGCACATGGGTCGGTCACCAGACCGATCCACCACTTCGCTGGGACT
Organism: Boesenbergia rotunda; assembly: GCA_024364735.1. NCBI lineage: Eukaryota > Viridiplantae > Streptophyta > Magnoliopsida > Zingiberales > Zingiberaceae > Boesenbergia > Boesenbergia rotunda. The sequence continues at coordinate 426,759 of JAGFNQ010000197.1, forward strand.
CCCAGCTCTCGCAGTAACACAAGCCTGATCGGTCACTGGACCGATCAGAGTGAAGCCTGATCGGTCACCAGACCGATCAGAGTGAAGCCTGATCGATCACTCAGACCGATCAGGTCTGATGAACAGTAATCCCGGAAATCAGATCCTAAGTCTTTGATCGGTCACCGGACCGTTCAGGAGCTGATCCGCGGGGGAACTCAACTCACTGATCACTCCCTGATCGGTCACCAGACCGATCAGGAGCAAGGCAGTGAGGACGCTGCCTGCTCCCTGATCGGTCACCGGACCGATCAGGAGCCAAGCAACAAGGCAACAGCCTGCTCCCTGATCGGTCACCAGACCGATCAGACATCGCTGGATCGGTCACCAGACCGATCCACAAAGGAACAGCGTGCCAATATCCCTGATCGATCACCAGACCGATCCAGGGACTCAAGCCTAGCCCTCCAAGCTAGGGTTTCATCCACCTTAGCCCTCCAAGCTAAGGATTTTTCACCTAACTCTCCAAGTTGGGAATTTTCACCTAACCTTCCAAGTTAGGACTTTTCACCTAGCCCTCCAAGCTAGGACTTTTCACCCAACCCTTCCGAATTAGGACTTTTCCAGACCTAGCCCTCCAAGCTAGGACCTGACCCTCCAAGCCAGGACTTTTTCACCTAACTCTCCAAGATGGGAATTTTCACCTAACCCTCCAAGTTAGGACTTTTCACCTAGCCCTCCAAGCTAGGACTTTTCACCCACCTCTTCCGAATTAGGACTTTTTCAACACATAGCCCTCCAAGCTAGGATTTTCTCAACACCTAGCCCTCCAAGCTAGGATTTTCCAAACCATGCATAATCCCCGATCAAGACTTAACCATAATCATAATCATCCACCTAAACTAAAATCGGTGTTAACACCAAAACAACAATCAGGGTCAGATTGCATCAACAATCTCTCCCTTTTTATTGTTTGACAACCCGATTTTAAGTTTAGAGGTTTTTCAATCAATTTCCTCAAACTCAGAATCATAGGGGAATCAAGATCCTCCCCCTACAACATAATCATCCTAAACTTAACCAACCACACTCTCCCCCTTTGTCGAACACCGAAAAGGGTCTAGAGGGGCCGTTAAGATTAACCATACTCCCCCTCAACCCTAGGGGTATCCCAAAACAACAAAGATTTGATTGATTTTTGATAAGTATATGAACACATATGAGCATGGTGTCATAAGCATGAATAAAGCAATAAAGAATGAGGCATATAGACAGATAGTAAACATGGAAGCACTCAAAAGCCAACATCCTAAGCATGATGAGGCAAATGCAAAATATCAAATGATACATCATCCAGCAAAATCAAGTCATAGTCAAGTCATCAAAACCAAACAACGAAACAGATGCATACTAGTACATCGAAGTCAGAGCACGTGTGGCACACGGCCATAAAAGTCAAAACAGAGCGGACAACTCGAAAGTCAAACAATCCAGGTGATCAAACAAACAAATCACAAACAGCCACAGAATGTATCAGTCATCAGCGAGGGGGTCAGCCTGCATCGGATCATCCAGCGTATCATTAGCATCCACGGACCCAGGTGCAGCACTACCGGAAGGCGCATCACCAGGAAATGTATGTCGGCGCCACTCACCGTACAAGGTCTGCTGTAAAGTGCGAGCTCCAGAAACGTCGGTCTCGATCGAGGTCAGTCTGCTATCGATGGATCGGAACTGTGATCGGACCTCCTCGCGATAGACCTACCACAAATGAAAATCATGTTGGATGGTCCGATCCAGCTCTGAGAGCTGCCAGCGTAGATTTGGCTCGGGCTCATCGTCGTAATCAGCAGCAGCATCGGCTGGCGCCTGAACCTGTGGACCTCCCCCGGTAGCTCACCAAGAACCCTACCATCCTTCCAAACCAACGCCCGATCGTGCTCCCAAACAATGATGCCGGACTTGGCAAATGCCCGTCGGCCAAGTCTGCAGTCTTGTTTCACCATGGGCATGGTCCTGCCCTTGGTGACATCAACACCTACTGACATAATTCAATCGGTGAGGACATGACCAAATGGCATGTAGACTGTGTGGCGACTCGGCTCGCGATAGGATAAGATGGACTGGAAGATGCTCTCCATGATATCGAAGTCCAAACGGCGGTGCATGCCGTATAGCATCAGGCAGTGATAGGGTCGGATCTCAGTTAGGGGCTTGGAAGTGATTGGTAGAATACAATTTGTGATAATCTTGAACAAGATGTAACTAGTGGGAGAGAGACGAAGTGCTGCAAAGGTAGGAAAATCAGGGCCCAGCTCATCGAGACCAGCTGGGCAGGGATGACCGAAGAAATACTGATGGATACCATCGGGAGTAACATCCGCAAAAGGTACCAATAAGGGATCAGGAAGCTCGGGGTAGATCGAATACAGGTTTGGTGATCGTCGACCACCCAGATACTCTGCTAAAATCAAATACACAAACATGTATACTCAAATAGTGAATATTCATTTATTAAAATAAATGATTAGAATCATAAGGCGATTACCTTAGGACATTTTTTCTCATATCACTAAGAAACTCCCACTTGGCCTAATGCCAATCGCTACAGTATCCAATACCACAGGCTCTAACATGACCCTCAAACTTGCTTTGAGGCAAGACCTTAGTTAAAGGATCTGCTAAATTCCTCTCAGTGGGAATTTTCTCAATTTATATATCATTCCTACTTATAATCTCTCTGATCAGATGATAGCGGCGAAGCACATGTTTGGATCGCTGATGAGACCTTGGTTCCTTTGCTTGTGCAATAGCTCCATTGTTGTCGCAGTAAACCGGTATTGCTTCATCAATGGTTGGAACCACACCAAGTTCTGAGACAAACTTCTTGATCCAGACTGCTTCCTTTGCTGCTTCCGAAGCTGCAATGTATTCCGCTTCCGTTGTAGAATCCGCTACGGTGTTTTGTTTGGAACTCTTCCAACTTATTGCGCCTCCATTCAAAATAAATATGTATCCGGACTGAGATTTGGAGTCATCCTTATCTGTCTGGAAACTGGCATCTGTATACTCACGTATTACCATATCACCTTCTCCATATATTAGAAACACATCCTTAGTGTTTCTTAAGTGCTTGAGGATTTTCTTGACAGCCGCCCAATGATCCAATCCTGGATTAGACTGGTATCTGCTTGTGACGCTCAGAGCATACGATACATCGGGCCTAGTACATAACATAGCATACATGATAGATCCTATCGCGGATGCATAAAGAATCTTATTAATGCAAATCCTCTCGTCTTCTATGCGCGGACACATAGACTTCGAAAGGTTGATCCCATGCCTGATGGGAAGGTAACCTTTCTTGGATTCCAACATGCTAAACCTTTCTAGCACTCGGTCTATATATGTAGACTGCGAAAGACAAAGCAACCGTTTTGATCTATCTCTATAGATTCTAATCCCAAGGATATAGGTTGCTTCTCCCAGGTCTTTCATGGAGAAAGTTTTGGACAACCAAATTTTAACTGACTGTAAGACTGATATATCATTTCCTATAAGTAATATGTCATCGACATATAACACTAGGAATATGACTGCACTCCCACTAACCTTCTTATACACACAAGGTTCGTCAGGATTTTGTGAGAAATCAAACTCTTTGATTGTCTCATCAAAACGGATGTTCCAGCTCCTGGATGCTTGCTTTAATCCATATATGGATCGTCGAAGCTTGCATACTTTAGTTTTATTAACCGATGTGAAACCTTCAGGTTGTATCATGTATACAACCTCAAGCAGGTTTCCATTAAAGAAAGCTGTTTTCACATCCATTTGTCATATCTCATAATCATAATGAGCTGCTATGGCCAGGAGCATCCGAATGGATTTAAGCATAGCTACTGGCGAATAGGTTTCATCATAATCAATTCCTTGTTTTTGACGATATCATTTTGCCACTAATCTAGCCTTAAAGGTAACAACATTACCTTCCATGTCGGTTTTCTTCTTGAAAACCCACTTGCACCCTATGGGCTTAATCCCTTCAGGTGGGTTAACCAAGTCCCATACTTGATTTTCGTACATGGAATCCATTTCCGACTTCATGGCTTCAAGCCATTTATCCCTTTCTGAATTTTTCAGAACATCTTCATAACTGATATGTTCGTCATCGTTAATGAGTAACACGTCGTTCGATTCACTTATGAGAAATCCGTATCTCTCTGGAATATTGCGTGTCCTATCAGACCTACGAAGAAGTGGTGTTGTTTTAGGTTCAACTAATAGCTCATCATTATGAGTTATTGGTTGTGGGTCTTGACTAGGTGTCTCTGTAATGTCTATTGAAGTTTCTTGAACTTCTTCAAGTTCAATGCTACTCCCACTGTTTTCTTGTAAAAGAAATTCTTTTTCTAGAAATACAGCATGCCTTGAAACAAACACCTTTTATTCCAAGGGATGATAGAATTGGTAACCCTTCGTTTACTTAGGGTATCCAATAAATAGACATTTATCAGATTTAGCATCCACTTTGTCTGATACAGTCCGCTTTACATAAGCAGGACAACCCCATATCTTTAGGTGAGATAAATGAGGTTTCTTACTATTCCACGTCGCATATGGAGTAGTAGAGACTACCTTGGTCGGGACTCTGTTTAGTAAGTAAACAGCTGTCTTAAGCGCATAGCCCCAAAAGGATTTTGGAAGAGTTGCATGATTCATCATAGATCTAACCATGTCCATCAAGGTTCGGTTATGCCTCTCAGATACACCATTATGCTGTGGTGTATATGGCGGAGTCCATTGAGATAATATCCCATTGTCCCTAAGATAATCTTGAAACTCTTGACTTAAGTATTCACCACCCCGATCGGATCGAAGTATCTTAATACTTTTGCCAAGCTGTTTCTCTACTTCACTTCTGAACTCCTTGAATTTCTCAAAAGCTTCATATTAGTGTTTCATTAAGAACACATACCCGAATCGAGAGTGATCATCGATAAAGGTAATGAAGTAGCTATAGCCTCCTTGTGCAAGAGTTGACATTGGTCCACATACATCAGTATGTATTAGACCAAGTAATTCTCCCACTGGTTTACCTTTTTCAAAAAAGGGTAATTTGGTCATCTTGCCTTTTAAGCATGATTCGCATGTATCAAATGAACCAGGTTCAAATGATTCCAGAATATCACATCGGTGTAATTTGGTCATGCGTTTCTTGCTTACATGGCCAAGACGACAATGCCACGTATAGGAGTCTATTTGATTATCTATTCGAGCACGTTTGTTGCTAACTTCGATATTGAAAATGTCACCGGATAAATCTAACGTGTAGATACCATTGCATAAAGTTCTAGTCCCATAAAGAAGACCATTTAAAGTTATGTAACAGCAATTGTTACTAAAAGTTAAATGATAACCCTTTTCATTCAACATGAAATAGATACAATGTTCTTTATTAATGAAGGAACAAAATAACAATTATCCAATTCTAAGACAAGTCCAGTAGGGAGTTTTAGCAAATATGTTCCGATGGCAACAGCAGCAATCTTTGCTCCATTTCCAACTCGCAAATTCGCTTCTCCCTTGACGAGTCTTCTTCTATTCCTTAGCCCCTGTATATCATTACATATATGTGAGCTACACCCAGTATCAAGTACCCAGGTGTACGAGGAAATAGAGTAACATTCAATAACGAAGATACCTGAAGAGGATGGGGCATCAGATGCCTTCTTCTTCAAGGACTCAAGATAAACCTTACAGTTTCTTTGCCAGTGGCCCTCCTTGCCGCAGTGATGGCAAGTGCCTTTTGGTGCCTTTTCAGTCTTTTTGGCATTTTTCTTCCTTCCCTTATTTTGTTATTTGGGCTTTCTCTTAGAACCTTTCTTTGAGGAACCAACTAACAGTACCGTCTTCTGATCCTGCTTTACAGAAGGCTCTACAGTCTTCAGCAGGTTAAGCAACTCAGGAATGGTAGTCTCCAGTTTGTTCATCTGATAGTTCATCACAAACTATGAGTAACTCTTGGGCAAACAATGCAGAATTAAGTCAATACTTAGTTCGTGATCCATTGCAAATCCGAGTGTGCCTAGTCGCTCAATGTACCCCAACATCTTCAACACAAACTGTGAAACAGAAGTGCCTTCCTGTATCTTAGATGTGAAGAGGAGTCTGGAGATCTCAAACTTTTCGGATCTCGCATGCTCGTCAAACAGCTCATGAAGATGGAAGACGATGGTATGAGCATCCATATGCTCATGCTACTTTTGTAGCTCAGGTATCATAGCGGCCAGCATGATGCAACTCGCAAGTTCAGAATCGGCCACATGTTTCTGATAGGCCACTAACTGGTCTGGAGTTGCATCTTTAGGAGGATGGTTGGGAAGTTGTTCTTCAAGGACATAAGCAAGCTTTTCTTCCTTGAGGACTATCCTCAGGTTTCAAAGCCAGTCCATGAAGTTTGGCCCAGTCAGCTTATTGGTGTCCAAAATGGAACGCAAATTCAGAGAAGACATGATCAGGTGATTATCCTAGAAATACAAATTGAGGTTATGTGATGAGAATGATAAAGAATGCATCAATATACATTAATTAAATCCTATTTATTTTTCGAATTGAATAACCCTTTTTATCAATTCGGGAGATCATAGGAACATCTCCAAATAGGTTGATATCCAACCATAGATAAAAACAACTATGGCTAGAGTCCATCAAGTTATTCTTAGCTATGAAGGTAGGTAATTATACTGATTACATATTATACATATGTAACTATCACATTATGTTATCAACTAATTGAATGTTTGCATAAATCATTGGTTGTTAACTCATTAACAAGTATGCATCAATACACATAGCACCCAACTGCACCTCTCTTTACATCGACCTTGGCTGTGGCACAACAAATCGATGCTCCAAGCTTAAGGCTGACCCATTAATATGTTGGAGCTCATTCAACCGTTTAGGCAGGCTTGGATGTGTCCAAGAACCAAAACTAAGGATTGACCTCTGACTCCAACTATATTAATCATAAACTAATTCCATGGTTTGAACATGTTAAGGTTCATGCCGGGCATGGATGTGTCCATCAACCCAAACGAGAAACAAAACTCCGGTTCTAACCATATTAATGGAAGGTGTTGGCCTTAATATTTTGTAAGGGGTTTTGGGTCTCATCCTTTTCTTTTATGCACATTCATGACATATAATTATGTCATGTTCTAACGATTTCCTTAATAAAGTATGTATGTGACTTAATTTATCAAGTCTCATTAATTGAATTAAGAACCGGATTTCCTAATTCTAATTTCATACTTTATTCAAGGAATTATTTTTGGGAAACAATTTCCTAAATTATCATAATCAATTTCGGAATTAATATGTTTAAGACTTTGATTTCTCTAAATTAAATTTTATTAAATTAAGAGACAGATTCCCTTAATTCAACCACATATTATTTTCATGAAAATCTTATTTAAGGAAATATATTCTATAGGAAACAATTTTTCTAATTAATTTTGGAGACAATAATATGTAAGAGCAATCACCTCATAAATTAAATAAGGAAATTATCGTTTGAGAATCACCTCAAAAATTTTCAAGATTTGATCACATATTTTATTTATGGAAAATTAATATCAATAACTTAATTTGGACGGCTCCCCGAGGCTCAATCCAAAATAAGAATTCGACAGTTTAAATTCAATTTAGGAAATTTAATTATAACAATTAACTTTAAATTGGACAACTCCCCGAGGCTCAATCCAAAATAAAGAATTTTGTAAATAATTTAATTTCTAATTATGAATTTAAATGCCAATTAATATTCTCATAATTTGTCTAGACTTTCTTGAAAGAAAGTGTCCAAAATTGCGAGCTTTCCATAAATGGAAAGTTTCCAAAATAAAAGGTTTTCAGAATAATTGTAAGTTTCTGGTACAAAGAAATTTACGTTTTTCCAAAATTGGAAAATTTCCAAAATGGGAATTTCCAAAATTGGAAAGTTTCCAAAAATGGAAAGTTTTCACAATTATCATAAAATTTCAGAAACAGGGATATTTCAAAAGTTTGCGAAATTTCATGATGATTTCCAAACATTGAAATTCCTAAATCGAAAATTTACCATAATTGGAAAGTTTCCATAATTGAAAAATTTTCCAAAATTGAGATCATGACAAAATTTTCCGCAAAAATAATTATATGATTATGTCGAACACAAACCTCGGCTCTGATACCACTATTGGGATCGGGTGCATGTTGACATGGATGTGGGTTCGTAATTTTAAAATTAATTACGTGCAGCGGAAGGTTTAGCATAAATAATTTCTCAAATTATTTAACCACACATCTAAGCATTCAACTTTATCTTGTGTAGACATGATCATATATTTATAATTTTACAGAAACATAAACTAATTTACGTATTACCTTGTGTAACTCGAAGGAAGGGATGAGATCCAACTGTAAGCGTCCCTTGGAAGCTCCGCCTCTATTCGCGTCCACGCCGAGTATCTTCGGGATGACTTCGCAAAGCCACGAGTTTCGTGTTCTTGAGAACTACTAGATTCTCTGAGAACGCGAAAAGAAAAATCAAGAGAGAAGTAATCACATCGAAAAACTCACTACCAAGGTTGGCCAGAATCACAATTCTGGCGAGAAGGAGGAAGATGACTTGCGCCCAATCCCAAGGTGATGATGGCTGGAGAGGAAGATCATCCCAACGGAAGAACTTCGTCGCCTCGGTGCTTCTCCTTGTGCTCACGGCAAGAAGAAGGGAGAAGAACCTTGTGGCCGGCCAAGAGGAAGAAGGGAGGAGAGGGAGAGAGCCCAGGCAAGAATACTTCGATTATTTTCCAAGCCTTGCCTTGGGTCCTTTATATAGTGGCCTCTCAACCATCAAGCCTCTCAAAAAAGAGACTTATTCCATCATGCCAAGTTTTATCATATTTTAATTCATGATAAAATCGACCAAGTCTCCTTTTTTCTTATGGAATAAATTTTCTTATCATGGTAAATCAATCCATGATTGATTTTATAAAATAAAATAAACCAATCCATGGTTCATTTTAATTTCCATGAAAAATAAACCAAACCTTGGTTTATTATATAAAAATTTATATCATCCATAATTTTATAAAACAAACCACACTTGGTTTATTTTATAAATTGAACCAAAAACTTGGTTCTCTCCCTTTGTTGTGGCCGGCCAAGCAAAGAGGATGGAGACCCTCTTTGGCCGGCCCATCCAAGCCACGCCCCAATGAATTAAACTTATTTAATTCATCTATTAAGTCTTCAAAAGACTTAGCCATTTTACGCTTCCGATGCGTCTCTGAAAAATTCAGATTCGACTTATCGTTTGGCTTAACCAAACCTAATCTCTCTTGATTGGAAAATCCAATTTTCAACTCGTTTTAAATCCCTCGGATTACTCGTAGTGCGTGTGACTAAATAGGCTTTCGATTTATGTTGGCCGTCTATAATTAATCAATTATAGAACGATCATGAGTGGCACCTAGTAGTACATCATGATCCCCAATTAATCGAAAGATCAACGGTTGACCTCAGAAACAATTCTGAAACCCTTCAGCAGCTATAATGAATCGTGCCCCATTCCCTTCACCATCTTATACCCACTTGGTTCAGGACATGGTCTATGTGTGTCAGTCCCCACTAGGCTGACTACGTCACACCTAGCCCAAGTAACGTTTTCTCGTCCTACGGATTCTAATTACTCTCATGTATTTAAGAGATTCATACTCTGAACATGTCATGCTCTGGCCAGAGGCTTCGAGTAACAATCCGACGATAGGCCTTGGGTATACATCTCCTCGCAAGGAGTGGTGAATCCTTTGTAGGCTGTTCAAACATCTTCGGGCACTTCGGCTTATACCCAATCATCCTGGGTCCACACCTCCTTGGAGATGCTTGCTTAAGATGTCAAAGTATAAGTCTCCATGACCAAGATGACTTGAACACCGCAAGTCAAAGGAACATCGCACTTAAGCTGCAGTAAGAACTTCATTGACATATCTATATGTAGACTACCATATGAAGTTTTACAGCCAGTCACTCCAATGAACTAGTTCCCTTAACTAGCATTCATGTTTATCTCCGGACATCCCAATGTCACCAGCCAGTGAGAATCAGCTGATTAGAGAATAACCCATGCTAGTCTCAACAGAATTGATAGTGTCCGTATTTATCAATTCATCGACTAGGGACAATTTCAATACTTCACAATTGCACATGTAGAGATAATCACTAGTTGTGAATTCATCACAAATTCTCTCATGCTGTGAATTGTATTGCGGACATTCAGTAAATGAGTTTAAGATCTCAATCAAATACATAAACATGTATACTCAAATAGTGAATATTCATTTATTAAAATAAATGATTACAATCATAAGGCGATTGCCTAGGATATTTTTNCAGCAGTTATATAATGAATCGTGCCCCATTCCCTTTACCATCTTATACCCACTTGGTTCAGGACATGGTTTATGTGTGTCAATCCCCACTAGGCTGACTACGTCACACCTAGCCCAAGTAACGTTTTCTCGTCCTACGGATTCTAATTACTCTCATGTATTTAAGAGATTCATACTCTGAACATGTCATGCTCTGGCCAGAGGCTTCGAGTAACAATCCGACGATAGGCCTTGGGTATACATCTCCTTGCAAGGAGTGGTGAATCCTTTGTAGGTTGTTCAAACATCTTCGAGCACTTCGGCTTATACCCAATCATCCTGGGTCCACACCTCCTTGGAGATGCTTGCTTAAGATGTCAAAGTATAAGTCTCCATGACCAAGATGACTTGAACACCGCAAGTCAAAGGAACATCGCACTTATGCTGCAGTAAGAACTTCATTGACATATCTATATGTAGACTACCATATGAAGTTTTACAGCCAGTCACTCCAATGAACTAGTTCCCTTAACTAGCATTCATGTTTATCTCCGGACATCCCAATGTCACCAGCCAGTGAGAATTAGCTAATTAGAGAATCAACAAAATTGATAGTGTCCGTATTTATCAATTCATCGACTAGGGACAATTTCAATACTTCACAATTGCACATGTAGAGATAATCACTAATTGTGAATTCATCACAAATTCTCTCATGCTGTGAATTGTATTGCGGACATTCAGTAAATGAGTTTAAGATTTCAATCAAATACATAAACATGTATACTCAAATAGTGAATATTCATTTAATAAAATAAATGATTACAATCATAAGGCGATTGCCTTAGGATATTTTTTCTCATATCACTATCATTTGGTGGGGAGGTGCACGTGTGGCGAGGAGGGACGAGTAGGGTAGATGATCGTGCTGATGGGGAGGCGCACGAGAAGGGCAGACCACGTTGGTGGGCAGACCGTGTTGGTGGGCAGACGGCGTGGCGGGGAGAAGCACCGCGCGTAGGTAGGCGCTCGCGCAGCCCAGACCGCGCTGGTGGAGGTGCGCTGGTTGAAGCCACTTGCGTAGGGGGAGGGGCTCGCATAGGTGGAGGGGCGCTGGTGGAGGTGCGTTGGAGGCACTCGCGTAGGGGGTGATCGAGCAGGGAGCGAGGGAGAAAGGAGGGCGATCGAGCAGGCTGCGATTTAGGGTTTTCGCGTGCTGGCGCGGGCGAGCGAAAAATTTTGGTGCTGTGTTGAAGGAGCGGGCGATTTAGGGTTCACGGTGGTATTTGCTCGATCGCGGTGGAGAAGGAGTCTTCTGTTCCTGCGAAAAAGGTTAATTAAACAAATTTAAAAAAATAAATTATCTTTTTTAATAAGAAAATCTTTAGGTTTATAAAGACATTTATAAATGTGTCATGATAAAATGTTTAATCAGTCATTTTATTTATAAAATTAATCTATTTTAAGAAGTGTCATTATAATTAGTTTATAATGACATTTACTATTATGTGTCATAAAGTAAATGTCACAATAGGTCTTTTTTCTTGTAGTGCAATTGGACCTTCTGCTGGTTCAACATCTGATATACATGTTGTTGCACCTGATACAACAACTAATTTTGGAATGCAAACAATGGTTGAGGATGCAATCAATGTTGTTCAATTTTCTCATGTAGATGATATACCAACACAAGAATATCAACAATTATCTGAAATGTTAAAGGCCAGTGAAAGAGAACTGTGGGAAGGCATTCCTTCTGGTCATTCGCAACTATCAGCTACTGCAAGATTATTAAATTTGAAAACAGAACATCATTTTTCAGAAAGATGCTATGATGACATATGTCAATTGATGTCTGAGTTACTTCCTGCTGATAACATAATAACCGATAGCTTTTATAATACCAAAAAATTGGTCAATGGTTTAGGTTTGCCAGTTGAGAAGATTGATTGTTGTATCAATAACTGCATGATATTTTGGAATGAAGACAATGAACTGAGTGAATATAAAATATGTAGTCATCCTCGTTATAAGCCTCTTACTCGCATACCCGGGAAGAAAAAGAAAAATATTGCTTGGAAAGTGATGTATTACTTTCCATTGACTGCAAGACTTCAACGTTTATATGCATCTACTGCTACAGCTAGTCACATGATATGGCATCATGAGCATGTACACGATGGAGGTCTAATGTGTCATCCTTGTGATTCCCCTGCATGGAAACATCTTGATAGTGTGTTTCCTTCATTTAATATGGAACCACGTAATTTGTGATTGAGACTTTCTGCAGATGGATTTCAACCATTTGGTCAATCAGGACAACAATATTCTTCTTGGCCAGTTATATTAACACCGTATAATTTACCGCCATGGATGTGCATGAAAGATAAATTTATGTTCCTTACTATACTGATTCCTAGTCCAAGCAATCCTAAAGAGAAGATAGATATTTTCCTCCAACCTCTGATTGTTGAGTTGAGTGATTTATGGAATGTCGGGTCCTTGACTTATGATGTTGGAACTAAAACTAATTTTACATTACATGTTGCATTATTATGGGCAATCAGTGATTTTCCAGCATATTCGATATTGTCAGGATGGAGCACATCGGGAAAATTAGCATGCCCACATTGTATGATGGACTCTAATGCATTTTCATTACCTTGCAGTGGAAAAGTTTCTTGGTTCGATAACCACCGTATATTTTTACCTATTGATCACCCTTTTAGGCGAAATAAAAAAAATACCTAAAGAATGTAATAGTCAGAAAATCTCCTCCAGTGATTGCTTCAGGTGAAGACACTACAAGAAATATGACTTTCCGCAACGCACATTTATGTTATCCGCAGCGCACATTGTATGTTGTGAAGTTCAAAGCTATTGAAAGTCATAAGTTATCCGTAGCGCGCACCTGCGCGCTGCAGAAGGGCTTTTCCGCAGTGTGCATCCGCGCACCGCAGAAGACGTGATCCGCGCGCTGTGGAAGGACTTTTCCGCAGTGCGCGGATCACATCTTCCGCAGCGCGCGGACGCGCGATGCGGAAGATCTTCTAAACCTCCGCACCTCTTCCGCAGCGCGCGAATGCGCGCTGCGGAAAAGGCCTTCTACACCTCTACACCTCTTCCGCAGCGTGCATCCGCGCGCTGCGGAAGAGGTGTGGAAGGCCTTTTCTGCAGCGCGCGGATGTGCGCTGCGGAAGAAGTGCAAAAGATTCAACACACAAATATCACATATACAAATATTAAAGCTCTAATATTTATAATCCAACATACAAATATTATATACAAAATTATAATAACACATTCACAATTATAATTCAACACACCATACACCAAATTAGAAAATCATCATCATCACATTTAATCAAAACAATCATTCATTTAGTCACATAAAACAATCCAAACTAGCCACAGAAATTCATCTTTACTAAAAAAAAAGTAAATGTCAAATCATTAGCAACTGTATCAGTCAGACAAAACAATAAAATTTGATGCCCAAGCTACCATGCTTCCTAATGCATCCTCGAGAAAAAACATCTCATCGTTTGGCCGAATTAGCTCCACCTTCTCCACAAAAATTTTATCAATCCAAACTTTCCAACAAGATCCACCAAGAGGAATGTGATATGCTTTTGCTTTTGGATCCGTGGATGCAATTCGACCTTCTGCAACGGCATCATCAACAGACTAATGAAACAGCTTACATTTAGCATTAACACTGATATCTCCATCACTCACATTCTTTAGTTTTGACTGTATAACAATAAAAAATAGTTAATGATCAAACAAATTTTTAAAATAAAGCATGTTATGATTGATAGGAGAAAGTAAAATATTGTATCAAAATAGACACTCAGCAAAATCCAGCAGAATCAATGAAGAATGAATTAAATGACAGAAGAAATTAAATGATGGAAGACCTACCTCGGAGGCCCGATCAAGGACGAGCAGGGACGGCTGGAGGAACCGGGAGAGGAGCGAACGGCGGGAGTGAGCAGGACAATACGGGGAGAGAATGGAGCATCCGGCGAGAGCGAACGGCGGGCAAGCGCGAGCGCGAGCGCGAGGAGAGGAATGTCGAGCGCGACCGAGCGGGAGGAGAGGAGCACCGAGCGAGGAGAGGAGCACCGAGCGAGGAGAGGAATGCCGCGCGAGGAGAGGAATGTCAACGCGACTGAGCGTGAGGAGAGGAATGTCACGCGAGGAGAGGAATGTCGTGCGAGCGGGAGAGGAACGCTAAGCGCCGCGAGCACGAGGAAATTCCAAAACCTAGTACGAGAGTGCCGAGTCTATTCTGTGCGGAAGATTTCACAGCGCACACCTAGGTGCACTACGGAATGAAATTCCGAAACGGAATGAGTGCCGAGTCTATTCTGTGCGGAAGATTCAATAGCGTACGCCTAGGTGCGCTGCGGATTTTCCGAACAAAATTTATTATTTTAACAGCGCACATCTAGGTGCGCTGTTAAAACTAATTTTTTAATATATAAATAATTTTTTTAACAGCGTATTTTTTGTACGCAGCCAAAAATTATATTCGCAGCGCACAATTATTTGCGCGCCATTAATTGTAAAATATGAAATATTATCCACAACGCACTTAATTAGGCGCGCCGTAAAAAGTATTATTAACAGCACACTATAATTGTGCGCCCTTAATAACGTGCTGCGGAAAGTCATATTTGTTGTAGTGAGATATTATTGAACAAATTGACAGTTATGGATTTCTTCCAGTTTCTTAACCTGGTGCCGATGACATAAACAAGTACATTGTCCGGATGTGCAAGTGTGGATGGAAGAAAAGGAGTATATTTTTGGAGCTACCCTATTGGAAGTATCTGCTAATTCGACATAATTTAGATGTTATGCATGTTGAAAAAAATGTCTTCGATAATATATTCAACACTGTGATGAACGTGCCTGGAAAAACTAAAGACACTGCAAAATCACATGAAGAATTAAATGAGCTAGTTAACATACCAGAATTGCATCAGGATGAAACATCTAATAGTCATCCAAAGGCTTGTTATACATTGGACAAAGATGGAAAGCAAGCATTATGTAGTTGGTTGAAAGAAATAAAATTTCCTGATGGGTATGCTTCTAATATGAGTAGATGCGTCGATATGAATAGATTAAAGATGTTTGGAATGAAAAGTCATGATTGTCATGTGTTTATGCAAAGACTTATTACAGTAGCTTTTTATGACTTACTTCCTCAAAATGATTGGGAAGCGCTCACAGAATTGAGTTTATTTTTTAAAGATCTGACATCAAGGTGTATTATAGTGGATGATATGGTTCGCCTAAAAACAAACATTCCTCTCATACTATGTAAGCTGGAAAGAATTTTTTCTCCTAGTTTTTTTTATTCAATGGAACATTTGCTAGTGCATTTACCATACGAGATTGAAATAGCTGGACCTGTTCAGTACAGATGGATGTATCCATTCGAACAATTTTTGAGGAAATTAAAAAATAATGTTCGTAACAAAGCAAGAGTTGAGGGGTCAATAAGTAATGCTTATCTGGTTAAAGAAGCATCCTCTTTTAGCTCATATTATTTTGCTGATCATGTAAAAACCAGACATCGCAAATGTCCAAGAAATTTTGATGATGCTCGACCGATTGACCCTTCGATGCTTTCTATTTTCAAGTATCCTGGCAAGGCAATTGGTGCAGCTTCATCTAGATGGTTAACTGAATAGGAATACCATGCTATCAGGACATACATACTTCTAAACTGTCATGAGATCAAATCATATATCAAGTAAGTTACCTTCTCTAATAAAATTGACATTCATTTTAAAATGTTACAATGAGCATTTTAAATGTTTTAATTATCTAATAAATTCTTTGTCAGCTTATATGAACAACAACTATATATGCAAAATCCATCTTTTGGTGCTAGTGAGATAGCTGCAAAGTTAGAGACCGAATTTGCATTATGGTTCCAAATATATGTAAGTTACAGCAATTTTAATTGAATAATTTTGCATTTAAAGAAATATGATTCAATCTCCTAATTTATGTTAATTTTACTTTCATAGGTGAAAAATCGTAGAATTTCAAATGTCGAAGATGATAGGATATTGAATCTTGCATCAGGTCCTCTCCGTAAAATAATGGTTTACTCTAGTTACTATGTTAATGGCCTAAAATTCCACGTTAGACACCAAGAATCAAACAGGTTAACCTACAATTCTGGTATATGTGTCAAAGGATCTATGGAGAATAGTAACATTGAGTTCGATTATTATGGAATATTCGACGAAATCATAGAGGTTAAATACCTTGCATTACCTTTAAAAAGATGTGTGTTGTTCAAATGTGCATGGTATGATCCGACTCCAAGAACAGGTACTCGAGTACATCCAAATTACAATTTAGTTGAGGTTAATGGGAACAAAAGGTTCAATAAGTTTGAACCTTTTATCTTTGGAGTACAAGCGGGTCAAGTTTTCTATCTTGAATACCCTACGAGGAGACGAAGATCTAGTCAATGGTTGTCTGTTTTTCGAACAAAGGCTTGGTCAACGATAGAAATGCCGAACACCCTCACTGCTCTAAATCATGATGCATTTCAAAATGATTATATAAACAGATATTCAGTTGATTCACAACTGCAGTCTACATCCCAATTACTTGTAGATATTAATATCACATACGAGGATATAGATGATGGAGATATGTCTAGCAGTGACGAAAATGTTGAACTAATAGAGTCTAGCGATGAGTATTTAGAAGCTGCTATTATTGATTAATGTGATCTTAATGATAACTGGATATAATATTTTTTGGTATATCATGTAAGGTATGTATTCATTTTATTTCTTAATTATATGATCATGTCTCCAAACTTTATAATGATCTATAGTAATTTTTTTGTGCAGATACTATTATGGCACAGCAGTAGGACGAGCAACAGCCAGGTCAGCAGCCAGTATCACTCCATGGCTACAAGACTCTGAAAATTATTGGAGAATCGTAAGTAATTTTGATTATTATTAATTTAAGTTTACTTATTATAAATTTTCAAAAATTTAATATAATTTTTATGCAGATTTACTCCTGAAGACCATCGAGTATCCAGTTATATTACTGGAAAATTTAAAGAAAGAGCCTGTGTTACTGGCATTACATGAAGAAATGTAAACGAGGAGACAAAAACTTTTTATTACAATGAATTTGTGGTAAGTATATTTAATATATTTACTATTCTAATATATACTATTCTAATTTTGAATACACTCAATTTAATAAAGTGTATTGCAGAAAAAATATACATGGGAGGACAGTCACGAGGCAGAATTCAAAAATACTTGGAATACATATTGTGCCAAGTTGTACCGTGACCACATGTATTATTTGAGGAAAAAGGCGACACGACCGCCATATGTTGATGTCGAGACTTGGGGTGTAAGGACGGTCACCTGGGCTGAAGAAAGATGGAAGGAAAATGCTGAAAAGGCTCGAGCCAACAGAAATACAGAGCCAGGTGGCCCGTGCACCGAAACAGCCCGGCATTCATCTGGATCTAAGTCTATTGTTGAGCATACCATGGACTTGGTGAGTAAATTCAATGTTATGCAAGTAAAATTTACATTTATCAATTACGAAACTCGTATAATTTGTTTCTAATAAATTTTTATAAATAGGAACGAGATCTTGCTCGCCAGCCCACTTGTATGGAGATTTTTTTGAAGACCCATAAGAAGAAAGATGGGTCTTTTGTCGATTCTCGATCACAGATGATACACGTACAATTCTTATTTTAATTATATATTTAATCGTTTCTATCTTTATTCATCTGATAATTTAATTTGAATGTTAATCCGATATTTCTGTTTCATACAGGATCAAATTACAAATAGAGTGGTCGAGACATCTCAACCCTCGATAGAGGGGGGGGGGAGGCACAGACATTGTCCACCGACCAGTTGAATGAGGTATACTATGATGTTGTCGGTGGACGGACAAAAAACTCCACCCTCTATGGGCTTGGGTCACAGGCCAAAGTTGCCTTCGATCGTCTAAGGATGCCCAGGGGCTGTGCCTCTTCGTCTGCTTCTTCTTCAGAGATGCAGTCTTTACGACAAGAAAATCAAGAACTGCGCTCCCAAATTGCCTCCATGGATCAGAAGATGGATAATTGGATAGCCACTGCGGAGCAGAGGAGAGCGGCGGATGAACGGAGGCATAACGCTTTGATGGACCATATGAACGCGGTCATAGCTACTTTCACCCCTCCAACACAACCATTGCAACACGGTTTTGAGTCACAGAGACTCAAGACCCAACAGACGGTGGCGAGTAGATTTTTTTGAGGTATATGTTAAACTATATCACGTGTTTTATTTCAATTATATTAAATTTATTTATTCAGTATTTATAGTCTAATAAATTATATTTTTGTTTTTCAGGACTCTTTATTTTACAGCTAGGCATCCTTACATAGGAAACGACCTTCGAATGTTGCAGTTGAGTTATTTTGTTTTAACCTATCTATTTTTACTTTTTATTTTATTACTTGATATCTAGTGTAATAATATTTGTATAGTCTCATGCAGTTTAACCTATCTATTTTTTTTTTGGAGGATTCTATTATGGCATGTTGAATGTTTAAATTTGGATATTCATATTTGTACTTTTCATATTGATATGGTATGTTAATTATTATGATATTGATATTGTTGTATGTTTATGATGGTATCATGGATTATAGTTTATGGATGTTGCTATCTTGGAGTATTGATATTTTATTGTTATGTTGTATTATATTCTTAATGTTTGTTTGAGAAAGATTATAATTTTGTTGTCAAATGTGAAAATGTGTGAATGTATTGTGTTTTAGTATGTGAATGTATTGTGTTATTAGTATGTGAAAATGTGCGAATGTACTATATTGTAATTCTATGATTGCAATGTTAGTATGTAAATGTTTGTAATGTTAGTATATAATTGGACAAAATAATTTTTTTTAATTTTTTTTAAATTCCCGACGGAATACCGATGGAGCTATTGATTCCGTCGGTAATGTATCGAAAAAATAGACGATATTTATCGACGATATTTCGAAAATACCGACGGAAACAGTAGTTCCGTCGGAGTTTTCCCGATAGAAAAGTCTGTTTCAGCTGACAATTCCGACGGAAACGTTGTTTTCGTTGGAAATGCGCCGACGGAAACGTTGTTTCCGTCGGCAAATTCCGACGGAAACTCTATTTCCGTCGGAATTTTTGGACGGAAAAGTTGTTTACGTCGGAATTTTCCGACGGAAATAACATTTCCGTCGGAGTATTATTTCCCCCGAGCTTGCTATTTTCCGACGGGAAAGTATTTTCGTCGGTACATTTCTTTTTGCCGACGGACTGATATTTCCATCGGAAATATTATCCCCGACAAATATTTTTCCGTCATTGTTTTTTCCGTCGGAATTCCGTCGGGAATAGTTAGTACCGACGGAATTCCGTCGGTAAATTTCATCGGTAAGCCTGGTATTTTTTGTAGTGTTGGTTCACCAAACAGCAATTCTTCAATGCTTCACTCAGCGTATACCCATGTGTTGGACGTGCTTTCCTCAAGAAGAAGACGGCGACTTAGAACCCTCCACCATAGTTTTTCAACTTCTTCAAGTAGTGTCACTACTGCTTCATCCTCTTTGGTTCTTTTGTCTTCTTCATCTTCCATGCTCACTTTAGTCTCCTCTCAAGCATCATAATGATCAATAGGATCGGTCTCAGGTTGTTTTAGAAATCTATCTGGGGGGCTCTTGGAGAAGAACAAGTAACCTACAAAGTTTGAGTTTTCAACATAGGACAGTTAAGTTATCGAGGTTACCTGCCATATGTTTGGTCGTTTGTTGAAATTCTATACATCACCATCTATACACCTCACTTTCTTTGTTTTGTGTTGCAACATGATTTTCCACCAAAATTTCTAAGTTTATTAACCTGCAGCAATTATCAATTATATGACATGTTGCTTCACAAACCTCACAATAATGGTGTTTCGGTCATTGATTGTAGTTCGAGAGGACACCCCATTTATTTTCATGTACTCCATGTGCAGGGTCAAATAGTATTGGGCAATTATCAATCATATGACCTGTTGCATCATAAATATCACAATAATAGTTTAAAAAATTCACAGTATCAAATTGATCAAACCATTTAGTTCAAGCATCCATCTTGCTTACGAGGAAAACTTGTCCATCAGAAAAGGAGAGGTTAAAAAAGGTAGGAAAAAAAGAAAAAGGAGTGAAGGAAAGAAGAAAACTTGTGTAAAGGAAAGAAATCTAAATTAAACAAATTACGATTTAATCAATATCAATCTTGAATAGTCTTCGACAATGGCATCAAAATGTTGATGCGTCAAAATCGAAAGTGCACGACTGCAGTCAAATAATAAAATATTGATCCCATAGGGATTATAAAATCAAGCACCAATTATATTCGAAAAACAAGTTATCAAGAAGATCGTAAATTACAAAAATTCGTAAATAGAATCGGGTCGAGAGCACACACAAGAAGTTGAGAAAAAGATCTGAATTGGGGGAACAATTCAAGGATTTTGGTTTTGCTACCATTATGTTTGTTCACACATAGGCGGTCTATCCTGAGATACCAATATAGACTTTTGGAATTATACTGGCATGCCTACTTAAACTCGACACATACTTTTAAGACAACCCTACTAAACTAATTGCTTTCTCAGGGAGGTTATTATCACAATATCCCACGGTCCTCTAAGTTCCATCACATACTTCTTGACACCAAGTCAGGACAAACCCATTAAGCTTTGTGATCACCAATGGTGCCCTCACGAGAGTTTGGACTACTTTCGTGACCAATCTCTCATGTCTCGGTTCTTTATGTGTTGAAGATTTGGATTTACTTTTCGGTTATTCCTCGTGTCCCATGAGATAAGGAGATGCACATTTAGTGTCACAATTGTGTGTGCATAATAAAATCGGATCATGCAACAAACATATCATGTGGTAGAGAAAAGATAAATAAACATATAAAAACATGTCAATCAATACATCGGGCTACTCTCTTACGATTTCTATCCTAAACCGAACTTGTAGATCTCTGAATTATCTCCAATTTGAAAGGATGTGAGCCTTGTGGCTTAACCCGAATCAAAAATTATGTCTGTTCGAAGTTTTGTCTACTATTAAGTGTCAAGGCTGACACGACCATGCCTATGGGCATGACCTAGCTCTGTCTGACGTTGTTGTGAAAGGCAAGGTCATACTAGGGGCAAGACCATGCCGGGGGCATGGGGAGGTCATATCAGAGGTTGTGGACTTCATTTTTGCTCCATTTCACTTCTAATTTCATTTCGAGGAATGCACTTGTGTCATAGGACACGACTAGACTGTTTTTAGGGATGAAAATTTTTTCCGTGGGTTTGGGGCCCTGCAGGGAAAACCTGTAATGGGGCAGGTTTGAGGGACATTATCGGATATGAGTTTGGGTTCGGGAATTTAAAAAAAAATCGTCGTAGTAGATCGAGGGTGGGTATGAGGATGCTATCCCCATCCCAACCCGCCTTGATAATAATTATAATAATATAAGTTCACTATACATAATTTTTCATAATAACTTGGATTAAATTTTAAGAGCAAATCAATTTAAAACGGGAATGGGGATAAAGACGGGTATGGAGATTTAATCCCCGTGGAGTCGGGGGTGAGGATTCTCCGATTAAGTAAAATTGAGGATGAGGGTGAGAATGCAATTCAAGGGGCGGTGATGGGGATAGCAAACCCGCCCCACCCGACTAGTTCCATCTCTAAGTGTGTTCCTTGCTGTGGACTCTCGTTCCAAAGCATTTTAACTCCATTTTTACTTGAGATTCACGTCCTATCAATCAAAAGCACAATGAGCAGTTCTCCAAACTACAAGAATGAAAATGATGCAAAAGACATGTAATATGCAAAATATGCTCACGTGATGAAACAAAAATAATGCAAAATAACACTTAAAACCATGTATGATACACATTAGTCAACCATAACCCATTTAGACTTTTCTTTTGTCAACTGCCGGTTGATTTCTGATCACCAAGTGACAGGTCAATTATAGCCTACTTGGACTTTCCATCTCATGACAACTCCCTATTGGACTTTGAATCACCAAGTGTCTAGTCGACCATGACCCACTTGAACTTTGCTCTTGCCAACTACCTATTATACTTTCGATCACCAAGTATCTGATCAACTGTGACCCACTTTGATTTTTTTTCTTACCAACTATCAGCTGGATTTCGGATCACCTAGTGTCCGATTAATCATGACCCACTTGAACCTTCCTCTTACCAACTACCTGTTAGACTATCGATCACTAAGTATCCGATCAATCGTGATCCAGTTAAACTTTCCTCTTACCAACCACCTATTGAATTTTTTATCATTAAGTGTCCGATCAATTGTGACCCACTTAGACTTTCCTCTTGTCAACTACTTGTTTGACTTCTGATCACTAAGTGTCAAGTTAATCATGACCCACTTGAACTTTCCATTTCATGTTAACTCCCTATTAGACTTTTAGTCACCAAGTGTCTAGTCGATCATGATCCACTTGGACTTTCCTCTTACCAACTACTTGTTGGATGGTTAACTATGACTCACTTGGAATTTGCATCTTATGTCAACTCTATGTTAGACTTCTAACCACTAATTTGTCCGATCGATCGTCATCCACTTAGATTTTTTATATCTTATTAAATATTCGGTCAACTTTGATATACTTGATGTCTCACTTGATAAAATAATATATTGATCAAATATCGAATTTCAATTCAAGTGAACTCAAATTTGATCAATTTGTTCAACTTAATAGATTGTAACAACAAAAAAGTGACGCGTGACAAGGTACACAAGAGGAGTAATAGAATAAGATGAGAGAAGAAGAGAGAAGACGGGAAGACAAAATTGAGTAAAAGAAGAGTATGTTAAACTTAAATAGAGAATTGAAGTTTGGCCATAAACAGTTCAAATTAATCTACTTCAAACAATTAGTAGCCTGCTCAGCCTTTTTTGTCACCAAGCAAACTAAAGCCAAAGCACTCTAAACCAAGTCATAAGTTCGTATAAGATCACTGTCAAAAAGATTTATCCTTGTTTCTTCTACCAATAACATTCAATATGGGCAAACAAAATGAACTTAAATTGGCCGACTCTTGGAGAGAAAGAAGATTTGCTAGGGTTTGAATTGGATTAGTGGTATTGGACATTGGCCAGAAAACACGGCCAAGTTCTCCAACAGGCTTTAATTCAGAGGTCTGAGTTGCCTCTTCAATGTTCATTTATAATGGCATAGTGCCTGATTAGTATTATTGTACTTGGAATAGTTCATATGGCAGTCTATAATTAATTAAGGACAACAATGGAGTGAGGCATCATCGTGAGTTTTTTAATTTTTATTTTTGCCTCGTATAGGAAGTGGGGCAGGCAAATCATGAGTAAAATATACTATACAATAGATATTCTCATTGTAAATTAAATTCAAGCCGGCCAGGCGAAGCACGAGGTGAGATATAATAATTCTATCCTGATTGAGACAATAAATCTAAGTCGTTTGGATGGGCATTCGTAAATACTTTTTAATTTATTCATATCATCGATTAAAAATTTTCAAGATAATATTGATCAATTTCAAAATTAATCTATTTAAAAATTTTAATATTAAAAAAAATAAAGATTATGATAGAGACGCTAAAATGGGTCTGTTAGGTCTAGCACAGCTTAAGTCCGGTCAGCTCATTTTTGAGTCACATCAAGTCCAACACAACACGGACCATCATGGGTTGTGCTTGACACGGACGCAATGTTTTTATAATATTTTATCGATATTTCAAATATCAAAAATGAATATAGCTAAAAAATAAACAATCAATATCATGCTAACAAATATTTTGTGTTATAGAATCACTAGATTCCTACTCTATGATCATCAATGATTCGTTACATCGATCAATTCCCTATTTGACAGTAGGTTTGAAATTAATCTTATAATTTATTTTTCAACCTGAGAACGAATTATTCAAATGATTAATAATATTTTTCTAACTTTGGTCATCGGTTTGATCCTACAGAAATTTTCCATTAACCGTCAGAGTAAATCAAGAAGCGCTCACAGTGAACGGTCTAGAAGCCCAGCGTCCCAGAGTTCGCGCTCCATTTGAAGGAAAAATTCGTATAAATATGTCGTAGTTGAGGATCGAATCATAGATGTTTAGAATAGTGACTAATCGTCCTACCGCTGCACCATAGCCCCAAAAATAGAGAACGAATTAATCAACATTTAGGGAACATAATCATTTTTTTATTGACTCATTTTGTGAGTCACGCCTTGAAATCGACAATTGAAATGATTTCTCCATTCCAAAGATAAAAAAAAAATATCATATAGAAATAATTCTCTTTTACAGTTTTATAAAATGTTAAATCTGTTCGCTCGTCCCATATCATTGAAAACTCATGCAGACGAAACAATCAATTTGAATGTTTCAAATAGTGAAATATTTCACTAATATCGAAACTCAATCAAAAGTGATTGTTTCACAACTAGTCGTCTATCGACTTCATATTCCTATTACTTGACTATTATGTTATCAATCAACTCTAATGAATTAGCCTTCAACTTTATCTTCTAGAAACGAAGTCATCAGTCAACTCCTTCAATCTTTCATTGACTCTACTAAACAGATTAATGATTGAATTTTCAAATAACTATGTTGATGGTGGCCGGGGTTTTTGGTTTTTCTCTTGCTTCCTTCTCCGAAGAGTGAAGAGTATTATCGGAAAACACACATATTCAATCATACTTCATTTAACTTAATTCTCCAGTTTGACTTGAATGAGGGCATTTGATGGTAGTCAGATTTATCCCCGAGTAATATAGCGAAAGGGTGAGATTCTCTCAGACAATATGGAGAAGTAATTACCAAGGGCAGAATTGATATGGACAAACATAATTATGAGTTGTGTAGAATAACATTATTGAGGTTTTTTCCCAGAGCAATGATGCTGAAGCCTCATTGGGCAATAATGCTAAGGTCCACTGAGCGATATTACTGACTTCCGTTGAGCAATGTAGGATCCTCCGAGCAATACAAGTATCACTGAGCAATATTGGTGTGATCTGCCGAGCAATGCAAGTATGATCCGCTGAGCAATGTAAACAGCATCTTCCGAGCAATATACATATGACCCTCTTAGTAGTTTGAATAGAATTTTCCAAGCAATGGGAATATGATATGCTGAGTAATATTAACATGATCTTCTGAGCAATATAAATCTAATTCTCTGAGCAATATGAATAAAGTCTCCTGAGTAATACAAATAGGATCCTTCGAGAATCACAGAGGAACTCTTCCAATTTATACGAAGGAGGGCTTTCGAGCAGTATTATGAGATTTCTCTAAGCAATTTAAGAAAGTTCCTCCAAGTAATCTAATTAATCTCCTCCGAGCCATATGAAACTGGACCCACATCAGAAGAGTTTCTCATCAAGTGTCATGGAGATGGAAGCTTCTGGTTATTAATACATGGCAGTCGTTGAGTGGAGGATATGAACGGGGTGTCAAAGGAAA
Organism: Boesenbergia rotunda; assembly: GCA_024364735.1. Lineage (NCBI taxonomy): Eukaryota > Viridiplantae > Streptophyta > Magnoliopsida > Zingiberales > Zingiberaceae > Boesenbergia > Boesenbergia rotunda. The sequence goes on from JAGFNQ010000197.1 coordinate 452,753, forward strand.
TTCCTTTGAGTTTTTCTTACCTACAACGTGGCTATTTGCAAATGGTGGTTCCTGTCACGTCCCGAGGAGCTGTCCGTTTGATACTGAACGAACTGCCACTCCCTCAACCAGCGGATAATTTGAAAACCTAACCTCTAAGACTACCTCTGCCGCTTGTATCGCAGCCTATAGGGCTGGAACAAACGTCTGCATTCAAAGAAAATGAAACAACTTCAAAAGACAAAAACTGCGTACCGGTACGACTTACGACAAAGCACAATGCACAAAAGACCACCATAGTTTACAAAAGTACAACCATATCGAAAATACCGCAACGGAACAGCAAATGAAAGTACAACTGAATGACAAATAAAAAGGGTACAAACAGGTACCACCGACATATACAGGACAACAAGAAATCGTCTCGACACACGTAGAGGGACGGGCTGCAGGGCACTCCAGTTGATCATCCTGAAATAAAAACAAGAAACCAACGGAATGAGTCATAGAACTCAACGGATATCCCATCATATATGTAGGATAGTCTAAGCTAGCAACAGTGTAACAGACTATCGAAATAATACGTGTATAGGTAGTGGTAAGTACAACTGAAAGAGGAAATAGGAAATACCATACCAATGTAGCAGAGTCGCCAAAACCAGACATAAGAGTCTCATGTAAGTGCATGTCAATCATATGCAGCATCCAAGTAAAGCAAGCACAAGTAAGTGTAAAATATACGTATACACAAGGTGCAATTACATGGTCAACCCTGCCGTCGGTCAAACATTTCGTCACCTATGTACGAGAGGAACCTGAGCGGAGGCCACCCTCCAACGTAGGGTTGTGACTGCCGTCCATACTCTGCCATCACTACTCCTGAGCGATCGAGTAGACGGAATGCTGCCGGTGTAACACCCCTACTCCATGACCTATCCTGGCGATATCTCTATCAACCCCAGGCCATCTCTGGAGGATATCTCTATCTGAGTGTTACCCCTACCCCATGTATATAAATGGGGGAGAGACATCTCTCTCTCATCTCCTAGTATATAGACTACTCAAGGAGGGACCTCTGCCTGCTACCACGCTCCAATTCACTAACCCATGAGTGCATGAGCGGAGCAGCACAGAGCACACTACCCAATACTTCGTCAACCACTAACCTATGAGTGGCCGTATGGGTAAGTCAGTATGACTGTCGACCTGACTCACCCACAAAGGGGGCCCCTGATCGACAGTGATGCACAGTGCACGATGATGCATAACATTAGTCAAACATCATCCACTATCTAGTCCACCTATATCAACATGACATGCAAAGATCATAGATAATGCACAGAGCCTAAGTCCTAAAGGTATAGGTATCACATGCCAAGTCTAGCATAAATAATATCAACAAGGCAAATAGAAGAGTTATATCACAATCTATTACTCTATTGCTAAACAAAGCATATCAAACATATAGTTATGACTAATCTAAAAAAAGAGTCAGAGATACCCGCCTCAAAGTGTAGAAGTTTGTATCAGAGGAGAACCTCTTGTCCAGAAGTTTAAAAGCACAAGTCCAACGCAATGCCCTGCATTACAAACAAATATCACTTAGCTACTTGTATAATTTATCACATGACCTAACCCAACCCACCAAAATTGGGTTCAGCTTAGATCAAATCCAAACATAACCATCCACATCAATATTGAAAATAATACTAATGAACATCTCTAACCAAATCAGTAATTCATAATACTATCTCCAATTCAATAGGACTAATTTAAACCTACTGTCAAATTTATCAAATGTTCTAATCAAACTCAAGCCTTTTATCGATTTACACTAAGAACAACACATCTCATCCAATCAAGGAACTTGGATATCCTTCAGAAGCAAAACCAATTCAAATTGCTATAACACACAATTAAGATCGGTAGGAATTAAACCAACATAACCAAGCTAATCCACCCTTACCCTCACAATCATGTTTCGGCAGCCTTCAACCAAATCAAGATAAACATCAAAACAAAACTACTCCCATAGCCAACCGAAACCAGCTCAAAGAACATGGAAAACCATCAGAGCTTACTCAACACTAAATGGATCAAGAACTATCCTCCAATTACACCACTACACAACAGATCAAGAACACAAAAGTAAACTCGAGAGATGGAATCACAAATCCATACCAGAATTGGAGCAAGCAGTTCCCCTTGCCCTAGATTCGACGAGGCTAGCATAGAGGAACCCAACCTTCGATCTTGGCTACCAATGGAGCTAGGGTTTCCACGATTTCTTGTTCGACCCGCGATACAACACTGCGACTCTTCTCCACAACCACGCTTGGTCAGAGCCGGCCAGTGCTGAGCTCAAAGAAATCCCCGGTCGGTGAGGGAAATGATAGCATTGGAGAGAATCGCGAGATCGACAGCGAAGGAAGATGATACCTTCAATCTGATCCGCGTGAGGAAAAAGCGATCTGCGATCTCTGCCAGCGAGAAGAAGAAAAGAAGAAGAAGAAGCGGCAACTCGCTGCGCTAGGGCTCACGAAGAAAGAAGGGGAAAGGATCGGCAAAGAATAAAGGAGGAGAAGATGAAGAGGAATGAGAGGAGTAGGGGAGAAGTCGGCGTCGGTTTTGAGATTCGATCGGCCACAACGAGAAGGAAAAGAAATGTTTTAAGTGATTGGGGCCTTTTTGCAAATATCCCTCACCTTTCAATATTCAAACCTGACCGCTAAGTTTGAATTAATTTGCTTTTCGACCCCTAAACTCCCTGTATTTTAACATTCTCCCCCTCTAATAAAAATTTGGTCCCCAAATTTGTCCTTGCTAATAGTAGATACTAACAGCAGTATATATGAAGTATGCATGCTGAAATGAAAAAAAACAATACATACCTAAGTCGAATAAATGGGGATATCGAGCTCGGATAGTATCCTCGAGCTCCCAAGTAGCCTTTGCATCCGAGTGATGCTGTCATCCGACCCTAACCAACCGGATCGTCTTGTTCCGTAGCTAACGCTCTTGGAATCCCAAAATCCGTACAGGTACCTCCTCATAAGTAGCATCAGGCTGGAGCGGAACAGGCACCTCGGATAAGATGTGTGTGGGATTTGGCACATAACCTCTCAACATAGATACATGGAACACGTCGTGGATGCCGGTCAAAGACGGTGGAAGTGCTAGGCGATAAGATACAGCTCCAATCCTCTCCAAAATCTGGAATGGGCCAATATACCGTGGAGCTAGCTTACCTCTAAGACCAAAACGTTTCACCCCTTTTGTGGGTGAAACTCGAAGGAAAACATGATCCCCAGCAGCAAACTCTAAGGGTCTGTGTCTCCGGTCAGCATAACTCTTCTGGCGATCCTGTGCTGTTGATAATCTTTGTCGGATAGTCCGTTCTAACTCTACCTCGTGCTGAACTCTCTGGGGTCCTAGCAGCTGAGTCTCCCCGACCTCATCCCAAAGAATGGGTGTCATGCACGTCCTACCGTACAAGGCTCAAACGGTGCCATCTGTATCGCCGAATGAAAGTTGTTATTGTAGTCGAACTCTACCAAATGCAAATGATCCTCCCAGCTGCTCCCAAAGTCCATCACACACGAGCGGAATAAATCCTCCATGGTCTGAATAGTACGCTCTGACTGACCATCTGTCTGGGGATGAAAAGCTGTGCTGAGACGGAGCTCTGTACCTATAGCCCTCTGCAGACTCTGCCCGAACCGAGATGTAAAACGCGGATCCCTATCCGAGATAATACTCAAAGGAACTCCGTGTAATCTGACTATCTCCCGGCAATACATCTCTGCCAATCTATCGAGAGAATCCGTCCTCCGAATAGCTAAAAAGTGAGCAGATTTGGTTAGTCGGTCCACGACTACCCAAATCGTATCATGACCTCTCCTAGTCCTCGGCAAACCCACAACGAAATCCATGGTGATATGTTCCCACTTCCACTCAGGAATAGGAATCCTCTGGAGGAGTCCAGCAGGTCTCTGGTGCTCTGCCTTAACCTGCTGACAGACGAGACATCTAGCAACAAAGTCTGCGACGTCCCTCTTCATGTCATTCCACCAATAGGAACGTCTCAAATCACGATACATCCGAGTGCTGCCCGGATGAATAGCAAAACGTGATCGGTGAGCCTCCTGTAGCAACTCCTCTAAGACAGGGTGCGCCTCTGGTACACACAACCTCCCTCGGAAGTACAGAACACCCTCCTCATCACGTGTGAAATCTGACTGCTCTCCTGTAATCGCCTGGTTGCCCAGAAACTGAATGTGCTGATCACTGGCCTGAGCCTCTCTGATCCTCGACTGAATCTCTGACTGAGCCATCAAAGTCACTAGCAATCCTCTCTCTGTCTGAGACTGCTCCTCTAACCCTAGCTCAGAGAAACTCTGAATCAAATCCGTGACCATCACTCTGTGGCATGCCAAAATTGTTAAATACCGGATTTTTAAAGGGTTTAAAAGGTAATTTTTTAAAATAAAGGGCCTAGTTGTGAATAGCGAAAGTTGGAGGGCCTTTTTGCAAAAAGGCCAAAACTTGTATAAAATCCTAAAAGCCCTAAGTTTTTTTTTTCCGATTCCAGTTGAAACCACCCAAACCCTTTCTTTTCTCCCCTTCACTGCAAGCGGCGCCGAAAAATCGCACGAGCGATTCCTTTCCCTCGCGACAGCACCGCCGCCCTGCCTTCTCTACTCCGACGTCGAGCAGGAGCAGAGCGCCGAAGCCCTTGCACGAAGACTTAGCCGACGCCGCGCCTTATGCTGCCTCTGCTTTGCATCTGTGCCCTAAGCCACCCATCGCCGACGCATCGTGCCCTAAGCTGTTCCTGAGCACGCCGACGCCGAGCCCTAATTCCTCCTTCCTACTCGTTTGCGTACAACAAGTCGACGTGATCCTTCTTTGCCGCGAACCCTAGTCGCGCAAGTTCTCCTTCACGCGATTTCAGCCGACGATCCTCTCCCTCTTGTGCCGAGTCGTTAGAATTGGAGAAATATCAAGCAAAGATTGGTGTTGCTCCTTGATCCACTGCAGGCACAACCAAATTTGGGGATCTTTCCATTTTTTGATCTAAGCAGAGGATTGAAGCATCAATAGCTCGACAGGTAAGGTTTACTTGTTGATTGAATTGTGAAATGTATGAGTTTGGTTCAACTCAGTGGATTAGATATATTTTATTCTTAGTTATTTAAACTAAGTGTGTTGTTATTAGGATCGTTCTATGGTCAGATAGTTACTGAATTACAGTGTGAGGAGTCTGACTGATTATAAAGCTATTTGTGATCAATGTGTTAGTAGGATTGTTATTAATTGATTGCTGCAGTTGACTTGGTGAGTGGTGTTTTAGGTATGTTGATACATTCTTTAAGAGGAGCGTTGTATATGGATTTTCCGAGGTTTAGTTAGAGTACAGAGAAGTGTAATAGATTAAGTGAGATGCTAAGTTATACTTGGTATTGGTGTGTTAATTTGGTTGAAAGATGAGTTGCGATGTCTTGGGTAATATTTATGTTATTAAGTTGGAAATGTTTAGTTTTTGTTCTATATTGTGTCGTGAACACTTGATTTAGTTCGGTAACTAGGAGGTTCTAGACTTTGGGGAATGTATGTTGTAATTAGGATGTATCCTAATCGTGTTTAGTATTTTATTTGTTGTAGCTTAACTTTAGCCCTTGACACAGGACCCTGACTTTGGATTCGGACTCGTTCAGTTGATCGTAGAAGGTTCTCGTTTACGGACTTCTATAATTAAAAGGCGGGTACTTCTCCTTTGTACTCGAGTAGTTTTCTTTACCTTAAAAGCATGACTATATTATGTCTGATAGGTTGCTTGACCTTGTTCTTTATCGTTTGTTATTTAAACATTGCCGTTGAGACTTATTCTTCGTTGATCTTCGAGTATTCCCAAATTCGTATCTGTACAGTCCTCTATTGGTTTTCCGTTCTGTAAAGTGCCGCTTGTACGCGAGCACTTAGAAGTCTATTAAACACAAATAGGTTTATTTGGCATTAGAAATACCCTACCTAGTAGTGTAGGTGCATAATCGTTGGTTTTCGATTTCTAGATTGTTGTATTAATGCATCGTATACTTGTTGGATTTTGTTGCATCGTTGTTTCTTCGGTTGTTTGTGCATCGTATAGCATGCACCATACTTGCACGTTGCATACTAACGACTGTTGGGCTTACATTTGGTTAAGCCGTCGTTAGTCATATTGTTGCTCGATTCACTCAACCACTTGTTGTCGTGGTAGATATTAGAGTGCGAGCACCTGTCATGTTATGCCAAATAGTGACACCCTCACCGTTGTTTTTAGAGGGATGAGTTGTTGGTGGCTCACCCTCACCGTTGTTTTTGAGGGATATTGTAGTTGTATAGCTCCCCCGATGTACCGGGGTTTGGAGTGTAGACTCCCCAGCATCCTGTCCACTCAACCACGCCTTATGTGGTATTTATTGTTTGGAGTGCGTATAGTTGTCACAGCCCTACCCACTCGGTCACACAAATGGGATGTGTTGACGGCTTGACTGGTGTCAGGGGTGACACATGTCATTGCATCATATGCATACGTATTTCGTTTATGCATTTTCTTGTGATTGTTGCATTTATATGAGCTATGGTTGTTGCACTTGATTGACATGCATGTATTTCTTGGTTCTATTGTTATATTCTGTTTTATATCAGTTGTTATTCGATTTTATATCTTGTTATTATATATGTTATGCATGTTTAGGAAATCTTATATTCCTTATGGACTGTACCATGTTGGTTCTATACTTATTTTACCTTTTGCTATGTCATGCTTATTGTCTACTCATATACCCGCAGAGTCCGCCCGGACTCACCACCCCTTCTTTCCCTTTTTGTTTCAGATAGCAGGTAATTACATTTCTTGGAGCCAGGAGAGGATCCAGTTGCCAGTCCCCGGAGTTGAGTTATTTTCCGAGATTGGGTTTCGTTTGTTTTATTTCGGTATGGAGTTCAGTTTTTCACATTTTATTTGTTTATCGATTTAGCGGACGAGTTTTGTTATTATTGTTTCGGAGACATTTGAGTTCTCTTTTGAGTTATGGTTTTCTTTCATATTTAAGGTGACTGAGCCACCCATTATCTTTTATTCTAATATAAACTGCGTGGTTGTGTTTACTTCTATATATGTGATGCTAGCCGCATGTGGCTAAGCTTTTATGGTGAGATATATGTATTATTGTCCCATATTGTCCGTCGTACAGGAGAGATGCTGCTCGATTTTCGAGGAAGCATGTGCCTCTGGGGGCATGACCATTTTTTGTTAGTGCAAGTTGCATCAATGATATTCTCCTTTATGTGTTTTAATGTTTGACAATCTACTTAAGTCAGTAATATGTTGAACAGACAAAGGGGAGCGAAGGAGAAGTAACCTAAGCCTGAGAAAAGTCCTAGTTAAGCTAGGCATGGAAACCCTAAGACCTAGCGAAAGGCTGCTAGGCTCTGGCGAAGGGCTGCCAGAACGAAAAAGACCTAGCGAAGGGATGCTAGGCTCTGGCGAAGGGTTGCCAGAAAGAAAAGACCTAGCGAAGGGCTGCTAGGCACCTGACGAAGGGCTGTCAGGAAAATAAGTCCTAGCGAAGGGCTACTAGGCACCTGACGAAGGGTTGTCAGGGGAACAAGTCCTAGCGAAGGGCTGCTGGGCACCTGACGAAGGGCTGTCAGGGAAACAAGACCTAGCGAAGTGCTGCTAGGCACCAAGCGAAGGGATGCTTGGTATCCAAGACCTAGCGAAGGGCGGCTAGGCAAAAGTCCACCCGAAGGACCGGGCGGCAACCGTCTCCTGAAAGGAGTAGGTGAAAGGCGCTTTCTCGGGGGTAAGAGTTTGCGTCGGTTCGACCTAGGATTGCGTGCCAATCCGAAGTCCGAACCAAGTTCGTAAGATTAATATTTCATGTATACTTGCTTTGCATATATATATCTTGCAGGTACCAAGAGAAGAAGACAATGCAAGCAAATGAAGAAGGCTGAAAACTGGCTGCCAGGGGGCCCCCAGTGTTGGGGGCGCCCCCAGCAGCCAGGGCGCCCCCACAGGGGGGCGCCCCCATGCAACCAGGGCACCCCCAGCAAGGGGGGCGCCCCCAGTCAGTGCTAAACAGGCAGTTTCGTAGTGTATGCAGAACAGGTGTCAACCGGGGCGCCCGGAGCGTCCGGGGTGCCCTGATTAGTAGCTGTTTTGCTGCTTCGAAGTCAGAACACAGGATAAGCCTCCACGGGGGCGCCCGGAGCATCCGGGGCGCCCTGGTCAATGATCTATCCCCTGCGGCGAGGTAGGCGCAAGGATAAGTGTTGACCGAGTCTTCCGGGGCGCCCCCGTCGACCAGGGCGCCCCAGGAGTGCTATAAAAGGGGTCTTGACCCCTCTGCTTGAAACACACTTCCTAACTGCGATTCTATTCATTCCGACCGACGACAACGCGCTAAAGACGAGGCTCTGTGACCGGGAGGCTCCAGGAGGAAGTGCGCGGCACTTCGGAGGTCCAGATCGGCCGAGCTTCACATTTTTGCTTGGTTTGCAATTAATTACAGTATTTATTTTTCTTTATTATTGCTTGTAATATTGCACTGTAAGTCGGGTTTCTCCACCTCCGGAAATTCCGGAAAGGAGACTATTAGTGGACTCAACGCCGAGTACATAGGCCTTGGACGTACTGACCCTGGGGGGTTGGGAACCAAGTAAATAAACCTGCCGTGTCCCCTGTTTTGCTTTCTTTTATTTTATTTTTATGTTTCCGCTGCACTAACGCTCTGAGTCCAGAAGTCTTACGAAGTTCTCCGAAAGGTTTTTGACGGTCGATATTCACCCTCCCCTCTATCGACGGCACCGGTCCAACAATTGGTATCAGAGCCAAGCCGCTCTTCACCGGACTAACCGCCGACGGAGCAACGACGCCAGGAGTTGAGGGGGAGCTCAGGGGTGAATCAGGTATTTTTAGTTTAAAATGTCCAATTTTAAATTGCATATTATTTGTTTCAAGTGTAGGGAGAGAGGGCACTACAAAAATCAGTGCCCTACTCATAAGAATCGTTCGTCACCGGCGGCAAAGGAGGTACCAGCGCCAGGAGTCCGAAAAAACAAAAATCACATCAGATGTTTCAAATGCGAGAAATACGGGCACTACAAAAATAAGTGTCCGACGAAGGTACGTAAGATTTACGTTCCAAAAGTTTTACAATTTCCTGCACTGTCTTTAGATAATTCAGTCAATTTTTCTGCTAAATTAAATTTACTGCATAGTAGATTAAATATTTTGCATGAAAAATTAGAAAATACGGATATGATTAACATATCCAAAATTAACTATTTAATTATTTATACCAATTCAATAATTGCGAAAATTAATTCTGATATTAAATCTAAAATAAAATCTGGAAATCCTTTAGATAATTACAAATTCAAATTTGAAAATCCGTTGTACAAATCTGAATTTGAGTCTGAAAATATTAAGGATAATCCAGAAAATAATCCTGAAAATATTAAGGATAATCTAGAAAATAATCCTGAAAATATTAAGGATAATCCAGAAAATAATCCTGAAAATGTTAAAAATAATCCAGAAATTAAATCTGAAAATCTTAAGGATAATCTAGAGATTAACTCTGAATTTCTGGAAAATATTGAAGATATGTCTGAAGATAACTCTGAGAATAATTTTGAAAATAATATTCTCCTAGATAATAATTTAATTATAGATAATATTGAATATTATTATGAATCCTTAATTAGTGGCCCAATTTACTCCATCTACTGTAAGGATATTGAAAAATCAAATCTTAAAGAGGATATGGAACTATCTAAGATAAAGGTCATAATCAATAAAAATTACAAAAATTCAAATAAATCAAAATTATTAGAAAAACTTGAAAAGAAAGATAAAACTGAAGAAGAAATTTTTGAAATAATGAAAATGATGAATTTAAACCCACAATTATTAATTAATGATAATAATCTCAACAAAAAAAATTAAATCTTAATTAATTTCGAATTAATTCAAATAAAATCCAAATTAAATTCAAAACAATTCAAATTACTAAATTCAAATTAATTCAAATTAAATCCTAAATTAATTCAAATTAATTCAAATAATTCAATTAAATTCAATTAAACTTCAATTAAATCAATTAATTCAATTAAACTTCAATTAAATCAATTAATTTAATTAAACTTCAATTAAATCAATTTAATTCAATTAAACTTCAAATTAATCAACTTAAATTCAATTAAATTCAATTAAATTCAAATAATTCAAATTAATCCACTTAAATTCAATTAAATTCAAATAATTCGAATTAATCCACTTAAATTCAATTAAATTCAATTAAATTCAAATAATTCAAATTAATCCACTTAAATTCAATTAAATTCAAATTAATTCAATTAATTCACCTTAATTCAAATTAATTTAATAAATTCACTTTAATTCAATTAATTCAAATTAATTCACTTTTCAATTAAATTCAAATTAACTCAACTTTAATTCAATTAAATTCAAATTAATTCAATTTTAATTCAACTAAATCCAATCTTAAATCACTTAAACCTGAACCAAACTAAAACCTTACCCAAACCGCAACAATTAATTCAATAAAATCAAATATGTCAAAGTGGGTTGATATATTCGCAGGTTCACACGATATGTATCAAATCGAGAATTTGATACATTCTTAGAAACAAAAATAAAATGTCTTGACTTGTTTGACTCATACATAATTGTCATGCCATGCATTTGCTATTTTCCTTTAAAATATATGACATGTTATTCATATTTAATTTTTATGCATAATTTAGAAAGGTCATAAGAAAAAGATAATTGAAATTTGGCAACATAGTATTGGGAGGAGGTGAGATGATAGTACATTGGGGAAACCAACTCTAATAAGATCAAGTCTACTTGGTCTCTTTAGACTGGTGAAACCAGCCGAAGCTACCGATCCAAGACCCAAGCTAGTTAGACCAGAAAATGACCTAATTTAATTTGAAAATGAAATTTCATTAAAAGGCTTTGTCAAGGAAAGGGTGGATGATCTCATAAGGCTACGGCCAAAGAAGGCCTAGTGCCTCGCCAAGACCTGGAAGCCAATTTCTGAAATTCAAATTCAAATTATCTTTTGTCAAATTCGAATCTAACACAAATTTCAATTAAATCTTAGATTTAATAATGAAAAATGATTCAAGCATCTCACAATACACCTATAAGGCAATCATGCTTGTTGTATTGATACATCTAAAATGGGTGAGATGTTAAGGACTAATGAATTGAAAAATATTTTTCAAAATTGTTTTTCAAAATTGTTAGAATATTTTCCTAAAAATATATTTTTCAAAATAGAGCTTTAACATAATAATGTTTTTATGGAATTCATGCTTGTCTGATTGATTATATATATTACACATTTTTCAAAAAGGTATATTATTTTCAAAAATTGATTGACTCACGCAATTAGACACAAGCCTCTTAGGACAGCACTAAAGTTCCTTAGGGCACTTAGATAGAGTCAAACGGCATTGATGCAGGGGGAGTGCTTTTCATATTTCTCAAACTGCACTTTAAAAACATTACTATTATTTGAAAATATCTTTTCGAAAATCATGCTTTAGTCGTTATCACTTGTGGCTTTTCGAAAAAGATTTTACCTATTGCAAAAATCAAATGTTTACCTGTTCTTTTGATTCTAATAAACCCTAAAGACACAGAGGAAGGTCCACTTCATAATCTAAAAAGGACTCCTAGGATGTGTCAGATTTAGGGGAAGTCTGAGTCAAATTTTTTCAAGTCTTAAACTATTTTTATTATTAGAAAATTCCTTTGATTTGAATCAAACCTTAAGACTCAAAGGAAGAGTACTTGTGGTCAACAAGCTTCCCAGGACTGAGTCAAGTTTAGGGGGAGGTCAAATTAAAAGAATTATTCAATTACATGCTTTTAAAATACTAAAAATCTATGTTTTTCAAAATACCACTTGTTAAAATTTGTGTGACTTATGAAATGATTTTGAAATAATAGTTACTTAGGTTGGAAAATTCCCAGGACACTTAGGAAATGTCCTTGTGGTCAACAAGGTTTCCTAGGATAGTGTCAGACTGGAAAATAAACTCAATCAAGTAAAATATTTTCAAAAAAAAAGTACTTATGTCTTTCAAAACCAATATTCTTAATTTTGAAAAAAAAATATATTTTCAAATGTATTGTTAAGTACTTAATTTCTCAAAAATTATACTTATATTTTTTCAAAAAGGGATTTAAATAATATTTTAAAAGTACTTGCACTCCTTACAAATCATCTTTTCAAAGTACTTATATTTTAAACCTAGAGCATTTTTCAAATTTATGCAATTTTTTTAAAAAACAAAATTGCACTAAGTATTTTCAAAACAAAAATTCAAAGTTTTTTATTGTTGATGCAAGTTTTTTTTGATGCATGACAAAGGGGGAGAGAGTGCTTAAGTTAGAATTTTTTTCAGTTAGTCTCCCAAAACCTATACCTTTTAGTTTTTCTATCCCAAGGATAGTAATTTAGCCCCTTAAACCAATCTAACTTAAGTTATTGTCAAACATCAAAAAGGGGGAGATTGTTGATGCAAGTTGCATCAATGATATTCTCCTTTATGTGTTTTAATGTTTGACAATGTACTTAAGTCAGTAATATGTTGAACAGACAAAGGGGAGCGAAGGAGAAGTAACCTAAGCCTGAGAAAAGTCCTAGTTAAGCTAGGCATGGAAACCCTAAGACCTAGCGAAAGGCTGCTAGGCTCTGGCGAAGGGCTGCCAGAACGAAAAAGACCTAGCGAAGGGCTGCTAGGCTCTGGCGAAGGGTTGCCAGAAAGAAAAGACCTAGCGAAGGGCTGCTAGGCACCTGACGAAGGGCTGTCAGGAAAATAAGTCCTAGCGAAGGGCTGCTAGGCACCTGACGAAGGGTTATCAGGGGAACAAGTCCTAGCGAAGGGCTGCTGGGCACCTGACGAAGGGCTGTCAAGGAAAGAAGACCTAGCGAAGTGCTGCTAGGCACCAAGCGAAGGGATGCTTGGTATCCAAGACCTAGTGAAGGGCGGCTAGGCAAAAGTCCACCCGAAGGACCGGGCGGCAACCGTCTCCTGAAAGGAGTAGGTGAAAGGCGCTTTCTCGGGGGTAAGAGTTTGCGTCGGTTCGACCTAGGATTGCGTGCCAATCCGAAGTCCGAACCAAGTTCGTAAGATTAATATTTCATGTATACTTGCTTTGTATATATATATCTTGCAGGTACCAAGAGAAGAAGACAAAGCAAGCAAATGAAGAAGGCTGAAAACTGGCTGCCAGGGGGCCCCCAGTGTTGGGGGCGCCCCCAGCAGCTAGGGCGCCCCCATGCAACCAGGGCGCCCCCAGCAAGGGGGGCGCCCCCAGTCAGTGCTAAACAGGCAGTTTCGTAGTGTATGCAGAACAGGTGTCAACCGGGGCGCCCGGAGCGTCCGGGGTGCCCTGATTAGTAGCTGTTTTGCTGCTTCGAAGCCAGAACACAGGATAAGCCTCCACGGGGGCGCTCGGAGCATCCGGGGTGCCCTGGTCAAAGATCTATCCCCTGCGGCGAGGTAGGCGCAAGGATAAGTTTTGACCGAGTCTTCCGGGGCGCCCCCGTCGACCAGGGCGCCCCCAGGAGTGCTATAAAAGGGGTCTCGACCCCTCTGCTTGAAACACACTTCCTAACTGCGATTCTATTCATTCCGACCGATGACAACGCGCTAAAGACGAGGCTTTGCGATCGGGAGGCTCCAGGAGGAAGTGCGCGGCACTTCGGAGGTCCAGATCGGCCGAGCTTCACATTTTTGCTTGGTTTGCAATTAATTACAGTATTTATTTTTCTTTATTATTGCTTGTAATATTGCACTGTAAATCGGGTTTCTCCACCTCCGGAAATTTCGGAAAGGAGACTATTAGTGGACTCAACGCCGAGTACATAGGCCTTGGACGTACTGACCCTGGGGGGTTGGGAACCAAGTAAATAAACCTGCCGTGTCCCCTGTTTTGCTTTCTTTTATTTTATTTTTATGTTTCCGCTGCACTAACGCTCTGAGTCCAGAAGTCTTACGAAGTTCTCCGAAAGGTTTTTGACGGTCGATATTCACCCCCCCCTCTATCGACGGCACCGGTCCAACATTTTTGGTATTAGAGCGAGGTTTGCGAGTTCCTTTGGGATATGTGGATTTTTATGATGTTGTTTTTGGTGCGTCAGTTCGGCCAAGTTTTGCGATGTTTTGGTGTCTATGGGTTTTACGGAGTTGTTTTACGAGGTCAATCTGTATGTTACAGATTTGTTTAGTTTTGCGGAGTCTTTTTCTTGAGGGTTGACGAAGTTGTTTTTTCGAGGTCTATCTATACTTTACAGATTTATTTTCGGAGTCATTTTCTGGTTATGGTTGTGTTTTGGGACTTGGCAGCGATGGACTTCTCTAGGCGACAAGAGGTATATCACTTTGTAGTTCTCCTACCTTTTTGTATTCATTATCTAGTTGGTCATTTAGTTATTTGGGTCATTACACATATATGATGTAGAGATGTCCAGATGTGAGAATATAGATGCATATGACATGACCTAGAATAAGGTGGACTTTTAAACGTGAGGTGGTTATAGTCATCTACCTCAGTTGAAGCCTATTGCGAAGATCTTGGTTATTGCAAAGATCTTGGTTGAATGAACTGAAGAAGAGAGATCTGATTCTGTAAGTGATATAATTTTACAAAAGAGAAGCATTGCAATAGGATTTATAGTAGAATCATATTATGCAATAGCATTAGCATTGCAATAACTTCTGCTCCAAAAAGGAAAAAAACGAGAATAAGCAAATTGCTAAGATAAATGTTTCAACAAATCAAAGTTAAATACTGATTAGTGTTTGTTTTAGTTCACAAGTAGATATATATCCAGTTATTGATTTATGGATTGATAACAATGACATTTTGCACATCAAATTGTAAGATCTAATGGTAATGCTGAAACCTATTGTAATTAATATAAGACTAAATTAAATGCCAAAAACAATAAATCCAATTAAACATAAGCAATCAACTATTAAATACCATCAGAGTCAAATGGATGTGTAATAATCAAATGGAAGAAAAATAAAATTAGTAATTAAGATGGCATTAATCTATTAGAAAATTGGCCCAAATAAAGTAGCGAAAGTAACTATATATACTATACATTTCACTTTCATATCACTCTGTAGAAACTCCAAGAAAGAAAAAAAAATTCAAACTACATTGAAGGATATCAACTGTTATAGTTTTAGTGCCCATTAGGACTTTAGTAGCTAAATTTCGGTGTACCTCGGTCTCTTGGTGTCATTCTTAATTGGCAATCAACACCAAGAAATTGAGATTCTTATACTGTTTTTTTTATAGAGTTTCAAAATATAAGGAGAGCTTGTATTCATATTAATCTTCTTCACTTCCTTTCTCTTCACACATTGTATCTCAGTGGTAACATGGCAACAAATCAACATCCAAATGTAATCTCTCCCTTGCCACCACCATCGCTGGAGGGACTTCCAAGTGTATCAGCTCTATTTCTTGCACCATCACCTGCTTTGCAATCGAACCAAATGGTTGGCAATGACCATTCCTCTAGAGTTACTGCAGCAGTTGCAGAAAGTGCATCCCGAAGAGACAAGAAAATGGATAGTAGTTTGCTGTTTTGGTGAGGTTTTACTAGGGTTGTTGAGGTGGACATGGGTTGATAGGAACTTGATTCTTGGAAGAATTGAGTTTGGTTAATCATATTTAGAATTGGGAGTTTAACCTAATTATGATGATTAGGTTAGGAAGTAAAACGTTGTTGTAGATCAGTTGTGCCTAGCATATTAGTCTTCAGTTTACTAGCCTCAGCAAATAGTCGAAGCTACAAGTTATCAGACTCAGCAGACGGTGGGAGCTCCAGTACATCAGACTATGCAGCCAGCAGCAATTCAGATGATTCAGCCACTGTCTTTTCAGACGATGCCACCATCAGTTCCAGAGATGGACCGGGTTTACACCGTCACCAGAGAGAAGACACCGCAGGTCGATGGATCGATTTTCCAAGATATTAAAGAGCTATAGGGTATCTACGTGTAGGTCACTGCTTGTAACTGGATAGCTACTGTTAGAGAGATATTGGGCATTCTCCAATATGGTAGATAACGCATTTGACTTGCAATCAGGGTTGAGGTTGGCCATGAGAGACGCGGACCCATAGAGTTCTCCGTGAGCGATCATGTAGTTTTACGAGTGTCACCCACGAAAGGGGTGAAGAGGTTTGGGTGGTGAGGTAAGCTAGTTCCGCGCTACATTGGACCGTTTTAGATTATGGAGCGGAGTGGAGCAAAAGTTGCTAGTCTAGCTCAGTTGGTAGAGCGCAAGATCTGACTCATGTTTTATCAGGGGTGTCGATCACTCTCCAGCTAGATGCAACCTACGAGGAGGTAGCTATGCGGATTCTAGACCGCAAGAAGTATCGGTTGAGGAACAGGACAGTTCGGTTGGTCAAAGTTAGTTGACAACATCACTCTGATGAGGAAGCTATTTGGAAGCTCGAGAAGACGATCAGAGCTCGCTGCCCTTATCTACTTACTTGAGGTGCGTGTGGTTGGGTTTTATTCAGTATTTTATATTATATCTGTGTTGTTGATACATGTTGTGATGACTAGTATCTGTTGTGGTTTGTTAGCTAAATTTGGGGACCAAATTTTTGTTAGTGGGGGAGAATGTTAAATAGCGGATTTTTAAAGGGTTTAAAAGGTAATTTTTAAAATAAAGGGCCTAGTTGTGAATAGCGAAAGTTGGAGGGCCTTTTTGCAAAAAGGCCAAAACTTGTATAAAATCCTAAAAGCCCTAAGTTTTTTTTCCCCGATTCCAGTTAAAACCACCTGAACCCTTTCTTTTCTCCCCTACGTGCGAGCGGCGCCGAAAAACCGCACGAGTGGTTCCTTTCCCTCGCGACAGCACCGTCGCCCTGCCTTCTCTACTCCGGCGTCGAGCACGAGCAGAGCGCCGAAGCCCTTGCACGAAGACTTAGCCGACGCCGCGCCTTTTGCTGCCTCTGCTTTGCATCTGTGCCCTAAGCCACCCATCGCCGATGCAGCGTGCCCTAAGCCGTTCCCGAGCACACCGACGTCGAGCCCTAATTTCTCCTTCCTACTCGTCTGCGTACAACAAGTCAACGTGATCCTTCTTTGCCGCGAACCCTAGTCGCGCAAGTTCTTCTTCACGCGATTTTAGCCGACGATCCTCTCCCTCTTGTGCCGAGTCATCAGAATTGGAGAAATATCAAGCAAAGATTGTTGTTGCTCCTTGATCCACTGCAGGCACAACCAAATTTGGGGATCTTTCCATTTTTTGATCTAAGCAGACGATTGAAGCATCAATTGCTCGACAAGTAAGGTTTACTTGTTGATTGAATTGTGAAATGTATGAGTTTGGTTCAACTCAGTGGATTAGATATATTTTATTCTTAGTTATTTAAACTAAGTGTGTTGTTATTAGGATCGTTCTATGGTCAGATAGTTACTGAATTACAGTGTGAGGAGTCTGACTGATTATAAAGCTATTTGTGATCAATGTGTTAGTAGGATTGTTATTAATTGATTGCTGCAGTTGACTTGGTGAGTAGTGTTTTAGGTATGTTGATACATTCTTTAAGAGGAGCGTTGTATATGGATTTTCTGAGGTTTAGTTAGAGTACAGAGAAGTGTAGTAGATTAAGTGAGATGCTAAGTTATACTTGGTATTGGTGTGTTAATTTGGTTGAAAGATGAGTTGCGATGTCTTGGGTAATATTTATGTTATTAAGTTGGAAATGTTTACTTTTTGTTCTATATTGTGTCGTGAACACTTGATTTAGTTCGGTAACTAGGAGGTTCTAGACTTTGGGGAATGTATGTTGTAATTAGGATGTATCCTAATCGTGTTTAGTATTTTATTTGGTGTAGCTTAACTTTACCCCATGACACAGGACCCTGACTTTGGATTCGGACTCATTCAGTTGATCGTACAAGGTTCTCGTTTACGGACTTCTATAATTAAAAGGCGGGTACTTCTCCTTTGTACTCGAGTAGTTTTCTTTACCTTAAAATCATGACTATATTATGTCTGATAGGTTGCTTGACCTTGTTCTTTATCGTTTGTTATTTAAACATCGCCGTTGAGACTTATTCTTCGTTGATCTTCGAGTATTCCCAAATTCGTATCTGTACAGTCCTCTATTGGTTTTCCGTTCTGTAAAGTGCCACTTGTACGCGAGCACTTAGAAGTCCATTAAACACAGATAGGTTTATTTGGCATTAGAAATACCCTACCTAGTAGTGTAGGTGCATAATCGTTGGTTTTCGATTTCTGGATGGTTGTATTAATGCATTGTATACTTGTTGGATTTTGTTGCATCGTTGTTTCTTCGGTTGTTTGTGCATCGTATAGCATGCACCATACTTGCACGTTACATACTAACGACTGTTGGGCTTACATTTGGTTAAGCCGTCGTTAGTCATATTGTTGCTCGATTCACTCAACCACTTGTTGTCGTGGTAGATATTAGAGTGCGAGCACCTGTCCTGTTATGCCAAACAGTGACACCCTCACCGTTGTTTTTAGAGGGATGAGTTGTTGGTGGCTCACCCTCATCGTTGTTTTTAGAGGGATATTGTAGTTGTATAGCTCCGCCGATGTACCGGGGTTTGGAGTGTAGACTCCCCAGCATCCTGCCCACTCAACCACGCCTTATGTGGTATTTATTGTTTGGAGTGCGTACAGTTGTCACAGCCCTACCCACTCGGTCACACAGATGGGATGTGTTGACGGCTTGACTGGCGTCAGGGGTGACACATGTCATTGCATCATGTGCATACGTATTTCGTTTATGCATTTTCTTGTGATTGTTGCATTTATATGAGCTATGGTTGTTGCACTTGATTGACATGCATGTATTTCTTAGTTCTATTGTTATATTCTGTTTTATATCAGTTGTTATTCGGTTTTATATCTTGTTGTTTTTATATATGTTATGCATGTTTAGGAAATCTTATATTCCTTATGGACTGTACCATGTTGGTTCTATACTTATCTTACCTTTTGCTATGTCATGCTTATTGTCTACTTATATACCCGCAGAGTCCGCCCGGACTCACCACCCCTTCTTTCCCTTTTTGTTTCAGATAGCAGGTAATTACGTTTCTTGGAGCCAGGAGAGGATCCAGTTGTCAGTCTCCGGAGTTGAGTTATTTTCCGAGATTGGGTTTCGTTTGTTTTATTTCAGTGTGGAGTTCAGTTTTTCACATTTTATTTGTTTATCGATTTAGCGGACGGATTTTGTTATTATTGTTTCGGAGACATTTGAGTTCTCTTTTGAGTTATGGTTTTCTTTCATATTTAAGGTGGCTAAGCCACCCATTATCTTTTATTCTAATATAAACTGCGTGGTTGTGTTTACTTTCTATAATGTGATGCTAGCCGCATGTGGCTAAGCTTTTATGGTGAGNTGGAAACTTTCCAATTTTGGAAATTTTTTATTTTAGAAATTTTCCAATTTTGGAAATATGTAAGTTTTCTTTGTACCAGAAACTTACAATTACTCTGAAAACCTATTATGAAATCTCGTAATTTTGGGCACTTTCTTTCTAGAAAGTCTAGACAAATTTATGGACAATTAATTGACAATTAAATTTGAATTGGTTTTTAAATTATCAACAAAATTCTTTATTTTGGATTGAGCCTCGGGGAGCCGTCCAATTTAAAGTTAGTTGTTGTGATTTAATTTCCCAATTTTAAATGAAATTGTCATGTTTAATTTGGTTATGCTTCCGAAGCGGACCAAATTGAATTTACGACAAATTTCTTTTCTTTGGGTATCTGAGCCTCGGGGAGCCACCCTTAGAAAACAATTTGTTGTAATTAATTAAATCCATGAATAAAATATGTTTTAAGAGGTGATGCTCTTACATATTGTTGTCTCCAAAATTAATTAGGAAAATGGTTTCCTATAGAGTTTTCTTAAAAGAGTTTTTCATGAAAATAATATGTGGTTAAATTAAGGACTCATGTCTCTTAATTTAATAAGATTTGATTTAGATAAATCAAAGTCTTAAACATATTATTTCCGAAATTGATTATGACAATTTAGGAAATTGTTTCCCAAAACAATTCCTTTAATAAAGTATGAAATTAGAATTAGGAAATCCGGTTCCTAATTCAATTCATGGGACTTGATAAATTAAGTCACATACATACTTTATTAAGGAAATCGTTAGTCATGACATAATTATATGTCATAAATGTGCTTAGAAAAGAAAGGATGAGACCCAAAACCCCTTACAAAATATTAAGGCCAACAAGAGAAAATTAACTAATTTGGTTTAAGTCTTATCATGAATTGGTTCAGTACAGTAAAATCATGCAAATATTTTCCATTATGAAAGTTATTTCCGTTATGCAATTTAATTTCTGTTCTAATTATCATTTTGATATATGACAAAGGGGGAGAGATAAGAAAGGAGAGAATTTAAATTTTTTTTTAAATTTTTTTTGTAGAATATTTTTCTCTCAAAATTTCAAAATCTATCATTTATTCAAAAAGTACTTAACTAAGCTTTTCTAAAGTACTAAGTTTTTCAAAGTATTAAAGCACTAAGTTTTTCTTACTTAAGTTTTTCAAAGTACTTAAGCTTTTCAAAACTTTCTTAGTACTTAAGCTTGTCAAAAATTTTCTCACTTAAGCTTTTCAAAGTACTTAAGCTTTTCAAAACTTTCCTAGTACTTAAGCTTGTCAAAATTTTCTCACTTAAGCTTTTCAAAGTACTTAAACTTTTCAAAACTTTCCTAGTACTTAAGCTTGTTAAAAAAATTTTTTTTAGCTTGTCAAAACTTTTTAAAGTACTTAAACTTTTCAAAACTTTTCAAAAGTACTTAAGTTTTCTTGGAAAAACTTAAGTACTTAGGTTTGTGTTAACTTCACAAAGTACTTTAAAACTTAGAGTTTTTCAAAACTTTTTTGAAGTACCATAAACTTAAAACTTTCAATTTGTTGGTACTCAAACTAAAGTTTGAAAATCCTTCTTAAACTTAAGTTTTCAAAGTTGTCTAAATAAACTTAAGCTTTCAAAATTTACTAAGTAGTTGAACTCAAAAATTCTCTACAAGTATAATTTTTTTAAAAAAATTTTCTAAGTAAAAATCCAAACTTTAAACTTAGAACTTAGTGTCGAAAATCCCACGAATTTTTTGAAAAATCTAGGGGGAGATTCCTTCCAGGGGGAGGGAACAAAAGGTAATTTGTATATGCCTTGATTAAACTTAACTTTTTGAACCAGGGTTGCCATAAATCAAAAAGGGGGAGATTGTTGGTGCAGAAAGCACCCAAGTCGAACCTGAGTTTTGATAATGGTAACAGGGCTCAAAAGTTAAGTCTTACTTGCTATCTAACATGTCACTCTAGTGTGCAGGGTAAAAAGCCCTAGTGAAGGACTACTAGGCACTGGCGAAGGAATGCCAGGGTAAAAAGCCCTAGCGAAGGACTGCTAGGCACTGGCGAAGGAATGCCAGGGAAAAAAGCCCTAGCGAAGGACTGCTAGGCACTGGCGAAGGAATGCCAGGGTACTGAAGCCCTAGCGATGGACTGCTAGGCGCCAGGCGAAGGACAGCTTGGGACTGAAGCCCTATCGAAGGAATGCTAGGCACCGGGCGAAGGACAGCTCGGTATCCAAGACCTGGCAAAGGGCCGCCAGGCAAAAGTCCAACCAGAGGAGCGGTTGGCATCAGGTACATTCTCCCGAGAGGAGTAGGTGAGGACACGTTCCCCGTCGAGGGAACAATAGGCGTCGGTTCGACCTAGGGCTCCATTTTGGAGGCCCAAAGTCAGAACCAAGACAGCTAAGGTTGTATAAACTAACATCTTATTATTTTATGGTGTTTTGGACTAACCCTGGATGCAGGACCGAAGGAACGAGTGTCTGCAGCTCAGAGAGCCTCAAAGGGATGAGGCAACAGCTGACCAGGGCACCCGGAGTGTCCCGGGCGCCCCCAAGGTGAACACAAAACACACAAAACAAAGACAGGCTTCGACAGCTCATCTCCCGGGCGCCCCCGTGCTCCCGGGCGCCCCCGCTGCTCCCGGGCGCCCCCAGCGCTCCGGGCGCCCCCAGGTAAAGCTACCGAAGCAGCTCCAGCGAAGCCAAGAGGATGAGATTTTGACCCGGTCAATGTGGGCGCCCCCAGCATTTCGGGCGCCCCGGTCAAAGCTTGATCCCGAGATTGAAGGGATCAGAAGCTGACCGAGACAGAGGCGGATCGACCGACACGTGGGGGGGGCACCCCCGACGTTCCGGGCGCCCCTAGGGCCTATAAAAGGGCCCTCGACCCCAAGGCTTCCAACAAAGAATTCATTCAACGCTTCTACGCTCTTCTGCTCTCTCGCTCTGCTCCGGAAACCTCCCGACTCGAGACTCAAGCGCCGACGACGTCCCGCTGCTCCGAAAAAGACAACCTACATCGGACGTCGGTAAAAGAAGAATTTTCGTTTTAAAAGTTTACTTTGCTATAATTGTAATTCAATATTGTAAACTGATTTGTGAACTTATAGAATTGCCCGCAGAAAACGGTCAACGACCGTGGGCCTTGGAGTAGGAGTCAACCTAGGCTCCGAACCAAGTAAAACTATCTGTGTTTGTGTATTTTTGTTTTTAATCTCCGCTACGCATTCTCTTTTTAAATCTGAACGTTTTCCGATATTCACCCCCCCTCTATCGGCTCTCTCGATCCAACACATAGGAGCCGATGATCATCAGTATGCAACAATGCAAGGATGGTACATGACCCGAACCCATACAACACCCACCAAGTCCTCATCTATCACCTCAATGTGCTAGGTATAAGTCTGAATCCTATATCATGGGATACAAGTATCCTACTAGGTATACTAATAAAATAACCAGTGATCTATCAATGTCAAAATGCAAGAGGGAACGTATCACTACATCTATGCACAAATATATACACACATAGCGACTACTGAGACTGTATGAAGCAAAAAGGGAGGTAACCTCAAAGATATGCAACAGATATCAAATACAGGAATACTAAGGCAGATATAGCATATAAACTTACTGTTATCTATAACAAACCATGCATAGCAATATGACAATATCTAAAAGATAAGTCAAAGTACCCGCCTCAATCGTAAGATGCTCGTATCAGAAAGAACCCCTCATCCAATAATCAGCAATCAATCAGTATCCTATATCAAGGACATAGTTTTAGCTATCATAATAATTATTAAATAGCTAAACCAATTCCTACACCGTATTAGGATTAACTTAACTCTCGTATTTCATTTAATTAATCTAATTAAATGATTATCCCTTTCTAGATTGGGGTCCGGTTTCAAGTTTATGTTTAACCCCATGGTCACCTTAAATAAAACTAACCCATAACCTAGTTAGCTCTAAGGTCTAAGGTGTACATGGCAAGATACCTAACAAATACCAAGCTAACCTTTCACCCAATCACAGTTCACATATCAAGCTATCACTTGATCTAGAATTCCAACTTAGGTCTATCACCCTACCTCACGACAGGAGATTAGAGATCCAAAAGAGTTTAACCCCTCACCGAATCCACCCAAACAAGATTGCTATCAAGCTAAAATTCAACTAAACCACACTACCCATTCATCCACAAAAACAAATTGAATCATAGTCATAATTAATCCATCAACAAATTACATCTACAGATCTGATCCAATACTTCAATTCACATGGAGCCCTCACGGTAGAACAAGAAATTTCAACAAAACTCTACGCCAATCAACCCATTTTGTTGGGACCGGGTGCATGTTGACATGGATGCGGGTTCGTAATTTTAAAATTTAATTATGTGCAGCGGAAGATTTAGCATAAATAATTTCTCAAATTATTTAACCACACATCTAGCATGCATCCTTATGTTGTGTAGACATGATCATATATTTAAAATTTTGCAGAAACGTAAACTAATTTACTTGTTACCTCGCGTAACTCGAAGAAAGGGACGAGATCCAACCGTAAGCGTCCCTTAGAAGCTCCGCCTCTATTCACGTCCACGCCGAGTTTTCTTCGGGATGACTTCGCAAAGCCACGAGTTTCGTGCCGACAAGAACTACTAGATTCTCCAAAGGCATGACAAGAATACCGAGAGAGAGATGGAAAGACAACCCACCAAACGAAGAACGGAATCAAGATTCCGAGAGGAAGGAAGGAGTTGCGCCCCCTTCTTCTTCTTCTTCGGCAGCTGCTTGGTGGTGGCTGAAGCTCACGGCAAAAGGGGTTCTTCTTTTAGGGCCGGCGGCACTAGAGGAGGGAGAGGGAGAGAAGGAGAGAGAGAGAGGGCTTATTTCTAGATCTCTTAGATTGAATTCCAAGCCTTGCCTTGGTTCCTTTATATAGTAGCCTCTCAACTGCCAAGTCTCCTTTTTATGGAATAAATTTTCATAAGAAATTTATCATATAAATTTTTCTATGATTTATTCCATCATGCCAAGTTTTTATCATAATTTAATTTATAATAAAAATAACCATGTCTCCCTTTTCTTATGGAATAAATTTTCACAAGAAATTTATTATATAAATTTTTCTTATCATGAAAAAATCAATTCATAATTGATTTTATAAAATAAAATAAACTATTCAAAGTTTATTTTAATTTCCATGAAAATACTAAACCAAACATCGGTTTATAAAATTTATATTATACATAATTTTATAAAACAAATCACACTTGGTTTATTTTATAACTTGAACCAAATAATTTGGTTCTCCCTTTTAATGTGGCCGACCAAACAAAGAGGGTAGGGACCCTCTTTGGCCGGCCAAACCCAAGCCAAGATCATATGAATTAAACTCATTTAATTCGTCCAATAAGCCTTCAAAAGACTTAGCCATTTTATGCTTCCGATGCGTCTCTGAAAAATTCAGATTCGACTTATCTCTCTTGATTGGAAAATCCAATTTTCAACTCGTTTTAAATCCCTCAGATTACTCGTAGTGTGTGTGACTAAATAGACTTTCGATTTATGTTGGCCGTCTATAATTAACCAATTATAGAACGATCATGAGTGACACCTAGTAGTACATCATGATCCCCAATTAATCGAAAGATCAACGGTTGACCTTAGAAACAATTCTGAAACCCTTCAGCAGCTATAATGAATCGTGCCCCATTCCCTTCACCATCTTATACCCACTTGGTTCAGGACACGGTCTATGTGTGTCAGTCCCCACTAGGCTGACTACGTCACACCTAGCCCAAGTAATGTTTTTCTCGTCATACAGATTCTAATTACTCTCATGTATCTGAGAGATTCATACTCTGAACATGTGATGCTCTGGCCAGAGGCTTCGAGTAACAATCCGATGATAGGCCTTGGGTATACATCTCCTCGCAAGGAGTGGTGAATCCTTTGTAGGCTGTTCAAATATCTTCGGACACTTCGTCTTATACCCAACCATCCTGGGTCCACACCTCCGTGGAGATGCTTGCTTAAGATGTCAAAGTATAAGTCTTCATGACCAAGATAACATGAACACCGCAAGTCAAAGGAACATCGCACTTAAGCTACAGTAAGAACTTCATTGACATATCTATATGTAGATTACCATATGAAGTTTTACAGCCAGTCACTCCAATGAACTAGTTCCCTTAACTAGCATTCATGTTTATCTCCGGACATCCCAATGTCACCAGCCAGTGAGAATCAGCTGATTAGAGAATAACCCATGCTAGTCTCAACAGAATTGATAGTGTCCGTATTTATCAATTCATCGACTAGGGACAATTTTAATACTTCACAATTGCACATGTAGAGATAATCACTAGTTGTGAATTCATCACAAATTCTCTCATGCTGTGAATTGTATTGCGGACATTCAGTAAATGAGTTTAAGATCTCAATCAAATACATAAACATGTATACTCAAATAGTGAATATTCATTTATTAAAATAAATGATTACAATCATAAGGCGATTGCCTTAGGACACTTCTCTCATATCACTAACACATTTAAAGTTAGGTTTTCAACCACATAGATCGACTGAATGGGGAAACAAAAGTAGATAGGCGATCAATGAGCAATTACCTGCTGGGAAGCCTCTCGGTAGCAGATTGGAAGAAACCAGAATCCTAGAAGATGAAGAATCCACACGGCATGTGCTAAAAACTGCCGTCGACGAACTGTCTCTAGGGATCCCTCGGCTTCACGTGAAGAAGAGCAGTAAAGGTCCAAAAATAGTCGGCGACCCTCGATCTCAATCGCAGGGAACGTAGAGGAGAGGAAAATGGATCAAACTCCACGCGATCGGAGGAGAACAAACCGGCGCTTGGTTGCGGCTAGGGCACTCAATGAGAGAAGAAAACGGAAGAGGAAGAAGGAATCGGCGCCTGCGGGTCTTGGCTTTGGCTGCGCTGTGCTTGGGCAGGAGAGGGGAGAGGAGGAAGGAGGTAGCGGCGGCTGCTGGCTGCGGGTTAGGGCTCGGGATGAGGAGAAGTTATAATAAAAGGGGAAGGGGTCTTTGCAGAAAAGCCCCTCCATTCTCCCAAATTCAAATCTTAACATTAGAGTAAGATTTTTAGCCGTTTTAACCCTCCAAATTATTGTATTCCATATCACACCCCTAAGTTTAGATTATTTATCCTTTCATAAGTTAAGAGTTTACCCGAAACACTTGATAAATTTAAAATTTTTACAATAAAGCCCTTTGGGGCTCCTCCCGTAGGGCCGGAAACCCTAGACTCCATCCGGAAAAATCCTGAAAAATTTTCCGGCCTGGATTTTCGAATTGCCGTATTTTACAGAATCACTTTGTAATGTATAAAAACTGTAGGCTTCAGATGACATTAGAAAAAAACTACATTGGTGCAATGTTTTAGGACACTTTAAACAATTTTTTGAAACATTTTAAATTTTAAATGATCGACACATTGCGAAGATCAAAGAGTCGCCCTTCAGTGTTTTCTTGGACATACAAGAATTGCAGCATATCTATGGAATTTTGGTTAATATATTCGAAAGTTAGGATTTAATCTCACAAGTTTTTAAATTCTCAGGTAATAGTTTTGGTTATGAATTGTAAACAATATCTATAGTAAGATAAAATAGTGATAAAGATGGCCTGAAATGATTTAATTTTGATACATTTCACACATTTCATTTCAGGCCTACCGAGGGCCTGAAGTGATTTCACTTCAGGCCCATGTTGGGCCTGAAATGAAATCACTTCAGGCCCACGTTGGGCCTGAAATGAAATCATTTCAGGCCTAAAATGAAATCATTTCAGGCCTAACGTGGGCCTAAAGTGAAAAAATTTTAGGCCCAAAGTGAAATCATTTGAAGGGTATAATCTTGATGATAACTAAATATTTGAAATGTTTCAGG
>JAGFNQ010000197.1:482008-526657 GCA_024364735.1 Boesenbergia rotunda
ACAATGCACGATGCAAAGTATGCACATGGTGCAATGACATGTGTCACCCCTGACACCAGACAGATCATCGTACACCTGTCATGGGGACGTCTGAACGGGTAGGGCTCTGACAACTGTACACCCTGCCATCACTACTCCTGAGTGACCGGGTGGACAGGATGCTGGCGAGGGACCACCCCTCTACCCCAAGCAATGGGGGAGCTCCGCTCTCATCTCCTCGTGGCTCAGTACGAGAAGGGACCCCTGCTTGCTACCACGCCCGCGCTCACCCTCCTCATAGTGGCCGAACGGAGCAATACAGAGCAAATGCACACATCTACGGTATCCATTAACCCATGAGTGGCCGTGTGTGCATGTCATGTACCGGAAGACGATTAGGCTTAACCACAAGGGAGTCGCTGATCGCCGGCATGCAACAGTGCAATGATGGTGTATGATAGATACACATACATAATAACTCAGGGATAACTAACAAGTATCCAGGACAGTCATAATAACTCAGGGATAACTAACAAGTATCCAGAACTGGCATAATAACTCAGGGATAACTAACATGTATCCAGAACATGCATAATAACTCAGGGATAACTAACAAGTATCCAGAACAGGCATAATAACTCAGGGATAACTAACATGTATCCAGAACATGCATAATAACTCAGGGATAACTAACAAGTATCCAGAACATGCATAATAACTCAGAGATAACTAACACGTATCCAGAACAGACATAATAACTCAGGGATAACTAACATGTATCCAGAACATGCATAATAACTCAGGGATAACTAACATGTATCCAGAACATGCATAATAACTCAGGGATAACTAACAAGTATCCAAGACATGCATAATAACTCAGGGATAACTAACAAGTATCCAAGACATGCATAATAACTCAGGGCTAGCGTATAATCTTACTGCTATCTATAACCAACCATGCATAGCAATATGACAATATCTAAAAGATAAGTCAAAGGGTACCCGCCTCCAAGTAAGTGAAGTCCGTGTCAGAAAGAGCTCCCTCGTCCAATAATCAGCAATCAATCAGTGTCCTGTATCAAGGACATAGTTTTAGCTATCACAATAGTTATTAAGCAGCTAAACCAATTCCTACACCGTTTTAGGATTAACATAACCCTTTCATCCAATAACCCCCATCAAAAATCTAACATAGTAGATCAAAATCACCTCACCTCATCCCACTATAAATCTACCCAGAACCCATGAAGACATCGAGTAATAATCCATCACCAAGTCAAAGAGCCAACTCACAACCCACGGCACATGCTCATCCAAAAACCGAACTGAGCAGATTCAGTTTAAAAAGTCCGATCAACAATTACCTAAAGCCAAAACCGAATCAATATTCGCTTCACAATTCATCCATACCATAATCTAAACAATCCATAACCCAATCCATTCAATGATATATTTAACACAAAACCAAACTGTCATAATTCCTCCAAACTGAAACCAATCTATAATCCATACAGATCAGAAAAACATATGACCAAGAGAAAGAAATAGAAAACATAAACGAACTCCTATCACAATTCTGCCCATGAGATGAAACTCACGGCAACCTCCCTCCACAACAACATGATACAAAATCCATACTCATACTAGTCCTCACACTCACGGTCACACCTTAGCTGAGTTCAAATTCAACAATACCCCATCAAGAAACATAACACATTTAAACTTCACAGATCCTTCAAATTCCCACCAACCGAACTCAACTTGATGAATCATTCCAAATCAACAATTTCTTACCTACACGGTGCTGTCGAGAGCCCTCGTTCAGATCCAAGGACCAACCCAGTTCGTGGCACAATGACCCAATCTAACAGGGCACTCTCGGCACAGAATGAAAGATCCAGCAACACTGGAGCAGATTTCAAACCCACGACACGACCATAATCCCTACAAATCCAGGTTTGAAATCAACAACTTCATCTAAAAGGAGTACAGATTCCCTAATCCCTCACCTGAGAATCAATCCTGGTATTTTGGGATCTGTAACCGTTGAGGCCTCCACCCGAAGCTCCAATCGCCCAAACAAGCCCTAGGGCTACGATCTGGCTAAGGTGACGATGTATAGTCCCACCAAGAAGGAAGGAGATCGCTGGCGCGAGACATTGCTTCGATCGCAGAAAGCAGTGGACGACACTCGTGTATATTCGCCAGGTTGAATTGGGCGGAGAAAAAGCGGGATCGTGCGTCGCCGTGGCTAGGGCACGCGGAAGAGGAGAAAACGAAGGAGGAAGGGGCAGCACCTGGCTGTGGCTGCGGCTAGGGTTCGCGAGAAGAGAAGAAACGCGAAGGGGAGGAAGAAGGACAGTCGATCGGGTGGCTGTGGCTGCAACTGCGACTAGGGCTCGGGAAAAGGATGTAATAAAAAGGGGGTCTTTTACAGAAAAACCCCTATATTCTTCCAATTTCTAGCCTTAACATTAGCGTAAGGTTTTTAGCCGTTTTAACCCTCCAAATTATTGTATTCCATATCCCACTCCTAAGTTTAGATTATTTATCCTTTCATAAGTTAAGAGTTTACCCGAAACACTTGATAAGTTTTAAGTTTTTACAATAAAACTCTTTGGGGCTCCTCCCGTAGGGCCCGAAAACCCTAGACTCAATTCGGAAAAATCTCGAAAAATTTTCTGGACTGAATTTTCGAATTGTCGTATTTTACATTCTCCCCCACTAATAAAAATTTGGTCCCCAAATTTCGTTCATCCTCATATGACACCCACTAGCAGCTAAACATGTCTGTACTAATCATAAGTAATCACTTCGTCTGATACCCTAAGATTACACTGCTACGGAGCAACTAAAGTTATCAATCCAAAGGTTATCTGATAACCAGGTTCACCCGAACAATCCTCAGTCCTAAGATCACTGACGCCAAATCTATACTCCGATCCGCGAACATAGAATGTTACATTCATAAGTATCATCCGAGTATCCCAAGTCAATAACATCCTCCCAAGCATCACAAGTCATATATCTGTATATATATATCTTTAACAGACCTTCAAAAAATCACATATAATTTAAAAAATTGTGCCAATATATCGTACCATATGCTGCCATCAATAACAGACTCCCTAAATAATCAACCACAGAAAGATCATTTATTCACCCACTGATCCAACAAAAAGTTATAAATCCAGTAGGACCATATCCCCTAATAGAATCCTCAAAATACAACATATCATAGAGATTCGTCAATCTCAATCCACCTTTCAACACCTATGAGAAAGTCCATGGTGATATCAACCTTATCATCCCGTGAATTAATAGGTCCACGATGGACATATAATAACCGAAAACAGTGGACATCTTTAACCTCCTGCTTAATGTCCAATATCTCAACGAAAGGTAAAGATATAGCTAACTCCACATCCTCCGCACCCTAACGGATCATACATCCCGATGCTCCATCGAGATTATCCAACCATACACACCCAATCTATGAGTCAAGATCCCTCATAGAATAGCGTAGCAACTAGCGAGTCACACCGATCGTTGACTCGTAATCTAATACAGTCCAATTTCAAACCCTCTAAGGTCCTACTCCGTAACAAGGAGCTAGAGACATGCTATCTCTTAGGAGTATCTCCACATACTCATAAAGCAATTCCTTTATTTTCCCACAGGTCATCCTTGATATCATCTAACCAGAGGTGACCTAGTCTTGAAAGTGATTTACCTCCACTCAAATCATAAATACGTAAATACCTTCTTGGTCATTCAGATCAAGTAAAAGAAGTTACCCATAAATGTCAAGCAACTATCTTCACATTTTTCCGTAGTAGCTCAAATCACCCATCAACCTGTGCTTTCTAGGTCAACCATCAAATACAAGTGGTCAGGGGTCAAAGTCCTCAAAGAACAGAATATATCACTCCTCTACTAATCGTAATAATATGTAGCTAATGTTACCCTACTGCATCAATGCAGATCATGTACTCAAAACATGACATCTAGCTTATCTGTCCAGACATACGCAACATAAGAAAAACTTGTAGCTCTATGAGCTACTATGAATTGATCCAATAACATGAGAGAATTTCTAACTATACATAAATATACATGAATAACCACTTGATCCAATGACATGAAAAAAATTTCTAACCATACCTAAATATACAGGAATGGTAGCATGATCCGATAACACGAGATAATTTCTAAATCATACCTAGATATACAGGTATAGTAACATGATCCAATAACATGTGAGAATTTCTAAATCATACCTAGATGTACAGGTATAGTAACATGATTCAATAACAGGTGAGAATTTTCTAACCAATACCTAAATAGGATAAGGGATCCAAAAGATCAGGAGAAATACCTGTCGCCTGAAGAAGTCCCATCGCCAAGTCCCAGACAACCACATCGATAAAACTACTCCGAACAAATCCGGAAAGACTCGTAAAGCCATTAGACACCATAATCCACAAGTCCTCAAGTTATCCGACAACCTGGGCTCTGATACCAAATTAAATTGTCACGCCCCAAGACCCAGGAGCCGCTGATCCAATAGAAAATCGGACAGCACCTCCCCTCTCCGGCGGACAATTTACACATACACAGAACATACCAGACATCACCACGCAGTTTAATTATATATATATGGCCTCAGGCCTCAAAACTAAAACATAAACTGACCATAACACAAAATAAATCATACCTGACTGCGGACCGGTCCGACTTACGACGAAACAACCAATACAAAAACCCCTTAGGGCACACGACAACACTCCCAAGACATATACAAGTCCAATAAGCAAATATAAAAATAGACACTACTAAGTACAAACGAAACTATGCCGTCGCGATGGGTAGGGACTGGCTGTTGGGCTTTTCTGGCGACTCCAAGTATCTCAACCTGAAATAAAAATATATGGCAACGGGGTGAGACCATAACTCAGCGAATACCAAGCAGATATGCATAGTATGTTATAATAACAATAAGCATCTACGTTAATACAGTCTCATATCAACAATATGGAAAAACTAGTACTGGAAATACTGAGGTAGATACATACCAGAATCCAGCCAACCTGAAAAGAGGATAATCAGTACCAAGGGAATATCATTAGACATATAATCTCAAATAACAAGTCTCCAGTATATGCGATGTCAAACAAGTGCAGCAAATAAGTGCAGCAAACAATGCACGATGCAAAGTATGCACATGGTGCAATGACATGTGTCACCCCTGACACCAGACAGATCATCGTACACCTGTCATGGGGACGTCTGAACGGGTAGGGCTCTGACAACTGTACACCCTGCCATCACTGCTCCTGAGTGACCGGGTGGACAGGATGCTGGCGAGGGACCACCCCTTTACCCCAAGCAATGGGGGAGCTCCGCTCTCATCTCCTCGTGGCTCAGTACGAGAAGGGACCCCTGCTTGCTACCACGCCCGCGCTCACCCTCCTCATAGTGGCCGAACGGAGCAATACAGAGCAAATGCACACATCTACGGTATCCACTAACCCATGAGTGGCCGTGTGTGCATGTCATATACCGGAAGACGATTAGGCTCAACCACAAGGGAGTCGCTGATCGCCGGCATGCAACAGTGCAAGGATGGTGTATGATAGATACACATACATAATAACTCAGGGATAACTAACAAGTATCCAGGACAGTCATAATAACTCAGGGATAACTAACAAGTATCCAGAACAGGCATAATAACTCAGGGATAACTAACATGTATCCAGAACATGCATAATAACTCAGGGATAACTAACAAGTATCCAGAACAGGCATAATAACTCAGGGATAACTATCATGTATCCAGAACATGCATAATAACTCAGGGATAACTAACAAGTATCCAGAACATGCATAATAACTCAGGGATAACTAACACGTATCCAGAACAGACATAATAACTCAGGGATAACTAACATGTATCCAGAACATGCATAATAACTCAGGGATAACTAATATGTATCCAGAACATGCATAATAACTCAGGGATAACTAACAAGTATCCAAGACATGCATAATAACTCAGGGATAACTAACAAGTATCCAAGACATGCATAATAACTCAGGGCTAGCGTATAATCTTACTGCTATCTATAACCAACCATGCATAGCAATATGACAATATCTAAAAGATAAGTCAAAGGGTACTCGCCTCCAAGTAAGTGAAGTCCGTGTCAGAAAGAGCTCCCTCGTCCAATAATCAGCAATCAATCAGTGTCCTGTATCAAGGACATAGTTTTAGCTATCACAATAGTTATTAAGCAGCTAAACCAATTCCTACACTGTTTTAGGATTAACATAACCCTTTCATCCAATAACCCCCATCAAAAATCTAACATAGTAGATCAAAATCACCTCACCTCATCCCACTATAAATCTACCCAGAACCCATGAAGACATCGAGTAATAATCCATCACCAAGTCAAAGAGCCAACTCACAACCCACGGCACATGCTCATCCAAAAACCGAACTGAGCAGATTCAGTTTAAAAAGTCCGATCAACAATTACCTAAAGCCAAAACCGAATCAATATTCGCTTCACAATTCATCCATACCATAATCTAAACAATCCATAACTCAATCCATTCAATGATATATTTAACACAAAACCAAACTGTCATAATTCCTCCAAACTGAAACCAATCTATAATCCATACAGATCAGAAAAACATATGACCAAGAGAAAGAAATAGAAAACATAAACGAACTCCTATCACAATTCTGCCCATGAGATGAAACTCACGGCAACCTCCCTCCACAACAACATGATACAAAATCCATACTCATACCAGTCCTCACACTCACGGTCACACCTTAGCTGAGTTCAAATTCAACAATACCCCATTAAGAAACATAACACATTTAAACTTCACAGATCCTTCAAATTCCCACCAACCGAACTCAACTTGATGAATCATTCCAAATCAACAATTTCTTACCTACACGGTGCTGTCGAGAGCCCTCGTTCAGATCCAAGGACCAACCCAGTTCGTGGCACAATGACCCAATCTAACAGGGCACTCTCGGCACAGAATGAAAGATCCAGCAACACTGGAGCAGATTTCAAACCCACGACACGACCATAATCCCTACAAATCCAGGTTTGAAATCAACAACTTCATCTAAAAGGAGTACAGATTCCCTAATCCCTCACCTGAGAATCAATCCTGGTATTTTGGGATCTGTAACCGTTGAGGCCTCCACCCGAAGCTCCAATCGCCCAAACAAGCCCTAGGGCTACGATCTGGCTAAGGTGACGATGTATAGTCCCACCAAGAAGGAAGGAGATCGCTGGCGCGAGACATTGCTTCGATCGCAGAAAAGCAGTGGACGACACTCGTGTATATTCGCCAGGTTGAATTGGGCGGAGAAAAAGCGGGATCGTGCGTCGCCGTGGCTAGGGCACGCGGAAGAGGAGAAAACGAAGGAGGAAGGGGCAGCTCCTGGCTGTGGCTGCGGCTAGGGTTCGCGAGAAGAGAAGAAACGCGAAGGGGAGGAAGAAGGACAGTCGATCGGGTGGCTGTGGCTGCAACTGCGACTAGGGCTCGGGAAAAGGATGTAATAAAAAGGGGGTCTTTTACAGAAAAACCCCTGCATTCTTCCAATTTCAAGCCTTAACATTAGCGTAAAGTTTTTAGCCGTTTTAACCCTCCAAATTATTGTATTCCATATCCCACTCCTAAGTTTAGATTATTTATCCTTTCATAAGTTAAGAGTTTACCCGAAACACTTGATAAGTTTTAAGTTTTTACAATAAAACTCTTTGGGGCTCCTCCCGTAGGGCCCGAAAACCCTAGACTCAATTCGGAAAAATCTCGAAAAATTTTCTGGACTGAATTTTCGAATTGTCGTATTTTACAAAATACATGCTAATAAAGCAAATGTTAGAAACCATATGGAATTCCTAAACAATAACAATTCATTTAGGAAATAATTTATGAAAAACCATAATATCCATAA
Source organism: Boesenbergia rotunda (assembly GCA_024364735.1). NCBI lineage: Eukaryota > Viridiplantae > Streptophyta > Magnoliopsida > Zingiberales > Zingiberaceae > Boesenbergia > Boesenbergia rotunda. Next base: position 489,987 of record JAGFNQ010000197.1, read on the forward strand.
GTTGGCTCTCATACCAATTATTTTCACAATGTCTAGAATTAAAAAAACTATAAAAAAATATCTAGATCCATAATATATAAGATTCTTAATATACTCTCTATCTTTTACTTTTTCTATATATATTTATGATGATGAAAGACATAACATTTATATATATATGGAAATTAGCTCATGATTTCAAAAGTAAATTTCCCTTTAGAGTTGGTTTCTTTTGATAACTCCTAATCACTAAGAAGTTATTTATTTTAGATAACTCCCAATCACAATATATTTGATAATAATAATTTTAACATTGAATAATTTTTAGTAATAACTATTATAAAGCGAGAGGAGAGGAATTTTATATAAATAAAACCTCATGATTTTATTTATCTTTCGAACAAATAATTATCACATTAGACCCTTCTATATTAAAGACAAATCTATAATTCATAATAGATTATTGATAAATAATCTAACAAGTTAAACATAGGGTTATGATTTGGCATTGACAGAGCAAATAATTCAACACTTTTATACAAGAATCTAATAGATAAGAGATTTTCATGCACTTCGTAAAGATAAATAAAATTAATTAGAATTAACATGCAACTCATATAATTATTAGCAAACCATTTATAAAATCTTTTAGTCAGATGACTAAGTTGTTACAAGGAGCCAAACTATGCTATTATTTATATTCATTATCCATCTCCAATGTCCTTCGGAGTCTCATCACAAACACATGCATATCTCGACCTAATTCAAGGCAAAGACTATCAAAGGCATGAATCGTTGGTGCTTCTGGGCGTTATGTATGCAAGCATAGGTTCAAGCTTAAGGTTTGTGAGCTGAACAGTGGCAACATTAGCCTCTTCTCCTTCCTTAAGCCTCCACTCGAACTCCTGCACTAAACGCCCGATGGTAGTGCATGCAATCAACGATGCCTGCAGAGATCCGGCACAAATCCTCTTTCCAGCTCCAAATGCCATTGTCTTGTACATGTCCATTTGCTCATATTTGCTGCCTATGAACCTCTCAGGCCTCCATTCATCAGGTTCATCCCATTGCGTCTTGTCCATATTGCATCCGTAGAGATTGATGGCAATCTGTGGTTTGGTAGTGTTATGAAGAGCACTGTTGAATGATAAAGCAAAGCGATAATTTAAAGGATTCATAAGGGAATTTTCATCACCTCAGATCCCGCAAGGATGTTGAATCCTCCGATCTGGGTATCTTCATGGGCATATCGGAGAGGTACTATAGGAACAGGTGAATGGCGTCTTAGGGTCTCATGGAACACACAGTTCAAGTAGGGCATCCGAGACAAATGATCATCGGTGACCTTTTCCGATCCGCATACTTGTTGAATTTCTTGGTAAAGACGTTCCTGTAGAGAATTAGTCTCGTGATTAAGTGCTAGTCATTCATACATTTTGTGAAAAATTTAAAAAAATAATAATAATTGGGGACATGCATGATTCTTCACAACCTGTTTATTTGGATTCATAGATAGTTCAAACATAGCCCATTCTGTTGTGACTAAAGTTGTATCGGATGCCTCAATTATTGCTTCCCATACTAATGACATTATCTCTTCGTCAGTCAAAGTGCTCTGCGACAACAGAAAGTCCAAATAGCAGCTTATCTCCTACAGTTTGAAAATTCAGATTCTGTGACATTTGATTTAAAAAAAAAATAGTCAAAAAAAAAAATCTCTACAAAATAGAAATAGATGAGCAGGACCTCTTTGGATTGTTTCATGTTCTTTCTTTTTGTAATCAGAACCTGCATCACCGCCGCCCTGCGCATGAGCATGCTCTTCAGCTTAATTTCAAAGGTTCGATTAGGGACCCATCTCAAGTAAGGGAAAAAGTCCCTCCAGTCCACCTCTATGGCACCCATCATAGGGTCTGTTACCAACACATTGAATATTTCTTCCTTTGAAAGTTCCTTCCCAAGTTCCTCTACATATATGGATTCTGGTTCCAGGTTCAAAGCCTGCAAAATATTTGGTTAATATAGCAAAGACTTTTCTCTTATACTTAAGATATAGCATATCCAATGCGAATACCAAAGTAGTAGACACACCGAGAGATATGAGAGAGATGCGGCAGCTAATCAGAGTAGAGTGAAAATGGTTCGAGATTGGTTTGCAGAAATTCCATTACTATTACTTTTGCACGGACACATTTCAATTTTCGATTGGTTTGCAGTGATATTGCCCTCAAAATTGTAAATAAGACGCCCATACTCTTAAAACCAAGAACGTTCATTACAATCATAAATTCATAAATATGTTCTTAGTAACCGGATACTATTTGAACACTTTCAATCTTACTACGGGCTTGGAATTCTCATACTCTTACGAATAAGAATAAATTACTAGCACAGCATTCATAAATATAATAGTAGTGACCAGTGACTGCACAGGTTACATCAGAAATGCATAGGCCTTTTACATTTCTCAAAATAAAAAACGAACCAAATGGACTTACTTGCTTCATGGCTAATCGGAATAACTCAGCCTGAAATGGCTTTCTGAGGTTTACCACATCATTAGGGTTATCTTTCAAATCCGAATACAGAAGTTTTACCACATTATTAATCAGTGACTCCCTGATACGACAGTTTTGCTTCTGAAGTTTGATAAAATAAAAAGTTAAGAGCGCGTTGCTACTAAACAAAGAATTAGAAATTATCCTTTGATAATTTTGACTTGTATACCTGAGCATTTGCGCCTAACAAACTAGTCATTATGTAGCGTTTCACCATTTTGTGGAACTCTCCATAGTCACTCATAGCGACCATACATTTATTAGAAGTGAGCAATGTCAATGCCTTCGACAATTTCCGATTTGAGATGGATGAATATTTTGCCACCATTGCCTGAGAAAATTCATAAAACAGGTCAGGAGTACCACAACTGACCAGAAGAAACAAACTTAGTTAAACACGGAAGAAAAAACTAAGAAAGGCAAGCTTTTATAAATTGTGCCCTTTTGATGCATGCAGGCATATCCATATCTAGGACCCAAATCCCTTTTATCAGTAAGACATATTGTCAACGTTAACCTTACCTGACATTCCGGGGAAATGTAAATGTCATTAATCAGTGCCTCACCATTCCTAGCTATAGGAGTAATATATCTGCATATCCTCAGTACCAAATGCATCAATAATCAAAATCTATTCTTATGAAATTGACCATTCGTATATTCTCTTGTGCTCAGTAGCATCCTCCAAATGGGGCGCAAACCCTGGGACGCTAGGCTTCTAGACCGTCCACTACGAACGCTTCCCGATTTACCCTGCGGCCGTGGAAAACTTCCGTAAGGCCGGGCCGGTCGCCCGAGGTTGGAAAAACCTCGTTAATCATCTTGTGCTCAGTAGCATACATCTTGAAATCACTTAAATGCTGACTAAAATCTCTCAAATTAGTTTGATTTTATTGCTTTGACATTCCTTATGTCTACACATTTGACATCAATATTAATTAGATTTAATCCTAGTTTTCTCCAACTAGGCACACAATATAATTATGATAGGCTTGAAAATATTGGTAAGGATCACAAATCTTTCTATTACAATTTGACCATGGAACAAAAAAGCACTAGAACTCCTAGTAACAATTTTTAATCATAGGTGGACCATCATTACTAATCAAGACATACCAACAAGATTGAAGTGGGTATGCACGACATGGAGAAAATACAAAAATAATTGAGCAAACGTTGTGTCAATTTCTTTTCAGTGTCAAAAAAAAGGAAAAAAAAAAGGCTCGGAGCTAAGAAATTATTAGTTAGATGAGTAAATAAACATGCCATTTTTTCACCTTTTATTACTTAGATTAGCTAAACATCATAAGGAATAAGATTGTTAGATAACTTGATGAATCTTACCAAGAGCTAACCCAAAAGAGAGTTAATACACAATATTTAATCACAAACAATTTTGTACCATTATTTTGAAACTTCTGGAAAATCAATTTTTCATGATTGCCTCGAAGGACGACTTTTACCAGACGATCTACTTGAAAGATCAATTTCTCAGGTTTGTTTAAAGGATAAAAAAGGTGGATGGATGAACAAGAATGAGTGGATGGAAAAATGGGAAAAAAAAACATAATTTAGATAATCTCCATCAGTTCTTGTTTATCAATCCATTGTTTATCAATCCATTCAAACTGACCCTCAAAGATACGAGGCACGTGATCCCACTTCAAGCAAGTTCCAAATTTTTATTCCCACCTTGTGGGGTGGTGATCTGCTCTAGAGGTTGACTTTTTCACTGAAGATGGGTCACAGAAGTAACATCCAGGTCAAATATTCTCTCGTACACTAGGTTTGACAGGGACAAAGTAGAATTCAAATGGAGGCAAATTCATCAAGGAAATCAATGAAATCTCCGATATTTAATACAGAATACTTCGATCATTAACTCCAATTTAGTTTATACAAGCCAATTCCATCAAATTCTTCCCCATATGTCAATCACCTGTCACTTCAAACCTTCAATAAGATTTCTAAACTAGCATACGAACCCAAAACCTCAGGAGCGAAGAATAGTTTGTTTAAGTACCTCTTTGGCAACCCCAGTCGAATTTAGGACCACCATCCTGGAAGCGCCGGTCTTGATGGTATAAATCGGGCCATAAATCTGCGCCCATTTCATGAACGTCCGGTGAGGTTTCTTGTCCTTCAGCTGGAGCAAATTCCCAATCAAGGGAAACCCGGGCACAGCTACACCGCCACACATCTCCGAATCAATCCACAAATACAAACAAGCGCAAAAGAAGAAAAGAAGATGGTACAAGAGCGGAGAGGATTAAGTTTATACCCGGCGGAAGATTGGAAACACGACTGCAGCGGAGGAACTTGATGAGGATGAAGACCGTCAAGATGGCAGCAGCGACACTCGCGAAGGCCGTGGAAGCCATGGCTCCGGCGAGGATTCCGAGGTGGGCTGCTTGGAGAGAGAGAGCCCACCAACTCTGCAGTGTTTATTTCATTCGTGGCAGAAGGTGAAATCTTCGTCTTCAATGTCATCCTCAATTCGTTTCAAAAAAATAGGTCACAATCACTGAAAAAATAAAAAACTTGAGAGTAAATTTTTTTTACATAAAATATAGAAATTTACGTCCTGCAGTTCCGCGATTGAAATTCAAGATTTTTAATGATAATTTAATAATTCTTTACCAGTTCAGTTATTTTTGTGGAAGAGTGTTTATTACGCAGGGAGAGAGAGTGTCAGAAAGAGGTAAAGGACTGTGAGCACACGTACCTAAGCTCGGTTTATTTAGGACATCTAGAAAAATTTTTAAAGAGATTTATGAAAAAAAATTCAATGTGGGGATGAAATTTAAGATTTTTAATAGATTTATATTTTTTAATTTTTTTTTCTCTCAAAGTAGGATGGAATGCTGTCACATATTTAACTTTTCAGAATAATGAAAAAAAAATTTTAAAATTAATTATAATATTTTATTTCATGAATAAATAATAATATTTATAATTATATTTATTTTTTAAAATAAATATATTTGAGAAATTAAAAATATATAAATGACTATAATTAAATTAAAATTTATAAATTAATTAAATATTATATAAAAATTATAAATTAAATTAAATTTATATTAATTAATTTAGTAATTAAAAATTATAAATAAACTAAATTAAAGATGAGAATTATTTAAAATATTAAATGAAAATATAAATTAAATTAAATTAAAAATTATATAAAGATATTAAATGATAATTTTAACAATTAGAAATTAAAAAAAATATATTTGTGATGTGGGCCATGTGGCGTTAACTTGAAATATTAGAAATTATAAAAAAAACTTATTGATAGTTTGAAAGAGATTCTTTAATAAATTTATATATTTTTATGTGGTATGTATGTGACACATTAAGAATTATAAAAAATCTCCTTTAGAGATTTAACTAATGGAAAAGTTAGAGTATACAACATTTTATTACTAAAAGAAAGACAATTGATCAATTTAGTTTTTTGAGAAAATCCTTTTTGGATACCAAACTTGATATTAAATTCGTGATTATAATATCAAATTTTTAAAAGTCTTTTTTAGTCCCAAAGTTCAATATTTTTTTATTTTAGTTTATAGTTCACCTTCCCAATTGGATTATAGTATTTAAGCTAAAAAAAAATTAAAAATCGAAAACTCTTAAGATTCATCTTCCCAATTTGGTTATTGTGTTCAAGCTATAAAAAATTAAAAATAAAAATCCCTAGGGTTCACCTTTCCAATTGGATTATAATGTTCAATCATAATTTTAAAAAAAAAGAACTTGAGGTGTCTCCCATTACATGATATTAAAATTGTTACTTTTAAAATTTAGGACTAAAAAAAGTTAAACGCCAAACTTTAAACTATAAAAGTCTTTTTAATAGTTTGGTATCAGAATTGTAAATTTAGTATCAAGTTTAAAACCTGAAGCGTACGCGCCCTTTTTTAATCACTTATTTATTTATTTATTTTAATCAGTTTATATATTTATACTTTTAATTTATTTTAGGCGTTGTTGTTTCTGCTGCTATATTCCTTGCTTTTAGCTACGATACAAAAGGAGATGCATGGAACCATTGCCATAACATCCCTGCTATATTCCTTTCAAAAGGAGACGAACAATTTACAATTCTTTCAGATATAGTAAAAGTTATTTTTGTATGAACTCTGTAAGTAAGCATGGATCATCACCACGTACGCACTTAATTTTATTTCATCTGAAATATATTACATACGTAGATCATTATCTAAATGATAACTGAAGTGAGAAGAAAACTCACTTTAATTACTTCTTAACGACGGTGACAGGGCACAGAGCAGTGGCCACCACATAGCTGCTTACGCTTCCCAAAAGTGCCCTGCAAATCGATCCACAACCAGAAAGGGACGCATAATCAGCTGTCGGCCGGCCGGCCGGCCATTTAATGTCCAAAGAAGAAAACAATGCAACACAGTCGGCTCATTTGGACATGCAGGTGAACTGCCAATTCAGTCGGTTCTACAAACAGAGTGATGGATATATAGCGACAGTGACTGCTATGATGATCTGTACTAGATTTTATCCAACGGAATTAATTGAGATAATTAAGCTAATTAAGAGATCACCTCTTGAGTTTGCTGAGTCCTCTGCTTCCAACAACGAGACAATCCAACGGGATCCTCTCGATGGCCTCCAACAGCTTGGCCTTCGCATCGCCGTAGTACACCTTCGCCACCACCTCAACCTTTAATTCACCGGCCACCCCGTCGATGGGTGAAATCATATATATATAAAATAAATTAGTCAAACTGATCAAAGCGATAGAGAAAGATCGAAAGTGTATAAATTATAGGCTCAATTTAGTTACTCTCTTCTGGCTGGCCATTTGCTCAAGCAGCTTCAGCGTTTCAGAGTCCGGTTCCACGGCATATTGCTTGCAGACGTTGGGAGTGCACAACTCGTTCAATGGAATGAGAGCTTATATATCGATACGTGCAGGTGCATATATGCATAGATCAAAGGATTAGTTGAACATATATATAGCTAAGAGTGTACGTACATACGTACGTAGATTATGAAAAGATGCATGTATATAAACGTACGCGATCCAGATCGTTCCCAGAGGTTAATAACTCCTTGCTCGCTTTGGTAGCAGGAGACGACATGGACGAGAACGACGCGATCGCCTCCTCTCACCAGGTTTTCTGACGCCCAGTGCACCGCCGCCTGGCTGCACGGAGAGAAGTCGACGGCTATACCAACATTTCTCTGCCCCGCCATATATGTTGATTATCGCTTACTGAACTAACTGCAATTGATCGATCGTTTATATATATATACAGACATGAACTCGCAAGGAATCGAAAATTAAACAAGGAAAAGAGGGTTAGAGATGTGTAGGAAGGAATATTTGAACTCCTTTGGCAATGAGATTGATCTGTTTTAGCCTAACTTCTTTCGTTTTATTGCATATATTCCAGCTGCATGTTGTTGGGTGTGTGGGCGACGAGGAGAAAGCGTGGGCCCTGTTCAAAATGAAGAATGACAACGAGGCATGAGAATATGATTCGGAAAAGACACGTTGGAAGATAAGATAAGATCTCGAGTTGGAGTGGTTGTCCACGTCTTCCCTGCCCACTGAATTGTTAAAACTTTGTCTGCTCCGAGTTAGGCAGACGGGATCCTCTGTCTCTGTCTCGTTATTCCATACTCGTCGGCGACGATCGACAAATCGTTCGATCATCGATAAGACATCATCGATAATTTTTTATCATCGTCACAAAACAAATGATATCCTGAAAGAACGGTGGACCGGTTAGAATCGTCGTAATTGCAATCTCGTTGAATTCGACGATGAATCATGTAAGATCGCAATTATGGGGATCCCAACGGGTTCACCGCACCCTTCAGTGTATAGTTTTATTCGGGACGGCGGTCGGAGGCCGTTGATGGTGTCCGATCGATGATCGAACGACTCGTCGGCCATCATCGATAAGTGAGACAGACGGGACAGAGGGCAAAATGAAAAAGAATATGCCCTCTGGAGTTAGATTGTCGTGTCTATATTTCGTCCGATTGAGGGCATAACAGCGGTAAAATTTCTTCGTCTTTTCGTTGTCATATCCATAAATATTAAAATAAATAAATAAATAAATAAAACAAATAAATAAAATAAATATTCTATATATTTCTTATTATATATATTTTTCATCTCACTTTCATATATAATTAAATTTTTATAAAATTTAAATCTAAGACATTAATTTAATAAACAAATCAATTAAAAAATTAATTTAATAAAAAACAGCTTGTTTTTTAAACAAATATTAAATGAAAAATCAATTTAATAAAAAAGAAAATTGAAACAGCCGCTCCCATCTCTGACAAACGATTATGGGAGATAGTTTCTTTGGCAATTTACCAAAAGATGTACCTAAGAATTGATATTTACCAAAAGACGTCCCATGGTTTCATTGTTATCAAAGGGCGCACATATTTTAGTAAACTTCCTCTTATACCCCTACCGTCAAGTACTGCATGCATTTCTCTTTTTCTTTTTCTTTCCCTTTCTCTTTCTCACTGTCAGTAACGATTTCCGAGACGTACCATAAAGAGATGTTCCTTTATATTTTGATTTTTATATTATGGAACCTTTCTCAAAACAATAAAATATTTAAATTAATTATTAAATTAAAACTAAAAAACATATCAGACCGACGTTGGGCCTGAAATGTTTCCATTTCAGGCCCAACGTGCCCAATATTAAGGGTATTTTCTCAATTCTTCATTATTACATTTTAACACCTCGGAGAAGTCCAAATAAACAATAGATAGAAAATTTGAACTCCTTGTAACCTCAGAAATCCATGGGAACTGAAATTTTTACAATCGGAGCTCTCTAGGTCAATCAGTGGTCTTTTAGGGTCATTGGGCCTGAAATGGAAACATTTCAGGCCCAACGTGGGTCTGAAATGGTTCCATTCGTTGGGCCTGAAATGGTTCCATTTCAGGCCCAATGACCCTAAAAGGTCTAATATGTTAAAACTCACTGATTGACCTAGAGAGCTCCGATTGTAAAAATTTCAGTTCCTGTGAATTTCTGAGGTTACAAGGAGTTCAAATGTTAAAATACCGAAACTCGGAGGGTTATTTGGATAATATTATGAAATTTTAGGGGGAAAAGATGGTAAAGACTCAAATTAAAGATGATATTGTAATTAACTAAACTCCTTGGGCTTAATTGCAAAGTTTACCACACTTATAAACCTAATTTTCCTTTCTCCCCGCCGCAGACGCACCCGATCCACTTCCTTCCATTTCTTCTCCGCGAGCCCTAAAACGCAGCCAAGCCAATTTCTTTCCTCTTCTTTCTTCGCGAAACCTAGCGCCGCCAAGCAACGATTCTTCTTCTTCCTCGCGCGCCATGGATCACAGCCAAGCGCCGATCTCTTCTCCTCCTCTTCATTCGCTCGTAGACTCCGCTCGATGCCCCGCCGTGAGTACGAGCCCTAGATCGCAGCCTCGCCGCCCCTTTTCCTCTCTTCTTATCTCTGTGAACCCTAGCCGCGGTTGAACAGGTTGGGAACTGGCGCCGATCCAGGTAAGAATCTTGATTCTGCGATTTGGGATTTGATGATGTGGATGGCTGGGTCTCGATTCCTTTGGATCAAATTGTTCTTGTTGTTTCCGTTTGAGTTTTTTTGCCAGGATTTTGGATGATAGTTAATACCAATGGTTGGATTGGGTGGGAAATGCTCTGTTCTTGGTTTTTCATCTTTGCCGTGTGGGGATCTTGATGTGGAGGATTTGGTGTTTGAACTCTGCTGTGAGCACGGGTTTGAGTTAGCCTCTACGCTGAGCCATCATGATCGAATCCTGTAGTCAAGATTTTGGGATGTTGATATCTCTATGGTGACCTGATTGGTTGATTTCTGATCCGTGGTGGATTAATGTAAAGATTTGTTCTTAATCGATCTTGTTTTAGGTCTGTGCATCTGGCTAATATAGTTCATGCGTGAGGTTGAGTTGGGGATTGGAAGATGAAGTCGAGACTTGATAGTGGTTGATGAGCTGTGTGGTTAGAGTTGTCTTGTGGTTCCTTGTTGTTGTGAACTCCTATGGTTAGTGTGATTGAGTGCGTGCGTGATCAGGTGGAGGAGTGTTGATGTGGTTTCGGTTGGGGTTATTCGGTGTAATTGAGTAGGTTTGGTTGACGGGGTTAGGTTTGGGTTAGACCTAATCCGAACCCAACATTGGTTGGTTGGGTTAAGTCATTTAGTAAATCTTATAAATAGCTAAGTTGTTTGTTATTTATTTTTAGATGCAGGACATTGATTGAATTCTACTTGTTGCGGTTGATATTATTTCAGACGGGAGTTCTCTTCACGTTTGGATTTCTCCATCGGAGGCGGGTATCTCTGACTCTTCTTTTAGAATTGTCACAGATATATATATACTTGATAGGCATGTTTAGCAATAGCGTAATAATTTGTGGCATGACTTCTATATTTGTTTTGTTGATGTTGTTTGTGCCACAATTGACTTGTGATACGTATACCTTTAGGACTTAGGCTATGGTGCATTATCCACGAACCTTGCATATCATGTCGATATAGGTGGACTAGATAGTGGATGCTATTTGACCAGTGTTGTGCATCATCGTGCACTGTGCATCACTGTCGAGCAGGGGCCCCTTTTGGGTGAGCTAGGTCGACAGTCATACTGACCTACCCATACGGCCACTCATGGGTTAGTGGTTGACGGAGTATTGGGTAGTGTGCTCTGTGCTGCTCCGCTCATGCACTCATGGGTTAGTGAATCGGAGCGTGATAGCAGGCAGATATCCCTCCTTGCGTTGCCCAGATACCAGGAGATGAGAGGGAGATATCTCTCCCCCATTATATACATGGGGTAGGGGTAACACTCAGACAGAGATGTCCTCCACAGATGACCTTAGGTTGATAGAGACATCGCTAGGATAGGCCTTGGAGTAGGGGTGTTACACCGCCAGCATTCCGTCTACTCGATCGCTCAGGAGTAGTGATGGCAGAGTATGGATGGCAGTCACAGCCCTACGTCGGAGGGTGACCTCCGCTCAGCTTTCTCCCGTACATAGGTGACGATGTCTGACCGACGGCAGGGGTGACCAGACCATGTCATTGCACTTTGTGTGTTCGTTTATTTTGCCTTACTTGTGCTTGTTTATACTTGATGTTGTATATGATTGACATGCACTTACAGGAGACCCTTATGTCTGGTCTTGGCGACTCTGCGATATTGGTATGGTAGTTCTTATTGTTCTCTTGCAGCTCTTCTTATTACTGTCTGTGCACGTACGATTTCGGTAGTCTATTACACTATTGTTATATTTGACTATTTTGTATATATATATGAGGAGATCCTCTAGGCGACTCTGCGATTATAGTGGATGCATAAAATTATATCTTTTTTATCTCTAATATAATCGCTAAAATAATTGTATTTAGATTTCATAAGCAACCGATGACGATGACTCATTTGTAAACTATGCATGGACACATCAGACTATTTTTTACCTATAAATAAATAAGAAAAAGATATTGCAATGATTTTTTTTTTAAAAATAGAATATATATATATTCCCTATTGCAGGCTGTCTGCCAGGCACTCGTGCGTGCCGAACTCGAGACGCCTTCCATACAATGGAAGGCACGGCGAGTCTTTTTATTTTTATTTTTATTTTTAAGGGATGAAGGCATAGAAGCCGCCTTCACTGAGTCCAGTATTTTTTTTTACTTTTTATTTATTTTTTGAGATATATTATATATATTTAAAGTTTAATAATTTAAGATTTAGGAGTTGAGTTATAATAAGTTTAAGTCAATAAAATTTTTCCTCAGGGTTCGGTCTTCTCTCTTGGTTATAATAATGTTCAAAATAAAAATTTTTAGATATTCATGGGGTATATTATATATATTTAGGGTTAAGATTTTAAAATTTAAGGGTTGAGTTATAGTGAATTTAAGTAAATAAAAATATTCTTCTAGAGTTTAATCTTCCTTCTTAGGTTATAGCTAGTGCTCAAAATAAAAAATTTTATATGCTCACAGGTATATTATACATGTATTTAGGGTTAAAATATTAGAATTTAAGGGTTGAGTTATAGTAATTAAGTTTAAGCTAATAAAAAATTTTCTTTAAGATTTAATCATTTCTCTTGGGTTATAGTGTACAAAACAAAAAATTTTATATGTTCACAGGGTATATTATATGTATTTAGGATTTATGTGAGGAAATATTAATTTTTTTAAAAAAATTATTACAATAAGAGGCGCCTCGAGTCCCATTATACCTAGGTACATGGCGTACAGTCCAGTGCACGACAGAGCGACACTATATATATATATATATATATATATACACACACACACACACGACTTTTTACCAAAGGGGGTACTCAAGAATTGATATTTACCAAAAGGTGTACCATGGTTTCATTTTTACCAAAGGGTGCACCCCATTTTAGTGAACTTCCTCTTATACATCTCCCGTCAAATACTGTCTTTCTCTTTTTTTTTCTCAGTAACGAATTCTGAGACATCTGAACATGCTTTTTCAGACTTTTCATTTTAAAAAAAAATATATTATGGAATCGGCTAAAAAACGTTTGGTAAAGAAAGAAAAAATATTTCAGTTAAAAAAATATCTCTTCCAACGTGATTTCAAAAATATAAAAAGATAATTTTTAATATTTGATTAATAAAAATTAATATATTAAATAATATTTAATAAATATATAAAAAACCTATCAAAATACATAATTTCATATTCAAACGTAGGGCCTGAAATCACGCTAGGAGGGCCTGAAGTCATCTGACTTCAGACCCTCCTTGGGCCTGAAATCACTGAAATTTTTTTATTTTAAAAATATCTTTTATAATATTTAATCATGATTTATCAAATTAAATAAAAATATCAATAGTTCTAGGAGATGGTATTTTTGGTGTCCAAACTTCTAATGATTATAAATTATGTTGCAATAGGAGTTTTTTAGGTCTATCAGTGGGTTTTCACCAAAACCCATTGATGGACCTAGGATATTTGGATTTCTCAAAACTCAGTATCAATAGTTAGAGTTGAGCTAGGAGATGATATTTTTGGTGTACAAACTTCTAATGATAATAAATTATGTTGCAATAGGAAATTTTTAAGTCTATCAGTGGGTTTTCACCAAAATCCACTGATGGACCTAGGATATTTGGATTTCTTAAAACCCAAAATCAATAGTTAGAGTTGAGCTAGGAGATGATATTTTTGGTGTCCAAACTTCTAATGATTATAAATTATGTTGCAATAAGAGTTTTCTAAGATGAATCAGTGAGTTTCGGTGAAACCCCACTAATGGACCTAGGATACTTGAATTTCTCCATACTTGATATCTCTATTTAGAATTTACTTAGGAGATGTTATTTCTGATGTGCAAACTTAGTACCAATAATTTTCAGTTATGTTCTCTAACCGTATCAGTTGACACAGAAAGATGTATAAATATGACTGCATCTTGGGCACAAACATCTCTTTCAACATGATTTCAAAAATATAAAGAGATAATTTTTTATATTTGATTAATATAAATTAATATAATAAATAATATTTAATAAATATATTAATATATAAAAAAACCTATCAAAACACGTGATTTCAGATTCAAATGCAGGGCCTGAAGTCACCCTAGGAGGGCCTGAAATCATATGACTTCAGGCCCTGCTACACTGATAGATTTACAGAGGCCTGATTGACCATAAAAGGATAAGTTTAGTAAAGGTTACTATGTAAGTCACATATGATTTATTGAAACAGGATCAACCAAAATACTTGATAAAAAAAATGATGAATGTTGTTAGTGAATAAAGGGTAGAGCAAATCGGAATCATGCGAGGAACTTAAGTTAAACCACTTACAATAGAAGAATTTCAACCCTATAAATAATTAATTTAATAAATCATGATTAAATATAAAAAAATATTTTTAAAATAAAAATTTTTTGAGTGCACGCAGGGCCTGAAGTCAGATGACTTCAGGCCCTCCTTGGGTGACTTCAGACTCTGCGTTTGAATATGAAATTACGTGTTTTGATAGATTTTTTTATATATTAATATATTTATTAAATATTATTTAATATATTAATTTATATTAATCAAATATAAAAAATTATCTCTTTATATTTTTGAAATCATGTTGAAAGAGATATTTGTGTCCAAGATGCAGTCATATTTATACATCTTTCTGTGTCAACTGATACGGTTAGAGAACATAACTAAAAATTATTGGTACTAAGTTTGTACATCAGAAATAACATCTCCTAAGTAAATTCTAAATAGAGATATCAAGTATGGAGAAATTCAAGTATCCTAGGTCCATTAGTGGGGTTTCACCGAAACTCACTGATTCATCTTAGAAAACTCTTATTGCAACATAATTTATAATCATTAGAAGTTTGGACACCAAAAATATCATCTCCTAGCTCAACTCTAACTATTGATTTTGGGTTTTAAGAAATCCAAATATCCTAGGTCCATCAGTGGATTTTGGTGAAAACCCACTGATAGACCTAAAAATCTCCTATTGCAACATAATTTATAATCATTAGAAGTTTGGATACCAAAAATACCATCTCCTAGCTCAACTCTAACTATTGATACTGAGTTTTGAGAAATCCAAATATCCTAGGTCCATCAATGGGTTTTGGTGAAAACCCACTGATAAACCTAAAAAACTCCTATTGCAACATAATTTATAATCATTAAAAGTTTGGACACCAAAAATATCATCTCCTAGAACTATTGATATTTTTATTTAATTTAATAAATCATGATTAAATATTATAAAAAATATTTTTAAAATAAAAAAATTTCAGTGCACGTAGGGCCTGAAGTCATCTGACTTCATGCCCACGCAGGGCCTGAAGTCATTTGACTTCAAGCCCTCCTAGGGCCTAATGATTTCAGGCCCAAGGAGGGCCTGAAGTCAGATGACTTTAGGCCCTCCTAGCGTGATTTCAGGCTCTGCGTTTGAATATGAAATTACGTGTTTTGATAGGTTTTTTATATATTAATATATTTATTAAATATTATTTAATATATTAATTTATATTAATCAAATATTAAAAATCATCTCTTTATATTTTTGAAATCACGTTGGAAGAAATGTTTTTTTAACTGAAATATTTTTTCTTTCCTTACCAAACGTTTTTAGCCGATTCCATAATATATTATTTTAAAATAAAAAGTCTGAAAAAGCATGTTCAGATGTCTCGGAATTCATTACTGAGAAAGAGAAAGAGAAAAACAGTACTTGGCGGGAGGGGTATAAGAGGAAGTTCACTAAAATGGGTGTGCCCTTTGGCAAAAGTGAAACCATGGTACATCTTTTGGTAAATACCAGTTCTTGGGTATGCCCTTTGGTAAAAAGCTGATATATATATATATATATATATATATATAACAGTGATATCTTGCCTGACTTGTCGATCGCTATGCACATCCACGACTGAGTAGTCGGGGCACCGAGAAGTGTTCCAGACTACCCACGTGCATTCACTTTTGGGCACCCAAGTCACTTCTGAATACCCTGACCACACAGTTACGAACGACAAGTTGAAGAGGATATCAGTATAGATATACAAAAATGATATCCTACATGACACCTTCTGCACCACCGTGAGTGACATGCTCACGTAGCGTTGCCAGCTCGATTTTATTATATTATTAAAAAAAATTTCTCTCCCTTTTCGTCACCCATTCAAAACCCTTACTCGACTTTTATTCTTTCGACTTTCCCAAATCTAAGTTACATACCTCTTATCTGTGTGTGTGTGTGTGAGGAATGATACACTCTTATCTTATGTTGCACACCTCATGCACACTACATGTTTTTTTTTCACTTCTTAATTTTAGTCTAAATATTATAACCCTAAATCTTAAACCATAAGTATAAATCCTAAACCCTAAACTTTAAAAAAAAATACACTTAGTGTACATGAGTGTGCAATATAAAATAAATAGGGTAACATTCTCCATATATATATATCTATATATATATATATATATATATATATATATATATATATTATTACTCTACTTATCTTATGGTGTTAATCTTGTGAGTATATCATGTATATTTTTTTAACTTAAATAATATAATCTAAATTCAAAACCCTAAGATCTAAAAAAAATAAAGAAATATATATATATATATATATATATATATATATATATATATATATATATATATATATGATGCACATGAGATAAGAATGTATCAGAAGATTAGTAAGGTGACATATATAAAAAGGGGAGGGCGCCCCAGGTTAGATTAAGAGTTAGGTAAATTTTAATTGCTACCATTGATCACACACATGTGATATTTGTGTAATATAATACATAAATATATATATATAATTGTTACTCTACTTTGTCGGTGCTTGGATGGCTAGAGAGGGGGGGGGGTGAATGTAGCCAGATACAAATTTCTCGCCTCTTTGAGAACTTCTCAGGTTATTCTGCACTTAGGGTTAGCGGCAGCGGAAATACAGGAAAACAAAAACAAGAACAGATATAACAATACAAGATCGCTAACAAGGAGGATTTACAAGGTTCAGGAATAACTTGCCCCTACTCCTTGGCGTGCCCGTGAGGTGGGCGATCCCTTGATCGTCGGTAAATCAAGCCCCGAAAAATCTGGATATCAGATACCTCCTTCTCAGTGGAGAAACCTCTTCACAGCAAGTCTCAACAGATATGAAATGAGAAGCACAGAGACAATAAACACACTTACAGAGCACAATGAACACACAGACAGAAAAACTTCACCGAGCTCACTCAGCACAACTCTCACGCAAGAGCTCCCCGCTCTTTGTGTCTGCTTGCTGATGGACTCGCCAAGCTCTCCTCTGCTTCAAGGTGCAGAATCAATGAAAGTTGTCGCAACAGAGATGATGCTCCAAGTTCTTGCTGAGGCTTCTTCGCTACCCGCTCATAAGCCTCTGCCCAAGACCCAGGTCACAGACGCTCCTCTGCAGCTCACCAGTTGCTCATCTGAAGTAGCCCAGCTACCCTGACCTCTCCTGGACTCCCTGAGCTCTCCTCAGCCGAGCCCCAGTCAGCTTCTCAGTAGCGCAGTCATCCGTCGAAACCTGAGAAGAGGAAAACGTCCAAACCTGCCAACAGAAAGTCTCCAGTTGACTCTCCTTGAGTAATCCTGAGTTACCTGCACACTTAGCAGTTGTTTAGCACAGCAAATCAACAGAGAATCGATTATCAGACGATCAGAGCAGATATCATTAGTGTTCAGAAGGAAATCAGAACACGATCAGAACTCTGACAGTGCATTTTGAATTAAAGTTCAGTTACTAATCGGTCACCAGACCGATCAAAGAGGACCCTGATCGGTCACCAGACCGATCAGGGTAAGCCCTGAACGATCAGGCTCCAGCCTGATTGGTCCACAGTGAGAAACTAGAAATCGCGGACCTCTTGTGATCGGTCACCCTGACCGATCACCGATCGTGGATCGGTCACCGGACCGATCCAGCACTTAGCTGGGTTTCCTCCAGCTTCCTCAGCCACAACCCCTGATCGGTCACCGGACCGATCAGGGTGTGCCCTGATCGGTCTGATGACCGATCAGGATCCATCCTGATCGGTCATAATGAGGAACTCGCGATATTTGATCGGTCACCCTGACCGATCATGGTTCCTCACAGAAGGTCTCTGAAATCTCTCTGATCGTTCACCAGAATGATCAAAAGCTCGCCCTGATCGGTCACCAGACCGATCAGGAGCCGAACAGAAGCCAAACAATGTTTCTGTTTTCTCCCTGATCGGTCACCAGACCGATCAAACCTCTCTGGATCGGTCACCATACCGATCCACCACAGGGAGTTTGTGCCAACTCCCTGATCGGTTACCAGACCGATCCAGCCTCGACCAAATCATCCTTAAGTCAAGAGAACAGGCTCCCTAGCCTTCTCTGACTCGTGCTCAGTCCCCCGGACCAAGACTCCGTGCCCAGCTTCACTCACCGGGACTTCATTCAACCTAGCTTCACTCACCGAGACTTCATTCAACCTAGCTTCACTCACTAGGACATGGCTTCACTCACCAGGATTTCAGTCACCTGGCTTCACTCACCATGACCCGACTTCACTCATCGGGATTTCATTCACCTGGCTTCACTCACCAGGACCCGGCTTCACTCACCGGGATTTCCAATCACCTAGCTTCACTCACCAGGACCCGTCTTCACTCACCGGAGTTTCCGTAACTCGGCTTCACTCACCGGGACCTGGCTTCACTCACCAGGGTTTCCATCACCCGGCTTCACTCACCGGGACCTGGCATCACTGACCGGGGTTTCCGTAACCCGGCTTCACTCACCGAGAGTCGTGCCCAGTCCCCAACCAGGACTTAAACCAGACTCATCTCATTAACCTAAACTAAAATCGGTGTAACATCAAAACAACAATCAGGGTCAGACTACATCAACAATCTCCCCCTTTTTGTTGTTTGACAACACGATTTTATGTTTAGGTATTTGAAATCAATTGTAATCAAATTACAAATTTCACTATCGTAGGAGAATCAGAGTCCTACCCCTACAATAGTAATACTCGTACTCATCCTAAACTTAACTAACCACACTCTCCCCCTTTGTCAAACACCGAAAAGGGTGTAGACTGGTTGTTAAGTTTAAAAGACCTCCCCCTCAAACCAGGGTTTTCCCAAGACAAATAGGATATGATTAATTCGAAGTCATATGAAAGACATATGATAAAGATAAAACATGAAAGGAAAATCATATGCATCATATGAAATAGAAAACGACATCAAATAGCAATAACCATGAAATAGCAAGTCATACATGAAACCAGTTAGATAGTCAGATACATCACAAATCATGGAAGCATAACCAAAATCAGAATACAACAAACAATCAACCCTCAGCTGGTGGATCGTCAGATTGCATGGGATCGTAAGAGGTGTCGTCGTCCGGTAAGAAGTGTTGGTGCTTGGATGGCTAGAGAGGGGGGGGGGTGAATGTAGCTAGACACTTGAAACTTAGCAGTTTTTATATTTTCTCAGCACTTCAGAGATTATGTTGGTGCAGACAGCACTCAAGTCGAACCTGTGTTTTGATAATGGCAAAGGGTTCAAAAGTTAAGATATAATGTTGATCTAACATATTTACTAAGTGTACAGGAAAAGAAGCCCTAGGTACACTAGGCACGAAGTCCTGGTCGAGGACTAGGCACGAAGCCCTGGCAAGGAGCTAGGCACCGAAGACCTGCTCGGAAGGTGGGCACGAAGACCTGGTCAGGTGCATCGGGCAAAAGTCCAACCGGAGGAGCCGGTTGACAAAAGGTAAACTCTCCTGAGAGGAGTAGGTGAGGACGCGTTCCCCGTCGAGGGAACAGTAGGCGTCGGCTCGACCTAGGGCTCCATTTTGGAGACCCAAAGTCAGAACCAAGACAGCTACGGCTGTAAAATGCACTAACATGCTTGCTTTGTTTTGTTTGGTACTAACCCTGGATGCAGGACCAAAGGAATGAGTCTCTGCAGCTCAGAACACTCCAAAGGAGAGGAGCAGCAGTTGGGTTGGGCGCCCAGGAGGTTCCGGGCGCCCTAAGTACAAGCCAAACAAAGAGTTAGCAAGAAAACGCTTCGGAAGTCTATGCTCCCGGGCGCCCCGGATGCTCCGGGCGCCCTGGGTCCAAGCGAACGAAGCGGATAGAGTTTGAGCCAGCGAGAAGCCAGCAGACCGAGTCAACCTGGGCGCCCCCTGCTTCCCGGGCGCCCCCGTCAAACCTCGAGCCCGATCCTTGAGGGATAAGGGATGACCGAGATTGTTGCGGATCGAAGGCCACGTAGAGGGCGCCCCCAACGTCCAGGGCGCCCCGAGGACTGCTATAAATAGCCCTCGACCCCCAAGGCTTCTCAACACAGTTTTCCAACGCCAATACGCTCTTCGACTCAAGCGCTCTACTCCGGAAACCTTCCATCTCGAGATTCTAGCGCCGACGACGACCCTATGCAACAAAGAACGATCTACACCGGGCATCGGTAACGAAGAGTTAGTTTTTAATTGTACTTTTACTGCACTACTACTGTACATCTTCTTGTAATTATTTGCGCGATTATAATATTGCCCGCAGTAAACGGTCAACGACCATGGGCCTTGGAGTAGGAACCGACCGCGACTCCGAACCAAGTAAATCCTTGTGTTCGTGTTTGTGTCTATGTTTTTAATTTCCGCTGCTCATTCTCTTTACGAATCCGAAAACGTTTTACGATATTCACCCCCCTATCGTCCTTCTCGATCGAACAAGTGGTATCAGAGCGGGGAAGCTCAAATTTGGTGCAACCACCTATTTGAGAGTTTTTTTGGATTTCTTTTTAAATTTTTTTTCGAATTTTCATCGTTAATCGAGGTTGGTGCAACACCCCTCGATAAATATTATTTTTCTTCCTGCACTACTAATGCAAGACCAAGTCTTGGGATATTTCTTTCCTTTTTACTCTTATTTTCAGATAAAATGGCCATGCAAGAAGGATTCAGCACAGCCAGACCATCACTTTTCAGTGAGGAGGACTTCTCCTACTGGAAAAGTCGGATGGAGGTCCACCTGAAAACTCAGGTGGACATGTGGATAATCATCCAGTCTGGACTGGAGATTCCAAAGAATGCTGAAGGAGTGCCACAGTCTTACGCTTAGTGGGATACCGCTCTGAAAAGAAAAATTGAAGCTGATGCCAAAGCAACCCAGACACTTCAATGCAGCCTGACCAAGGAAGAGTTGAATCGGGTAGGACCATTCAACAGTGCAAAGGAGCTGTGGGGTAAGCTGATCGAGCTGCACGAAGGAACTTCAGATACTCGAATTAGCAAGAGAGATCTCCTCCTGAACAAGCTGTACACGATCAAGATGAAGGACAACGAAACAGCAGCCCAGCTCCATGCCAGAATTCAGGAGTTAATGAACGGACTACACACAATCGGTCACAAGGTAAAAAACCGTGACCTGATAAGGAACACTCTTAACGCTTTCCCGAGAAACACCTTGTGGGCATCTATGGTAGATGCATACAAGGTTTTAAGGGGCTTTTCAAAAATTAAATTAGATGAACTATTTTCTGAACTTGAATTACATGAGCAGACTAACTGCACACTGGCCGAGAAAGGCATTGCCTTTATTGTAGGTAAAACTGGAAAGATGACCAAGAAGAAACTTCAACCTGCACTCGAGTCTGATTTAGACTCAGATTCAGAAGACAATGAAGGAGATCGACCCGAGATGGTCCGGCTTGCTCGGAACTACTACAAGGAATTGAAGAATCAATCCAACAGAAGAAAAGCCAGCCGAAAGAAGGACGATCCAGCTGAACCAACGAAGAACAAATCAAGTGTGACTTGTTTCGAATGCAACAAAAAGGGTCATTTCAAATCGGAATGCCCTAACTTAAAGGAAGCCAAAAAAGCAAGAAGAAAGAAGACTCTTCAAGCAACGTGGGACGAGTCTTCCTCCGAAGAAGAAGAAGAGACCCCACAGTCGAACCTGCTTGCATTAACCGCCTTAGAAGAAATCGAGACCGAGTCAGAATCGGAGCCGGACGACGGCAAACTCACATTTTCAGAGGATGGTAGAATCACTGTAAGTGGTTTTTCTAGAAGTCAATTAAACGAATTAATTACATATCTTTCTCGAGACTTGGCAAAAGCCAAAATCCGAGTCGAATCCCTCCGACAGGAAGTAAAACTCTTGAAAGAGGGAGCTGACTTTGGATCCTTAACTGAGAAGGTTCAAGAAGGAACCTCTACTCAAGTTGAAAAACTTGAGAAAAAGAACTCTGTTGGATCGAGAATAATGATAGGGGGGGTGAATATCGTAAATTGTTTCGGATTGAGAAAAGAGCAAATACGCAGCGGAATAAACAAAACACAACACAAAGACTTAAGTGGTTTTACTTGGTTCGGAGTCACAGTTGACTCCTACTCCAAGGCCCACGGTCCTTGACCGTTTACTGCGGGCAATACTATAATCGCGCAAAATCTTACAAACAGTTGTACAGTAGTAAGTGCAGTAAGAATACAATTAAAAATTGACTCTTCATTACCGACGCCCGGTGTAGATCATTCTTCGGTGCGTAGGGTCGTCGTCGGTGCTTGTAATCTCGAAATGGAAGGTTTCTGGAGCAGCGCGTTTGAGTCAAAGAGCGTAGAAGCGTTGGAAAGATTGTTGTTGCAAGCCTTGGGGTCGAGGGGCTATTTATAGCCTCCTGGGGCTCTCGGAACGTTGGGGGCGCCCCCCCACGTGTCAGCCGATCCGGACAAGTCTCGGTCAGCCGTTATCCCTCCAGGATCGGGCTGAGGTTTGACCGGGGGCGCCTGGGACGCAGGGGGTGCCCGGGTTGACTCGGTCCGCTAGCTTCTCCCTGGCTTGACTTTATTCACTTCGTTGGCTTAAGGCCGGGGCGCCCAGAGCATCCGGGGCGCCCAGGAGCATGGGGGCGCCCGGGAGCATTGGTGCGCCCCCCCCATTGAGCTTCCGAAGCGATTTCTTTGCTTAACTTGTTTTGCCTTGACCTTGGGGGCGCCTGGGACACTAGGGGCACCCTGCCCAGCTGCTTGCCCCTCTCCTTTGGGGCGTTCTGAGCTGCAGAAACATATTCCTTCGGTCCTGCATCCAAGGTTAGTCCAAAACAACACAAAGCAATAAAATATTAGGTTTATACAGCCTTAGCTGTCTTGGTTCTGACTTTGGGTCTCCAAAATGGAATCCTAGGTCGAACCGACACCTATTGTTCCCTTGACGGGGAACGCGTCCTCACCTACTCCTCTCAGGAGAATTTACCTGTTGCCAACCGGCTCCTCCGGTTGGACTTTTGCCCAGCAGTCCTTCGCCAGGTGCCCAGCTGTCCTTCGCCAGGTCTTCAGTACCAAGCATTCCTTCGCCTGGTGCCCAGCAGTCCTTCGCCAGGTCTTCAGTTCCAAGCAATCCTTCGCCTGGTGCCTAGCAGTCCTTCGCTAGGGCTTTGTATCCTGGCATTCCTTCGCCAGGTGCCTAGCAGTCCTTCGCTAGGGCTTTGTATCCTGGCAGTCCTTCGCCAGGTGCCTAGCAGTCCTTCGCTAGGGCTTTGTATCCTGGCAGTCCTTCGCCAGGTGCCTAGCAGTCCTTCGCTAGGACTTTGTTTCCTGCACACTTAATGAGCATGTTAGATAAACATTACATCTTAACTTTTGAACCCTTTGCCATTATCAAAACACAGGTTCGACTTGGGTGCTGTCTGCACCAACAATCTCCCCCTTTTTGATTTATGGCAACCCGATTCAAAAAGTTAAGTTAATCAAGATAGTTGATATAACAGTTTAGTTTCCTCCCCCTGGAAGGAATCTCCCCCTAGGTTTTTCAAAGGTTCGTGGGGTTTTGAAAAAATTTCTAAGTCAACATGATGGAATTTATTTTTCAAAACTTAGAACATTTTTCAAAAGAAGTTTTAGAAAACTTAAACCAAATTTGGTTGGGCACTTTGGACAATTTTATACTTAAAAAATTTCTAGTCAATAATTAAAAGAATTTCTAAAATATTTTCTTTAGTTTTAAGTTCAAAAAAAAATTTCAATCTCTTTAGAACTTTAGAGGCTTTATACTTAGAACCTTTTCTATTAGAGAAGTTTAGAAATAAGTACTTAGAGAATTTTTTAACATAGCTTAAGTACTCAGAAAATACTTTTGAAAACTGCTTGGGTCAAGTACTTAGAATCAATTTTGAAAACAATTTAGATCATGTACTTTTGAACTAGTTTTGAAAAAACTAACTTATGTATTTTGAAAACAACTTTGAGAAAAAATTTAGCTTAAGTATTGAAAACAACTTTGAAAAAAAACTTAGCTTAAGTACTTTGAAAGCAGTTTTTAAAAGACTTAGCTTAAACTTTTTGAAGAAAGGATAAAGTTTTAAATTTTGAAAAAAAAATTTAAAGCTTCTCTCCTTTCTTATCTCTCCCCCTTTGCCATATATCAAAAACAAGACAATATAGCAAAAAAAATAAACTGCATAAGTATATAACAGAATAATGTGCTGTACTGAACCAATTCAAGATATAAACTGAACCAAAGCAATTTCAATTATCTCTTTAGGGTCCTGTCTAACCCAATTAGCTACTTACTAACTGTTATAAACAGTAGTTTTCACTAGGGTTAGTCAAGTTAAGTGTTCTGTTCAAGTTAGATTTTCTAAACTTGACACTTAACCTGATTGCTGTTTAATTTGTATTTAGTGCCCCAATTACTGCAGATGCACTGATCTACATCTTGAATTAAGGCAAAGACCTAAGCATCTCAACCCATTCTAGGTTATCAGTCAAAAGTACCCTAAGGTGCTTGTGAGATGCTGGCTTCTAAATCTATAGGTGCATGAAGTTCTAGGGTTAGGGCCTAGGCTAAGTCCATTTGCAAAAAAAACCCTAGTTTTGTAGGGGGTAGTTTTTAAAATAAAACTAAGTCGAAAAATTATTAAAAAGAAAAAGCTAAAAAGATTTTTCAAACTAATTAAAAGTTGATTTTGAAATCAAAGTAAAGCAGTTTTAAAATTCTTTTATAAATTGATTTTCAAATCAAGTAAAGCAGTAAGAATACCAAAAGTAGAGTTAACCTATTCTACTAAGCATAATCCTAACTGCCTTCTTAGTGAGCTGAACTCAGACTCAGGTAGGGGTTTGGTGAATATGTCAGCTAAGTTAGACATAGAGTCTACATGCTTAAGGACTATTTCACCCCTGGCTATATGATCTCTTACAAAGTGGTGTTTAACTTCTATGTGTTTAGTTCTAAAATGTTGGATTGGGTTCTTAGTTAGATTAATTGAGCTTATATTGTCAATGAAGACTTGAGTATGAGTGTAGTTAAGTTGAAAGTCCTTAAGAGTGTGCATCATCCATAGTAGTTGTGCTACACACTCTCCTAAGGCAACATACTCAGCTTCAGTTGTGGATAGAGCTACACAGTGTTGTTTTCTGCTGCACCAACTTACTAGACTATTTCCTAACAGTTGGCAGCTTCCACTTGTGCTCTTTCTATCTAATTTACAACCAGTGTAGTCAGAATCCGAGTATCCTGACAAGTCAAAGGTTGAGGTCCTAGGATACCAAATCCCTACATTTAGGGTGCCCTTAACATATCTTACTACTCTTTTTAAGGCTACTAAGTGCGTTTCCTTAGCATAGGTTTGGTATCTAGCACACATTCCTACAGCAAAAAGGATATCAGGTCTGCTGGCTGTAAGGTATAGTAGACTTCCAATCATACTTCTATAGAGTTTAAGGTCTACTGGTTTACCATCAGGGTCACTATCTATTTTTATGTTGGTGGCCATGGGGGTACTTATGCTTTTAAAGTTATCCATTTTAAATTTCTTTATTAACTCTTTAGCATATTTGGATTGATGGACATAGTTTCCATCCCTAGTTTGTTTAATTTGTAATCCTAGGAAAAAGTTGAGCTCACCAACTAAGCTCATTTCAAATTCATTTTCCATTATTTTAACGAATTCTTTTAAAAAATTTGAGTTGGTGGACCCAAAGATTATGTCGTCGACGTAGATTTGGGCAATAAAGATTTCTTTTCCTAGGGTTTTAATAAATAGGGTTGAATCGATTTGTCCTTGTTTAAATTCTTTAGAAATTAGGAAAGTTGATAAGCGTTCATACCAGACCCTAGGTGCTTGTTTTAGTCCATAAAGTGCTTTAGTGAGTTTGTAAACATGGTCAGATCTTTCTAAGTCCTCAAACCCAGGGGGCTGTCCTACATAGACCTCTTCCTTAATGAATCCATTTAGAAAAAGCTGATTTTACATC
The DNA here is from genome assembly GCA_024364735.1 of Boesenbergia rotunda. Taxonomy (NCBI): domain Eukaryota; kingdom Viridiplantae; phylum Streptophyta; class Magnoliopsida; order Zingiberales; family Zingiberaceae; genus Boesenbergia; species Boesenbergia rotunda. Next base: position 516,368 of record JAGFNQ010000197.1, read on the forward strand.
CATTTGGTATAGTTTAAATCCTTTATGGGATGCAAAGGCTAATAACATCCTAATGGACTCAAGTCTAGCTACCGGGGCATAGGTTTCGTCATAATCTAACCCTTCTACTTGGCTGAATCCTTTCGCTACTAAGCGGACTTTATTTCTGACTATCTCTCCTTGATCATTTAACTTATTCCTAAAAACCCACTTAGTGTCAATGACGGATTTGCCCTCAGGTTTAGGTACTAGTTCCCAGATTTGGTTTCTCTCAAATTGGGCTAACTCTTCTTGCATAGCTATGATCCAATCAGGATCAGGTAGGGCTTCCTCTATAGTCTTAGGTTTAATTTTTGAAATCATTGCTATCTGACTAAGATTTCTATAGGAAGACCTAGTTCTGACTCCTAGAGTTGGATCACCCACAATTTGATCGGTTGGGTGACTGAGTCTAGGTTTCTTGGTTTTTCTAGAACTTGGTTCAGCCTCAGGTCCGGCTGGTCGGTTTGGTTCACTATTTGATTCAACTATTTGAGTTGGTTCAATTATTAGTTCAATAGTTAGTTCATTTATGGGTTCAATTAAAGATTCAATAGCTTGTTCATTATCTTCTTGATCAGTATTTGATGAAGTTAGATCTGAATTATCAGATTTTGACTTAATTTCTTCATCAAATATTAGATTGGTTGTTTCTTCAATTTTCTTAGTTTGTTTGTTGTAAACCCTATAGGCTCTACTTGTTATTGAGTATCCTAAGAAGATGCCTGGGGTTGACTTAGATTGGAATTTACCTAGATAGTCCTTGGTGTTTTGGATATCGACTTTGCACCCAAAGACCCTTAGGTAGTGTAGGTTTGGAAGTCTATGGTAGTATAATTCATAGGGTGTTTTATTGTGTCATTTGTTAATTAGTACCCTATTTTGGATGTAGCAAGCCGTACTAATTGCTTCTGCCCAATATTGGTTAGCTAAGTTGAATTCATTGAGCATAGCCCTAGCGGCTTCCTGTAGGGTTCTATTTTTTCTTTCGACTATCACATTTTGCTGGGGGGTTCTAGGACACGAAAATTCGTGTATATACCCATTTGCCTTACAAAATTCCTCAAATCGTTGATTTTCAAACTCTCCCCCGTGGTCACTCCTGAGTCTTTTGATTTTAGTTTCATTTTGATTTTCAATTAACTTACAAAAGTCATTGAACAGGTTCAGGGTTTCATCTTTGGTCTTTAGAAACCTAACCCAAGTAAACCTAGAGTAATCATCAACTATTACTAAGCAGTATCGGTTTCCGCTTAGTGACTTGGCTCCATGTGAATCAAATAGGTCAAGGTGCAGGAGCTCAAGTGTGGTTTGAGTTAGGTCAGACTGAATTAGTTTGTGATTAGACCTGGTTTGTTTACCTTGATTACATGATTTACATATTATGTTTTCATGGTTCTTAATTTTAGGGATACCTTTAATTAGGCCAAGTTGGATGATTTTTGAAATAATTCTCAGGTTAGTGTGACCTAATCTCCTATGCCAGAGGTTTGATTGTTCTAACTGAGTTAACATGCATTTAGGTACTAGAGGTAGGTTTATAGTGTAAACATTATTTTTCCTAGTGCCCTTAAGCATGATTTCTGAGTCTTGCAGGTTTCTAATCAGGCAGTTAGAATTGTTAAAAGTAACTATATAACCAGAATCACATAATTGACTTATACTAAGCAAGTTAAATTTAAAATTTTCAACCAAAAGAACTTTCTTAATAACAAAATCAGATTTAAGTTCAATATTACCTGACCCAATCACCTTGAGCGTAGCATTGTTGCCAAATGCTACTGAGCCTAGGTTTTTGAGCTTGAGTTTGGTGAATTTCAATTTATCCCCAGTCATGTGTCTGGAGCAACCGCTATCCAACATCCATTGGTCCAAATCTTTATGTTCCTACACATAAAGAGTTTTGTTGATTTGGATCCAATTAGAATCAGGAATAGCTTAAATTGATTTTCACAGTCTAGTATGTCTCACCCAAATCTAGGGTTATCAATCACGTTAGCCTTATAGGTTTTGTGAGACATGTTTTGGTAGATAGAATTATTTTGAAAAATTATGATTTATTTAAAAAAAATTGAATTAATTTTGAAAATAGTTGATTTTTTTAAAAAAATGTTTGAATCTACAATTAATTGAAAATTTGTGTTAGATTCGAATTTGACAAAGAATAATTTGAATTTGAATTTCAAAAATTGGCTTCCAGGTCTTGGCGAGACACTAGGCCTTCTTTGGTCGTAGCCTTATTGGATCATCAACCCTATCCTTGACAAAGCCTTTTAATGAAATTTCATTTTCAAAATTACTTTTTGAAAAATTCTGGTCTAACTAGTTTGGGTCTTGGATCGGTAGCTACGGCTAGTTTCACCAGTCTATAGAGACCAAGTAGAGTATACTTGACCTTATTAGAATTGGCTTCCCTAACGTACTATCATCTCACCGCCACCCAATACTATGTTGTTCAAATTTCAGTTAAGTTGGTTCAGTCCTTAAACTAACCATTCCTAAGTCTAAGCATGGTAAATTGCAGAAATTAAATAAACAAGCAATCATGAAATTTGGAAACAAGAATTAAAATTTATCTAACTATAAATATTGTTTTTAATTTGGTTCCCCCTGGACTAAAGCCACGATAATGGTTCGGCAAGATGTGAATCTTGTCCTTGGGGATCCAATACTGATTTGATCCAGTTTGTTTGTTCAGGCACAGTTTGGGTACCCATGCCTGAACTTTAGCTCTGGACTGGTTCAGTACAACATAGTAGGATCTTTGTCTAGATTTGGTTCTATAGCCTAATCCGGATCGATTTAGAACCAACTTCTGTTTTCCAAGAATCATATCAAGACTCTTGGAACCAGAAGTGAATCGTTCTAAAGCTGATCTAAGGTCCTTGACCTGAGTTTTCAAGGAGGAGTTCTCTTTCTCAAGTTTTTCAACTTGAGTAGAGGTTCCTTCTTGAACCTTCTCAGTTAAGGATCTAGAGTCAGCTCTCTCTTTCAGGAGTTTTACTTCCTGTCGGAGAGATTCGACTCAGAATTTAGCTTTCGCCAAATCTCGAGAAAGATAGGAAATTAATTCATTTAATTGATTTCTTGAAAAACCACTTACAGTTATTTCGCTGTCCTCTGAGAATGTAAGTTTGCCGTCGTCCGGCTCCGACTCTGACTCGGTCTCGATTTCTTCTGAGGTGGTTAGTGCGAGCAGGTTCGACTGTGGGACCTCTTCTTCTTCTTCGGAGGAGGACTCGTCCCACGTTGCCTGAAGTGCCTTCTTCTTTCTCGTCTTCTTTGTTTCCTTTAGGTTGGGGCATTCAGTCTTGCAGTGACCCTTCTTCTTGCACTCGTAATAGGTCACGTTGGGTTTGTTCTTTTCATTTGAGGGTTCAGCTTGTTCTTCCTTTCTTCAGCTGGCTTTTCTTCTGTTGGTTTGGTTTTTTAGCTCTTTCTAGTAGTCCCGGGCTAGCCGAACCAGCTTAGGCCGATTTCCCTCGTTGTCTTCTGAGTCTGAATCTGAATCAGACTCGGGTACAGGTTGAGGCTTCTTTTTGGTTGTCTTTCCAGCTTTACTTGCAACGAAAGCAATGCCTTTCTCGGCGAGATTGTAGTTAGTCTGCTCATGCAATTCTAATTCAGAAAACAGTTCATCTAATTTAATTTTAGAGAGGTCCCTTGAAACCTTGTATGCATCTACCATAGATGCCCACAAGGTGTTTCTCGGGAAAGCGTTAAGAGCGTACCTTATCAGGTCACGGTTTTCTACCTTGTGACCGATTGTGTGTAGCCCGTTCATTAACTCCTGAATTCTGGCATGGAGCTGGACTGCTGTTTCGTTGTCGTTCATCTTAATCGTGTACAGCTTGTTCAGGAGGAGATCTCTCTTGCTGATTCGAGTATCTGAAGTTCCTTCGTGGAGCTCGATCAGCTTACCCCACAGCTCCTTTGCACTGTTGAATGGTCCTACCCGATTCAACTCTTCCTTGGTCAGGTCGCATTGAAGTGTCTGGGTTGCTTTGGCATCAACTTCAATTTTTCTTTTCAGAGCGGTATCCCACTCAGTGTAAGACTGTGGCACTCCTTCAGCATTCTTTGGAATCTCCAGTCCACACTGGATGATTATCCACATGTCCACCTGAGTTTTCAGGTGGACCTCCATCCGACTTTTCCAGTAGGAGAAGTCCTCCCCACTGAAAAGTGGTGGTCTGGCTGTGCTGAATCCTTCTTGCATGGCCATTTATCTGAAACTAAGAGTAAAAAGAAAGAAATATTCCAAGACTTGGTCTTGGATTAGTAGTGCGGGAAGAAAGAAAAAAATATTTATCGAGGGGTGTTGCACCAACCTCGATTAACGATGAAAATTCGAAAAAAAATTTAAAAAGAAATCCGAAAAAAATTCTCAAATTGGTGGTTGCACCAGATTTGAGCTTCCCCGCTCTGATACCACTTGTTGGATCGAGAATAACGATAGAGGGGGGGGGTGAATATCGTAAATCGTTTCGGATTGAGAAAAGAGCAAATACGCAGCGGAATAAACAAAACACAACACAAAGACTCAAGTGGTTTTACTTGGTTCGGAGTCGCGGTCGGCTCCTACTCCAAGGCCCACGGTCCTTGACCGTTTACTGCGGGCAATACTATAATCGCGCAAAATCTTACAAACAGTTGTACAGTAGTAAGTGCAGTAAGAATACAATTAAAAATTGACTCTTCGTTACCGACGCTCGGTGTAGATCGTTCTTCGGTGCGTAGGGTTGTCGTCGGCGCTTGTAATCTCGAAATGGAAGGTTTCTGGAGCAGCGCGTTTGAGTCGAAGAGCGTAGAAGCGTTGGAAAGATTGTTGTTGCAAGCCTTGGGGTCGAGGGGCTATTTATAGCCTCCTGGGGCGCCAGAACGTTGGGGGCGCCCCCCCACGTGTCAGCCGATCCGGACAAGTCTCGGTCAGCCGTTATCCCTCTAGGATCGGGCTGAGGTTTGACCAGGGGTGCCCGGGTTGACTCGGTCCGCTGGCTTGACTTTATCCACTTCGTTGGCTTGAGGCCGGGGCGCCCGGAGCATCCGGGGTGCCCGGGAGCATGAGGGCGCCCGGGAGTATGGGGGCGCCCCCCCCCAGTGAGCTTCCGAAGCGATTTCTTTGCTTAACTTATTTTGCCTTGACCTTGGGGGCGCCCTGCCCAGCTGCTTGCCCCTCTCCTTTGGGGCGTTCTGAGCTGCAGAAACACATTCCTTCGGTCCTGCATCCAAGGTTAGTCTAAAACAACACAAAGCCATAAAATATTAGGTTTATACAGCCTTAGCTGTCTTGGTTCTGACTTTGGGTCTCCAAAATGGAACCCTAGGTCGAACCGACGCCTACTGTTCCCTCGACGGGGAACACGTCCTCACCTATTCCTCTCAGGAGAATTTACCTGTTGCCAACCGGCTCCTCCGGTTAGACTTTTGCCCAGCAGTTCTTCGCCAGGTGCCCAGCTGTCCTTCGCCAGGTCTTCAGTACTAAGCAGTCCTTCGCCTGGTGCCCAGCAGTCCTTCGTCAGGTCTTCGGTTCCAAGAAATCCTTCGCCTGGTGCCTAGCAGTCCTTCGCTAGGGCTTTGTATCCTGGCATTCCTTCGCCAGGAGCCTAGCAGTCCTTCGCTAGGGCTTTGTATCCTGGCAGTACTTCGCCAGGTGCCTAGCAGTCCTTCGCTAGGACTTTGTTTCCTGCACACTTAATGAGCATGTTAGATAAACATTACATCTTAACTTTTGAACCCTTTGCCATTATCAAAACACAGGTTCGACTTGGGTGCTGTCTGCACCAACAAACTCCTCCTTGAAAACTCAAGTCAAGGACCTCAGAACAGCATTATAACAGTTCACTTCTGGTTCCAAGGGTCTAGACATGATTCTTGGAAAACAGAAGTCGGTTCTAAATCGATCCGGATTAGGCTATAGAACCAAATCTAGACAAAGATGTTAGTGATATGAGAGAAGTGTCCTAAGGCAATCGCCTTATGATTATAAACATTTATTTTAATAAATGATAATTCACTATTTGAGTATACATGTTTGTGTATTTGATTGGGATCTTAAACTCATATACTGAATGTCCGTAATACAACTCACAGCATAAGAGAATTTGTGATGGGATCACAACTTGTGATTATCTCTATATGTGCAAATGTGAAGTATTGAAAATATCCCTAGTCGATGAATTGATAAAAACGGACACTATCAATTCTGTTGAGACTAGCATGGGTTATTCTCTAATCAGCTGATTCTCACTGGCTGGTGACATTGGGATGTCCGGAGATAAACATGGATGCTAGTTAAGGGAACTAGTTCATTGGAGTGACTAGCTGTAAAACTTCATATGGTTATCTATATAGATATGTCAATGAAGTTCTTACTGCAGCTTAAGTGCGATGTTCCTTTGACTTGCGGTGTTCAAGTCATCTTGGTCATGGAGACTTATACTTTAACATCTTAAGCAAGCATCTCCAAGGAGGTGTGGACCCAGGATGATTGGGTATAAGCCAAAGTGCCCGAAGATGTTTGAACAGCCTACAAAGGATTCACCACTCCTTGCGAGGAGATGTATACCCAGGCCTATCGTCGGATTGTTACTCAAAAACCTCTGGCCAGAGTATATCATGTTAAGAGTGCGAGTCTCTTAAATACATGAGAGTAATTAGAAATCCAAAGGACGAGAAAGACACTACTTGGGCTAGGTGTGACGTAGTCAGCCTAGTGGGGACTGACACCATAGACCGTGTCCTGAACCAAGTGGGTATAAGGTGGTGAAGGGAATGAGGCACGATTTATTAGAGCTGCTGAAGGGTTTCAGAATAATTTCTTCTGAGGTCAAACCGTTGATCTTTCGATTAATTGGGGATCATGATGTACTACTAGGTGCCACTCATGATCGTTCTATAATTAGTTGATTATAGACGGCCAACATAAATCGAAAGCCTATTTAGTCACACGCACTACGAGTAATCCGAGGGATTTAAAACGAGTTGAAAATTGGATTTTCCGATCAAGAGAAATAAGTCGAATCTGAGTTAATCAGAGGCGCAATGGAAGCTAAAAATGACTAAGACTTTTGAAGGCTTTTTGGGCGAATTAAATGAGTTTAATTCGTGGCGGTTCGGGTTGGTTTTGGCCGACCAAAGAGGGTGTTAACCCCCCCCTTAGGTGGCCGGCCAATAAAGAGGAGAAAACCAATTAATTTTGGTTTAATTAATAAAATGAATCTAGTGCGATTTATTTTATAAATTATGGATAAATAAATTTGTATAAAGAAATTTATATAAATAAAATTTATAGAAATTTATTCTTTTATGGAAGATTAAAATAATCCATGAATTGATTTATTTTAATTTTATAAAATCAATTATGAATTGATTTTTCCATAATAAGAAAGTTTATAAATTTCTTATAAAAATTTATTCCATAATTTAAAGAGAAGAAGAATTAGTTTTATTATAAATTGGTTTATAATAAAGACTCGGTTTAAACGGAATAATTAATAAGAAAATTTATAAGATAAATTTCTTATAACTAATTCCGTTAATTCGGTTTAGAGGGAGACTTAGCAAAGGAGTTGCTACTATATAAAGGAACCAAAGGCTAGCCCTTATTCCAATCAATTAATCAAGAGATTAATTATTCTCTCCCTCTCTCTCTTAACCTCTCCTCTCCTCCTTCTCCCTCTCTTCCCTTAGGGCCGGCGCCCACCCTAGCTCCCCTAGGGCCGGCGCCCAACCTACATCCAAGGTGGTGGAGGCCGTGAGCTTCAAGAAGAAGAAGGAGAACCCGAACACGAAGAAGAAGAAGCGGATAGCGATTCCTCTCTTCCCGGAATTCGATTCCGTTACTTCATTGGTTAGTTTCCTAATTTTTCTCTTGTTCTTCTAAGTTGTGCCTTCCGAGAATCTAGTAGTTCTCGTCGGCACAAAACTCATGACTTTGCGAAGTCATCCCGAAGAGAACTCGGCGTGGACGCGAATAGAGGCGAAGCTTCCAAGGGACGCTACGGTTGGATCTCGTCCCTTTTCTTCGAGTTACGAGAGGTATAATGTAAATTAGTTTACTTTTCCGCAAAGTTTTATTTTATGATTATGTCAACACACTATAAGGTTGCATGCTAGATACGAAGTTAAAATAATTTAGGAAATTATTTTATGCAAATTCTTCCGCTGCACGTAAAAATTTAAAATTTTACGAACTCGTATCCTTGTCGACATGCACCCGGTCCCAACAGTGGTATCAGAGCCGGTTAGTGTTCGACATTATCATATAATTGTTTTGCGGAACACTTTGTCATGATCTCAATTTCGGAAAAAATTTTCAATTATGAAAACTTTCAAATTATAATAGATTTTAGATTTAGAAATTTCAAAGTTTGGAAATCCTCATGAAATTTCGCAAACGTTTGAAATTTTCTAGTTTCTGAAATTTTATAATAATTGTGAAAACTTCCCATCTTTGGAAACTTTCCAAATTTTGGAAAATTTTCTATTTTAGAAATTTTCTAATTTTTTGGAAATATGTAAGTTTTCTTTTTACCAGAAACTTACAATTATTCTGAAAAATCATTTTTGAAATCTCGCAATTTTGGGCACTTTCTTTTGAGAAAGTCTAGACAAATTCATGGACAGTTAATTGACAATTAAATTTGAATTAGTTTTTAAATTGACAACAAAATTCTTTATTTTGGATTGAGCCTCGGGGAGCCGTCCAATTTAAAGTTAGTTGTTGTAATTTAATTTCCCAATTTTTAATTGAAATTGTCATGTTTGATTTGGATTGAGCCTCGGGGAGCCGTCCAATTAGATTTACAACACATTACTTTTCTTTGGGTATCTGAGCCTCGGGGAGCCACCCTTAGAAAATAATTTGTTGTAATTAATTAAATCCATGAATAAAATATGGTGAAGAGGTGATGCTCTTACATATTGTTGTCTCCAAAATTAATTAGGAAAATGGTTTCCTATAGAGTTTCTTAAATGAGATTTTCATGAAAATAATATGTGGTTGAATTAAGGGAATTGTCTCTTAATTTAATAAGTTTTGATTTAGAGAAATCAAAGTCTTGAACATATTATTTCCAAAATTAATTATGACAATTTAGTAAATTGTTTCCCAAAGCAATTCCTTTAATTAAGTATGAAATTGGAATTAGGAAATCCGGTTCCTAATTCAATTAATGAGACTTGATAACTTAAGTCACATACATACTTTATTAAGGAAATCGTTAGTCATGACATAATTCTATGTCATGAATGTGCTTAGAAAAGATGAGACCCAAAAACCCCTTACAAAATATTAAGGCAAACACCTTCCGTTAATATGGTTAGAATCAGAGTTTTGTTTCTCGATTGGGTTGATGGACACATCCATGCCCGACTTGAACCTCAACATGTTCAAACCATGGAATTAGTTTATGAATAATATAGTTGGAGTCAGAGGTCAATCCTTAGTTTTGGTTGTTGGACACATCCAAGCCTGACTAAACGGTTGAATGAGCTCCAACCATTTTAAAACTATTTCTTGATTAATGGGTCAGCTTTAAGCTTGGAGCATCGATTTGTTGTGCCACAGCCAAGGTCGATGTAAAGAGAGGTGCAGTTGGGTGCTATGTATATGATGCATACCTGTTAATGAGTTAACAACCCAATGATTTATGCAAACATTCAATTAATTGATAGCATAATGTGATAGTTACATATATGTGATATGTAATCGGTATAATTACCTACCTTCATAGCTAAGAAAAATTTGATGGCCACAGCCATGGTGGTTCTTATCTATGGTTGGATATCAACCTATTTGGAGATGTTCCTACGATCTCCCGAATTGATAATAAGGGTTATTCAATTTGAAAAATAAATAGGATTTCAATTTATGTATATTGATACATTCTTTAATCATTCTTCTCACATAATCTCAATTTGTATTTCTAGGATAATCACTCGATCATGTCTTCTTTAAACTTGCGTTCCATTTTGGACACCAATAAACTGACTGGGCCAAACTTCATGGACTGACTTCGAAACCTGAGGATAGTCCTCAAGGCAGAGAAGCTTGCTTATGTCCTTGAAGATCAACTTCCCAACCGTCCTCCTGAAAACACAACTCCAGATCAGTTTCCTGAGTTGCTCAACCTGCTGAAGACTGTAGAGCCTTCTGTGAAGCAGGATCAAAAGACGGTACTGTTAGTTGGTTCCTCAAAGAAAGGTTCTAAGAGGAAGGCCAATGAACAGAATAAGGGAAAGAAGAAAAAGGCCAAAAAGACTGAAAAT
>JAGFNQ010000198.1:0-25498 GCA_024364735.1 Boesenbergia rotunda
AGTCAAGGGATGAAGTTTAATCTCCTAAGTGTCAGTCAATTGTGTGACACGGGTTACACAATTGACTTCCAACCAAGTCAATGTCTAGTTAGACAAAATGACACCTTGGACACGGTACTAGTAGGAGCAAGAGTAGACAATATTTATCAAGTTTCATTTAAAGTGCTTACTAATGCTTTTGCTAAGTGTCTCATGTCAAAAGAAGAAGAGTCCACACTTTGGCACCGGAGGCTAGCACATGTGAACATGAAGAACATCCGGAAGTTGGCCAACAAGGGACTAGTTCGAGGCTTACCGAGCATCAAGTATGGGAAAAGATAAATTATGTGATGCGTGCCAAATGGGTAAGCAAACAAAATCTGCACATAAAGGTAAAAGCACTGTAAGTACTTCCAATGCATTAGATTTACTTCACATGGATCTATTTGATTGTAGCACTATCATATCATTGAATGGAAGTAGATATTGCTTTGTTATCATTGATGATTTTACTAGATATACTTGGACTTACTTTTTAAAACATAAGGATCAAACCTTAGATATTTTCATTTCTTTTTGTAGAAGGGTTGAAAATGAGAAATCATCAACAATTAAGACAATAAGAAGTGATCATAGAGGTGAATTTCAAAACCAAAGGTTTCTAGAATTTTGTCAAGATAAGGGTTATAGGCATGAGTTCTCTACTCCTAGAACACCACAACAAAATGGTGTTGTACAGAGGAAGAACCGTGTACTTCAAGAGGCTGCACGAAGCATGCTCAATGAGTACTCACTCCCGAGTTACTTATGGGCCGAAGCTGTAAATACAGCTTGCTATGTGCAGAATCGAGTTCTCATCCATAGGTTTTTAGGAAAGACCCCCCACGAACTTTGGTTTGGGAAACCACCTACGGTTAAACATCTTAGGGTGTTTGGTTGTAAGGTGTTCATCCTAAACACCAAGGATCACCTCGGAAAGTTCACGGCAAAAGCTGATGAAGGGATACTAGTCGGGTACTCCCTCGTTAGTAAAGCCTACCGAGTCTACAACAAGAGAACTAGACTAGTTGATGAGTCTTCTGATGTGGTTTTTGAGGAAATTCCAAAATCAATTGACCAATCAGAAAATGTAGGAGGAGCTCAACTTGAACTAGGGACTAAGTTTGAAAGAAACTCCAAGTGTTGTGATGGTGATGAGTCTGATGACGGTGAGCCTAGACAACCCATTGATCAGCCGGATCCTGAGGCTGAATTGTGTCTGGTGAACCTATTCAAGAAGCACCACCAACACCAAGGCAAACGAGACTAGCCTCTAGTCATCCCCAAGACCAAATTGTTGGAGACATCCATCAAGGGGTTAGGACTAGATCATTCTTCCGGAATGAGGCTAATGAAGTTGCTCTAATTTCCGAAATTGAACCTAGAAAAATTGATGAAGCATTAAATGATCCCGACTGGATTATTGCGATGCAAGATGAACTAGGTCAATTTGAGAGGAGTCAGATTTGGGACTTAGTCCCTAGACCTAAGAAGACCACCATTATTGGAACCAAATGGGTCTTCAAAAATAAATTAAACCATAAGGGAGAAATCATTAGAAACAAGGCACGCTTGGTAGCCAAGGGCTACAGTCAAGTTGAAGGTCTTGATTATGATGAGACTTATGCTCCCGTGGCACGATTAGAGTCCATCCGATTGATGCTTGCATTTGCAGCACATTGTGGCTTCAAATTATTTCAAATGGATGTCAAATCGGCCTTCCTAAATGGTTTGATTAGGGAAGAGGTCTATGTCGAACAACCTCCGGGGTTTGAGAGTACCGAATATCCAAACCACGTGTTCAAGCTCAAAAAGGCACTCTATGGCCTTAAACAAGCACCCCGGGCTTGGTATGAGCGGTTGTCGACATTCTTGATTGAAAAGGGCTTTGTTAGAGGTCAAATAGACCCTACACTGTTTCTACGAAGAGATGGTGTCAATATATTTGTAGCCCAAGTATATGTCGACGACATAATTTGTGGCTCAAACAACAAGGGCTATTTAAATGAGTTCATTGGACACATGGAGAGTGAATTTGAGATGAGTCTAGTGGGAGAGTTGACTTTCTTCCTGGGACTTGAAATCAAGCAAACTCGCGATGGTATCCATGTGCATCAAACAAAGTATACACATGAAATGCTTCGAAAATTCAATATGAGTTATTCGAAAGAGGTAACCACTCCCATGGCCACAAACACAAGATTAGACAATGATGAGAGTGGTAAACCCGTTGATCTAACTCAATATCAAAGCATGATAGGCAGTTTGCTATACCTCACAGCTAGTCGACCAGATATACTATTTGCTGTAGGTATGTGCGCTAGGTATCAAGTCTGTGCCAAGGAATCTCACCTAATTGTTGTTAAGCGAATTTTGAGATATCTCAAGGGCACAATTGGTGTAGGTCTTTGGTATCCCCGTACTAAATCTTTTGATTTGATGGGCTATACGGATTCCGACTACGCTGGATGTAAGTTGGACCGAAAGAGCACTAGTGGGGGCTGCCAATTCTTAGGATCATCCTTAGTAAGTTGGTCGAGTCGGAAGCAACATTGTGTTGCTCTTTCCACTACCGAGGCGGAATATATCGCCATGGGAGAGAGTATATCGCAATTGTTGTGGATGATCCACACCTTAGAGGATTATGGATTGAGTTACAAGGGTGTGCAAGTGTTATGTGATAACATTAGCACAATCAACTTAACCAAGAATCCAGTCCATCATTCTAGGACCAAACATATTGAGGTAAGACACCACTTCATTAGAGATCATGTAGCTAGGGGGAACATCATACTCTCACATGTAGAGTCAAAGTCAAACCTAGCTGACATTTTCACTAAACCACTTCCCGAGAGTGAATTTAGTTTCCTAAGATGGGAATTGGGAATGTGTCACGCTTCATGATCCTCAAATTGTATTCAAAACCCTTCATGATTATTTCAAATTGTTAGGGAATAATTGGGTAACTTTGGGAATATCTCACACAAACTATAAGGTTTAACAAAACGTTTTTGTTTGCTAGATATGGGGTGAGATGTTAGGTTCAACTCAATTTCTCAAAATGTCATTGCATCACTTGAGAAATTAAGTTGACGAGATAATAATCACGGTGGTGACCAAGTATGGGGAAATCCATTGCATAACATATGTGTATATGACTCCATGATCATACTTGGACATTCCAATCAAGGCAATTTGATTGGAAACTTGAAGTTAGAGTAAAAACTTGTTTGAATTTGCTTGATTGATTGATGGTTGAGTTTGACTCCATTAAGATGGGTCAAAATATTTGCTGAACCTATAAGGACTTTTGATTCTTGTTCAGGGATCAATTTTAGTCAGAAAATCATGTCTAAGTTCGACAAAGTTCATCAGATTTCTTTTGAAAATTTCAGAAGTTCTGAAACTGCACATTTCAGTTCATATCAGGAACCCTGATCGGTCACCGGACCGATCAGGCATAGGGCTGATCGGTCCCTAGACCGATCTGACCCCTTCCTGTGGTGTTCGGTCCACAGACCGATCTGCGAGGCAAGCCGTGATCTCCCGAAATCTGACTAAGTGTATTGAGCCAGCCTGGATCGGTCTTCGGACCGATCTGGCACCCTGTGGGGATCGGTCCACAGACCGATCAGGGAGCTCAGAGGTTTCTCTCCGGACCCTACTGATCGTATCCTGATCGGTCACCCGACCGATCAGGCGCGCGTCTGATCGGTCATCCGACCGATCAGGACCAGGCCAGTCCAATCAGGATGTATCCTGATCGGTCTGGACGCGATCAGATCGAATGGTGATCCGATCAACCGCATTAAATTCTGGTTGGTGGACCGATCCACCAACCAATTAACTTCGCAAAACCTTCTTCAGCGCCGAACCCTAGCGCCGAAACTCCTCATCTGCGCGACTTGCTTGTGCGAGAAGACCCTCCTGAGTGCTTCTCTTCCTCGCGTGAGCGTGAGTGTGAAGTTTTTCTCCAGCCTCGCGAGCGTTCCTCTCTCGCAGAGACAGTCTGCGATTTTCTCTTGCGCCGAGCTCCTCCCTACGAGTTCTTTCGATCCAAGAATCTTCTCAATGGCACCTAAGTAAGTTGTTTGTTTTGATTTTCTTGACAATCAGTTCATAAAACCTTGTTTGTGAAGCTAATCATATTATGATTTTTGTTCTTGTTCTTGCTGTGGTGTCTTGATCGTCGCCGTGACCCCTATATTTTGCCATAACCCCACTTTTCATCAAATTTCTCCTTGTTTCATATCTATCTTTTGATTGGGTCTCATCTTATATATGATCAATTCTTGTGATTCAACCTATGTGTCATGATCAATTCAAACCTCCTTAGGAAGTCATCTAAGGGAAAGGATGTCGTGGAGGGAAGTTCAAGGGGGAAGGCTCCTTCCTCCTCTGCCCCTTCCAGAAGGCCACAGCCTTCCTCTAGCTCCAGGTTCCCAAATGCGGCCTGTGAGCAGGCCTTTCAAGCTAGGACATTCAAACTTTTACCCTGCAGATCCATTGATGTTCCTTTCCTAACGGAGTTCTGCCCTTCTGTTATGGAGATTGTTACTTATTACAATCTGGGGTTTCTTCTTTCTTTGGAAAGAACCATAAATTACGACCTCGTCTCTGAATTTTACAACAACCTACAACAAGGTCCTAAAGGGGGATTCGAGTTCACTACTCGTGTCGGGAAGATGAACCTTGATTTTTCATATGAGATTTTGGCTGAGTACTTGGGTGGTCGACGATCACCGAATCTTTATTCGCTCTATCCTGACCTTCCTAATCCCCTGCTAGCACCCTTTGCAGATGTTACCCCTGGTTCCATCCATCAGTATTTCTTTGGTTATCCGCGTCCAGACGGTCTTGATGAGCTTGGCCCTGACTTTCCTACCTTTGCTGCACTGCGTCTGTCTCCCACTAGCTATATACTATTCAAGATCATCACAAATTGTATCCTTCCAATCACCTCCAAACCCTTAGCTGAGATCCGACCCTATCACTGTTTGATGCTCTACGGCATGCACAGCCGTTCGGATTTCGATATTATGGAGAGCATCTTCCAGTCCATTTTGTCTTATCGAGAGGAGTCCAGCCGCCGCACTGTCTACATGCCTTTTGGTCACGTCATCACCGACTGGCTCATGTCAGTAGGTGTTGATGTTACCAAGGGTCGGACGATGCCTATGATACGACAGGATTGCAGACTTGGCCGGCGTGCTTTCGCCAAGTCTGGAATCATTGTTCGGGGGCCCGATCGGATGTTGATCTGGAAAGATGGTAGGGTTCTTGGGGAGTTACCACGGGGAGGTCCACAGGGTCAGGCGCTAGCCGCTGCTGCTGATGACGAGTATGACGACGAGCCTGAGCCTGATCTGCGCTGGCAGATCTCAGAGCTGGATCAGACAGTACAGGAGTTTATTCACCTGGGGGCGGCAGATCGTGAGGAGTTTCGTTCGGGCTTTTGCTCCCTAGATTCCCGACTGACCAGGATCGAGACCGACGTCTCAGGGACCCGCACACTCCAGCAGACATGGTATGATGAGTGGCACAGCCACACATTTCCTGGAGGTGCACCTTCTGCGAGTTCTGCACCAGGGTCCTGTGCTCCTACCGATGCGACGATGGATGACCTTATGCACGATGACGACCCGCCAGCTGATCATTGAGCTTGAATGTTTATTGTCTCCTTTCATGATTTGCATATTTGACTATGATACTTTAGGGCTGTATGCCCTGTGACTTGATTGTTGTGGTCTTGTGCCACACGTATTTTGCTACTTGTCTGGATGTTTTCATGCTTTGACTTATCTACTTTTACCTGTCATGCTTATCTACTATTGTTGATGTCATGTTGCTTATTTGCCTTTTATCTGCATGATTGTTCAATTGCATGTTCATGCTTACACTGCCATGTTTACTTGATACTTATGACTATTATGGCATGTTCTGTGATCTGATACTTCATACGCATATGATGCATGTGCTTGCTATGTCTTGTGATACCTTTTCACATGCGGTCGTATGATTAATCCACAAACTATCGCATCTTTGTTGATTTGGGATACCCCTAGGGTTGAGGGGGAGTTTGTTTAAACTTAACAGCCCCTCTAGCTCCTTTTCGGTGTTCGACAAAGGGGGAGAGTGTGGATTGGTTAAGTTTAGAATGACCATGTTGTAGGGGGAGGATATGGATTCCCCTATGATTCTAAAGTTGGAATATTGATTGAGAATCCCTAAACTTAAAATCGGGTTGTCAAACAACAAAAAGGGGGAGATTGTTGATGCAGTCTGGCCCTGATTGTTGTTTTGGTGTTGACAACGATTTTAGTTTAGGAGTATGATTATGATAATTATGATTAAGTCCTGATCGAGGATTAGGCATGATGGAAAATCCTAACCTGGGAGGTTAGGTGTGATGATTATGATGATTATGATTAAGTCCTGATCGAGGATTAGGCATGATATGGAAAATCCTAACCTGGGAGGTTAGGTGTGGAAAATCCTAGCTTGGAGGGCTAGGTGTTGGAAAAGTCCTAATTCGGAAGGGTTAGGTGAAAAGTCCTAGCTTGGAGGGCTAGGTGAAAAGTCCTAACTTGGAGGGTTAGGTGCAAATTCCCATCCTGGAGAACTAGGTGAAAAAGTCCTGGCTTGGAGGGTCAGGTGCCTAGCTTGGAGGGCTAGGTTGGATGATGTTCTAACTCGGAAGGGTTGGGTGAAAAGTCCTAGCTTGGAGGGCTAGGTGAAAAGTCCTAGCTTGGAGGGCTAGGTGAAAAGTCCTAACTTGGAGGGTTAGGTGCAAATTCCCAACTTGGAGAGTTAGATGGAAAATCCTTGGCTTGGAGGGCTAAGGTGGATGGAAACTTAGCTTGGAGGGCTGAGTTTGAGTCCCTGGATCGGTCTGGTGATCGATCAGGGATTTTGGCACGTTGTTCCTTCGTGGATCGGTCTGGTGACCGATCCAGCGATGACTGATCGGTCGGGCGACCGATCAGGGAGCACACAGTGAGGTTGGGAACCTACTGTGTTGCTCCTGATCGGACCGGTGACCGATCAGGGAGCAGGCTGCTTCCTTGCTGTCTTGCTCCTGATCGGTCTGGTGACCGATCAGGGAGCAAACGGTGAGTGAGTTCCCTTGCTGATCAAAGTCCTGGATCGGTCCGGTGACCGATCAGGGATCTTGGATCTGATTAAAAAATCACTGTTCATCTTCCCTGATCGGTCTGGGTGACCGATCAGGATTCATTCTGATCGGTCTGGTGACCGATCAGGCTTCACCCTGATCGGTCTGGTGACCGATCAGGCGTGTATAGCTGCGAGAGCTGGGAATCCCAGCGAAGCAGTGGATCGGTCTGGTGACCTATCCACACACTCTGGATCGGTCCGGTGACCGATCACTTTAATTCAAATTTCACTGTCAGACGTGGTCAGAGCGTCTGATCGTATCTGATTTGCTGATGTATGTTTCTGATATTTGATATGCTGCTTGATTTGCTGCTCTAATGCTCTGATTGAGTTTCAGGTGACAGGGGAGGATTCAAACACTCAAGGAGAAGTTAAAGAGAGCTTTCCTTGGAGCAGGTTTGTCCCTTTCTCCACACAGGTTGCAACGGCTGGATGTAGGACTGAAGCCGTTGACTGAAGCTTGGCTGAGGGAGCTCAGGAAGTTCAGTTAGGGTTCAGTGTAGCTGGCGCGTTGGCAGTGAGGCAGCTGTAGGCTGCTGGAGATGAGATCACCTGGTTCTTAGCGGAGAAACAAAAAGGAACGAGAGAAGGAAAACGATAGTGTTCTGAGTTTTTGTGCTTCTAAGTTCCTGCGTTACAAGCTTGCTGTTCGAGAGTTCTTAAACTATTCTAAGCAAGCTATTGAGGAGCAATCATCATACTTGAGCGCTTGAAGGAGAAAACAAGAGGCTTGGAGTCCGACAGTGGGAAGACACGGAGCAGGGGTCTGCGTGAGATCGCCACTGGGTGGAACTCAGGGAAGCTTGCTGTGTTTTGTCCTTGCTAAGTGTTTGAGTAAGATCCTTCTTGTTGTTGTTTCATTGTGCTCATTCTATATCATTGTTTGAAACACACTGTGGGGAGGTTTCTCCACCGAGAAGGAGGTTGCTTCATATCCGGTGTTAACCGGGGCTTGATCTGCCGACGATCAAGGGATCGCCCACCTCAAGGGCACGCCAAAGAGTAGGGGCAAGTTATCCCCGAACCTTGTAAACCCTCCTTGTTAGCGATCTTGCTAGTCGTGTTTGTTTTGCTTTCGTTTTGTTTTTCTGCACACTCTGTTTTCTACTCTTTCCGCTGTGCTACTGATATTTGAGTTGCAGAAATCGTGATAAGTCTAGAAGGAGAAAGTGGTTGTCTATATTCACCCCCCCCCTCTATAGCCATCTCGTTCCCAACAAGAGTAACTCGAGTCGTCTCCCAACGAATGTAGTTGATGCATAATAAACCTTAGGATCGTATGTTATTACTTTTGGGTTTTGGATATGAAACTGGGGTTTGGATTTGAATGTTAATACTACGAAAAGAAATAGCAAGCAGGAATGAAATCTAGTTCTAATTAAGGAAAGACAATGCAGATAAGGAAATCTAATTTAAAGCAATGGGAAAAGCAATACAAAATAGAAGTTAAGCAACTAAGAAACATCACAATTGAAGTTTTGTTCTATGAGGCATTTAACCAAACACAAGATAGGCATGCTCTAAATTGCTTCAAGTACATGCAATTTTAAATGGGAAAGATCCATCAAATACAAACATTCACTCAAAAACACACATAACAACTCAAACATTATCAACTATCAAAACAATCAATAACCAATTCAAGTTGAAACACACATAACAACTCAAACATTATCAACTATCAAAACAATCACTAACCAATTCAAGTTGAAACACACATAACAACTCAAACATTATCAATTATCAAAACAATCAATAACCGAATCAAGTTGAAACACACAAATTGACCCAAGAAACTAAATTGCTCTGTAGGAATTGCTGTGAAAGGTGGCTGCCTGATTTGATGATCTGCTGCCGGGTTGGATAAAGAAGCTATGAAGAAGGAAACAAAACTGCTGGAAATGGAAGGTTGTGAAATCTACTAGATCTGCTGGAAATACTGTGAAGAAAATGAAACTGTTGGAATTCTGTGAAGAAAAATTTGCTGAAAATAAACTGCTGGAAGAACTCTGCTGGAAGAAATCTGCTGGATCGAATGAAGGTGGAACGTCACTTCCCTCAACCAGAGAGAAGCTGGCGAAGGAGATGGGTGATCGCTTCCCTCAACCCGAGAGAAAGCTGCGGAAGAAGGTCGACTAGGGTTCGGTCCCGAGCCCTAGCTTGTGGTCGGCAGTGAGATGGAAAGGTGGAGATGATGATGATCCCCCTCGATGAGAACCCTTCTCGATGAGAACCCTCTCGTGTTTGCAATGGCGTGATGGTGGAGAGTCGATGGAGCTCCGGCCGGCGGCGAGATGGAGATGGATCGCCGGCCCTTGGTGGAGGTGGATGATCTGAGTCGGGAACCCCCCGTCTGCCTCGTCTGTTTGTCGCCTCTGCCCTTTTGTTTGTTTGGCCCGGCATTTGGGTTCAGACCAGACTTGGGTTCGGTCCAGTCAAGCCAGCAGTTGGGTTCAATCAGCCAAGCCCAGCAATTGGGTTCACAGCTTAATCAGAACAAGCCCTATCAGCCCAGCTCATGTTTAACCCAGCATTTGGGTTCAGACCAGACTTGGGTTTAGTCCAGTCAGCCAAGCCAGAGCTCACAGCTCAGAAGAAAATTAGCAACGGACGGCTGAGATCGATTTGGCTTCATCCAACGATCGAATCTCTTCAGATCTGAACCAAACTCCACAGATCCCAATCAATGGTCCTGATTTACCTATTCCCAGCTCGGATTAACCAGATCAGTGGTGGATGGTCCAAATCTTCCCTTTTCTTGAATGGATGGTCTAGAACATCTTGAGCATGATCCAACGGTCAGATTACTTCTGATTTGGCTGAAATTTTCAGATCTTGATCTATGGTCATGATTAATTCTATCTTGAACTCGGATTGACCAGCAGTTGACCGATGTCTCAGATCTAGCTGTTCTCTGGAATGGACGACTCCTATTAATCCGATGCTTGATCCCTTTGATCTGGATCCAATGCTGACTCAAGTCTGATCCGATTTGATTGAGATCCATGATCATTTGAAGCCTATAAAATGATATTCAAATTTAGTGCCAAAAAATATCCCAAATATACAAAGATTTGAAATAATAGCCAAAATAGAGGAAATATATGAAACCTAATACAATTGCAAACTTAAGCATATAAAATGTGGATCAAACATGGATTTTAGAGCTGAAAATAATCAACAAAATGGTGGTTATCATTGTCTCACAACCCTCCCACTACGACGAGGTACTACTTGTGTATCCTCTGTGACATGCGGTGCAGTCACTTGTGGTATATCCTCCTGTACCGTAGGTAGTGAAGTTAGAAATTCCCCTCTCACCTCCTCTAGAACAATCTTGCTCATGGGCTTGTGGTCCATCACATAGTCCTCCTCTAAAAATCGGGCATTCGTGCTAATGATGACCTTCTGATCTTTAGGACTATATAATAAACCACCTTTCGTTCCTCTAGGATAGCCTACGAACAAGTGCACTTCCGAATGATATTTCAACTTATCAGTATCTGCCTTCAGCACATATGCTGGACTACCCCAAATCCGAATATGTCTCAGACTATGCTTACGCCCAGTCCACAATTCTGTGGGAGTAGAGGATACTTATTTAGATGATACCAAGTTTAGAATATATGTTGTCGTTTCCAGAGCATATCCCCAGAATGAATTCGGTAACTCCGAAAAACTCATCATCGATCTAACCATCTCCATAAGAGTCCTATTCTTTCGCTTCGCCACACCATACTGCTGGGGTGTACCAGGTGAGGACAATTGGGATTGAATCCCAAGCTCTGATAAGTAACTCCTAAACTCTCTCAAGAGGTACTCACCACCACGATCAGATCGTAGTATCTTGATGTTAGATGTGTATACTGAAAGACATGACTTTTATTATATGAACATCTTTTATGAAAAGAGAATCACACTACACTAGGTATTTGTTTAGAATAGTACATACATGAAGTCCCATTGCTTAGCATTGTAGATAACATGGTGTGTGGTGTCACACGGAAGATCATGTTATCAGTACCTTACTTAGCATAAATAGAGGCTCACAACCTAGATGGAATTGGACAACCCATCGGGAAGGTTGTAGTGTAGAAAGGTGTGGTTGGTCTTGACCATAGGACTACACTAGTGTGCTATGAGTACATTGAGTAGGTCCGAAACTTGAGGTTATCCGATTTATACTGACTAGATAATTGTATAGGACCTCAGTTGTTATTATGGAGGACGATCCCTTAATCCCGAAATAATATTGGGCATATATTATTATTTATTATTTCTTTGATTTACCAATGGGAAAGATCTATTCTGTTAGATCAACAGACCCGATAAGTTGGGAAATAATATTAATAATATGATGTACCGATGATTATTCATGGAATCCGTGTCCTGGTGAGTCAGGATGATGATGCCCCCTTGATGAGCTCAAATGGTTCATCGTGCCAAACCCTGCAGGTGGATTTGATCCGACACGTTGAAAAGGTTGAGTGGTACTAATCAAGGACCCAAAAGTTAATTAAGTTAAATTGTCAGTAATTTAATTAATTAATGGGCATGCACAATCTTAAACATGGGGGGATGGACAACTCGTAATATGTGGATCCCATATGAAAATATGGGGGTTGGTGAGGTGAGTTCAATTAGGATCCTTTAGTGGAATGGATCCTAATTAATGGATTGTGTTTGGATCCATTAGCAGGCCAAGAACCAACTCCTCCTCTTGGTACTGCCTTAGCCCTATAAATACCCTATGAGATCAAGAAACCAAACCAATTAATCAAACCCAAGAGCCAAGGAAAAACCCTCCCCCTCTCCCACTCTCTCTCTCTCGGCGCCGACTAGTAGAAGCGTTCTCCCTTCAGTTTCCTTGACTCCTCCTCCACCAAGCATCGTCCGAGACTCAAAGAAGCAAGGTAGGAATCTCTTCTACCTTGCTTGAGGCTCGGGAAGGGCTGAGGAAGCGCTGGCGAGGAGAGGAAGGCGGCACAAGGGCTGCCTTGCGGCGGCGGCGCAAGAGGGAAGAAGAAAGGGTTTTGAGGGCTTTTGTGGGGGAGAAGAGGGATGTTCCTTGTCTTCTTCTTCTTCTTCATCTTCCTCTCAAGTGTACCACTGATCCGGAGGGCTTGGAGCCATCTCCGGTGGACGGTGGCGCAAAGGGAGTGGAGGAAGTGCCGGCGGCGCAAGCCCTAGGGTTTAGGGTTTGCTGCCAGATTGGAGAAGGGGTTTGGTTGGTGTTCTTGGTGATCTTAGATCGTAGTATATCATCACCCAGACGATGTCCACGAAGGGAGGGACATATGGTAGAAGACCGTGAGGTGATCGGAAAGGTATAACTTTCCATAAGCTCCTTTGTATTTCCTTATGTCGTACATGTGTTGTGTGGATATGTCTCGTCATTTTATGTGTAAGAATTTTATGTTTTGCGTGCAAAATATATTTAATAAATTCTTAACTGGACCCCAACCATAAACACAAAAGCCGGCCATCAACTCGTCACCTTTTCCGCAGTCGAAGGATTGAGCAAAGTGCAAGGCCAATTTTGGTAATTGGCTAAGTTGCAACTTTGGATCGTTCGATACGGCACGAGACGGTCGATGGGAAACGGCTCTCTATTTGGATTAAATTTTAATCCATAGACATAGAGAGGTCTCTCAGATCGACTAGGTATTCATTTAGGAAACCCGCTAAGCCATACCCAACAATTGGTATCAGTGCTGAGGTTTCCGACTTTGTGTGTTTAGGATTGGTTATTTTTGTAATTTTCCATACAATTTTATTTTGATGATGCGTGGATGTGTGTAGCCTATCTTTGTGTTGCAGGAGCGAGATTCCAACTTCTTGGCCAAAATATAATTTGTGTGAATGTGTGCAATTTTTGTAATAATTTAATCCTCGGGGTTGATGAGGCTAGGTATTTAATGTTTGTAATTAAATACGACACATGTTTAGCTGAGTTTTTTATTTTACAGTTGGTCTAGATTTCATGTACACTCCCTTGTGGAGTATAGCATCAATGATGTAAATAATAACTCTTCATTTCGGCACGGAGAACCCTCAAGGTAGCATGCGCAAAAGGAAGGGAGAAGTGGACAAAATGACAGCACGACTGGAGACACAAGAGAGACCAAGGGGCCATGAAAGTTGGAAAATCTAGGATTTTTCACTATTATTGTTTTCATGATGTTGGTTCCGTGCTTGGTTGTGTGGTAGTGCTAGAAAATTCTTCGAGATAAATTACTAAGTGGGAGAGGGAGGGTCCCACGGCTTCCATTACAATTCGATAAGTGATGTGAACAAGTCTGCGCGTCGGCCCTGAGTGCCTTCCTCCCCATCGGATGGACTTGTTCTATGGATCACTGGGTCGAAAAAGACTATAGAAAATTATTGAAGAGCGTGTGGACTTCCCCATCGGAAGACACATAATCCGAAATAATTTTCTTGGTGTCGTGTAATGGTGCACACTTAGATGCGGATAACAGTATCCTCCCCATCGGAGTCACTGCTGTTATTCTGCAGAGCCAAAGGAAACCAACTATTGATCTTATTTGTCAAAAAGTTAGGTTGATAAGATAGTAAGATCAATGGGTAAAACCTCCTCTTACGAATGTAGGGATTCGTATGCGTCCACACCATCATGGCATACAAATTTCTTGGTGTACAGAGGTGTTGGTGAAATTCAAAAATTAATTATTTGAGGAATCAATTTGTTTTCGATTTCTAAAGTAGTGTATGTTGTGATTCTCAGGTTTTTCATAAATGGCTTTTACTCCACTTGCAACCATTCTTAAGGACAATAAACTTACTGGCCCTAATTATATCAGAAGCTGGGATCCAGTCCCAGCTAACTGCACCCGGTACACCCCAGCAGAACGGAGTTGCAGGAAGAAGGAATAGGACACTTATGGAAATGGTTAGGTCAATGATGAGCTATTCAGACTTACCTGATTCATTCTGGGGATATGCTCTGGAAACGGCAGCATACATAGTGAACTTAGTCCCATCTAAGTCAGTCCCTCGTACTCCCACAGAACCGTGGACTGGGCGTAAGCCTAGTCTAGGGCATGTTCGAATTTGGAGTAGTCCAGCACACGTGTTGAAGGGAGATACTGATAAGTTGGAATCTCGTACAGAGGTACGTCTGTTTGTAGGCTATCCCAAGGGAACGAAGGGTTGTCTGTTCTATAGTCCTAAGGATCAGAAGGTAATTGTTATCACAAATGCCAGATTCTTGGAAGAGGACTATATGATGAGCCATAAGCCAAAGAGTAGACTAATGCTAGATGAGTTAAGGGGGGACATTCCGACTTCTGGACCAAGTGTACAAGAGGACACACCACAAGTTATTGCACCACGTATCACTCAGGACACACCAGTAGTACCTCATCGCAGTGGGAGGGTTGTGAGACAGCCTGAAAGTTACATGTTTTTGGGAGAGCCTTCAGACTTGATCCCAGGAAAACATGAACCGGATCCCTGGACCTATGACGAGGCCCTCCAAGACAAAGATGCAGATTCTTGGCAAAGGGCAATGAAATTCGAGATAGAATCAATGAATTCTAACCATGTCTGGGAGCTAGTAGAACCACCCAATGGTGTAAAGGCCATTGGATGCAAGTGGATCTACAAAAGAAAGAGAGGAATTAGACGGGAAGGTTGAGACCTTCAAGGCAAGGCTTGTTGCGAAAGGGTACACTCAGAAAGAGGGTATCGATTATGAGGAAACCTTTTCTCCAGTAGCTATGCTCAAGTCGATTCGGATTCTCTTATCTATAGCAGCTTATATGGATTATGAAGTTTGGCAAATGGATGTCAAGACAGTCTTCCTTAACGGGAGTCTTGATGAGACCATCTACATGCAGCAACCAGAAGGTTTCATTACCAAGGGCAAAGAGCATCTAGTGTGTAAGCTTAATCGATCTATCTATGAATTGAAGCAAGCTTCAAGATCTTGGAACATCCGTTTTGACGAAGTAATCCAATCATATGGGTTTACTCAAAGTCCAGATGAGTCGTGTGTGTATAAGAGATGTGATGGAATGTTGTGGTATTTCTTGTACTTTACGTAGATGACATTTTGTTAATTGGCAACAATGTCAAAGTGTTATCAGACGTAAGGGTCCGGCTATCATAGCAGTTTGATATGAAGGACTTAGGAGAAGAAGCACACATCCTTGGGATCAAGGTCATAAGGGATCGCCAGAAAAGGATGTTGTGCTTATCCCAAGCTTCATATGTTGACACAGTCTTATCTCGTTTTAGCATGGAAAACTCTAAGAAGGGTTTTCTACCCTTCAAACATGGAGTTCCTCTATCCAAGGAGATGTGTCGAAGACATCAAAGGAGATAGAGGAGATGAAGGCAGTTCCTTATGCTTCAGCGGTCGGGAGCCTCATGTATGCTATGTTGTGCACGAGACCTGATATCTGTTTTTCCGTGGGCATGGTTAGCAGATATCAGAGTAACCCTAGACAGGGACATTGGACAGCGGTAATGCATATATTGGAATACCTGAGACGGACTAGGGATTATATGTTGGTTTACCGGGCGGACCAATTAGTCCCTATGGGTTATACGGACTCAGATTTCCAGTCAAATAGGGACAAACGTAAGTCTACCTCAAGTTTTGTGTTTACTTTATGAGGTGGAGCCATTGTCTGGAGGAGTGTCAAGCAGAAGTGCGTGGCAGACTCCACCATGGAAGCTGAGTATGTGGCAGCCTCAGAGGCAGCCAAGGAAGATGTATGACTCAGAAACTTCATAATGGACTTGGATGTGATTCCTGGTGTGCCCAGAACTATCACAATCTTTTGTGATAACAACGGTGCAGTTGCAAACTCGAAGGAACCACGATCCCATAAGGCGAGCAAACACATAGAGCGCAAGTACCACCTGATATGAGAAATCATAAAGCGAGGAAAAGTAGCTGTTGCCATGATTGCATCAGAGGGCAACCTGGCAGACCCCTTCACTAATGCTCTTCCATCTAGAGCTTTTGATAGACATGTGGAGGGAATAAGAGTCAGATGTATGGCAGTGGGAGAACAACAGTGTCTTTAAGTATAAGTGGGAGATTGTTAGATGTGTATACTGAAAGACATGACTTTTATTATATGAACATCTTTTATGAAAAGAGAATCACACTACACTAGGTGTTTATTTATAATAGTACATACACGAAGTCCCATTGCTTAGCATTGTAGATAACATGGTGTGTGCTGTCACATGGAAGATCATGTTATCAGTACCTTACTTAGCATAAATAGAGGCTCACAACCTAGATGGAATTGGACAACCCATCGGGAAGGTTGTAGTGTAGTCAGGTGTGGTTGGTCTTGACCATAGGACTACACTAGTGTGCTATGAGTACATTGAGTAGGACCAAAACCCGAGGTTATCCGATTTATACTGACTAGATAATTGGATAGGACCTCAGTTGTTATTATGGAGGACAATCCCTTAATACCGAAATAATATTGGGCATATATTATTATTTATTATATCTTTGATTTACCAATGGGCGAGATCTATTCTATTAGATCGACAGACCCGGTAAGTTGGGAAATAATATTAATAATTTGATGTGCCAAAGATTATTAACGGAATCTGTATCCTGGTGAGTCAGGATGATGATGCCCCCTTTATGAGCTCAAAAGGTTCATCGTGTCAAACCCTGCAGGTGGATTTGATCCGGCACGTTGAAAAGGATGAGTGATACTAATCAAAGACCTAGAAGTTAATTAAGTTAAATTGTCAGTAATTTAATTAATTAACGGGCATGCACGATCTTAAACACGGGGGGATTGACAACTCGTAATATGTGGTGCCCATATGAAAATATGGGGGTTGGTGAGGTGAGTTCAATTAGGATCCTTTAGTGGAATGAATCCTAATTAATGGATCAGGTTTGGATCCATTAGCGGGCCAAGAACCAACTCCTCCTCTTGGTCCCTGCCTTAGCCCTATAAATACCCTATGAGATCAAGAAACCAAACCAATTAATCAAACCCAAGAGCCAAGGAAAAACCCTCCCCCTCTCCCTCTCTCTCTCTCTCTCGGCGCCGACTAGGAGAAGGGTTCTCCCTTCGGTTAACTTGACTCCTCCTCCACCAAGCTTCGGCCGAGACTCAAAGAAGCAAGGTAGGAATCTCTTCTACCTTGCTTGAGGCTCGGGAAGGGCTGAGGATGCGCCGACGAGGAGAAGAAGGCGGTGCAAGGGTTGCCTTGCGGCGGCGGCGCAAGAGGGAAGAAGAAGGGGTTTTGAGGGCTTTTGTGGCGAAGAAGAGGGTTGTTCCTTGTCTTCTTCTTCTTCTTCTTCATCTTCCTCTCAAGATGTACCACTGATCCGGAGGGCTTGGAGCCGGCTCTGGTGGACGGCGGCGCAAAGGGAGTGGAGGAGGTGCCGGCGGCGCAAGCCCTAGGTTTTAGGGTTTGCTGCTGGATTGGAGAAGGGGTTTGGTTGGTGTTCTTGGTGATCTCAGATCGCGGTAGATCGTCGCCCTCACGATGTCCACGAAGGGAGGGACATAAGGTAGATGATTGTGAGTTGATAGGAAAGGTATAACTTTCCATAAGCTTCTTTGTATTTCATTATGTCGAACATTTGTTGTATGGATATGTCTCGTCATTTTATGTGTAGGAATTTTATGTTTTGCTTGCAAAATATATTTAATAAATTCTTAACTGGACCCCGACCATAAACACAAAAGCTGGCGATCAACTCGTCGCCTTTTCCGCGGTTGAAGGATTGAGCAAAGTGCAAGGCCAATTTTGGTAATTGGCTAAGTTGCAACTTTGGATCGTTTGATACGGCACGAGACGGTCGATGGGAAATGACTCTCTATTTGGATTAAATTTTTAATCCATAGACATAGAGAGGTCTCTCGGATCGACTAGGTATTTGTTTAGGAAACCCGCCAAGCCATACCCAACACTTGATACATTTACCTTGACGTTTCTCCAAATTAGCCTTAAATTCTTTGAACCTGTCAAAGCACTCAGACTTGCGGCGCATCAAGTAAATGTATTCATACCTTGAATAATCATCTATATCAGAGATGAAATATTCATAGCCACCTCTAGCCTGGATAGACATAGAACCACACAAATCAGAATGAACCAACTCCAACACATGCATCTTTGGCTCTATACCCCTTGGCCTTAAAAGGCCTCTTGGTCATTTTACCTTCCAAGCAAGATTCACAGGTTGGGAAATCTTCCACCACCAATGAACCCAATGATCCATCAACTATCAACCTTTGAATCCTATTCAAGTTAATATTGTTAGGATGTATACTAAAAGCCTTGCCTTTTGGTTAAGGATACATCTACATTTTAAAGAGAATTAGAAATCACACAGTGCATGTTTATGTTTATATTAGTATGTGCACTAAACGTCTAATGCTTGGCATTGTAGATAACATGGTGCGTGGTGTCACACAGAAGATCATGTTGTCAGGTTCCTTACCGAAGCATAAGAAAAAGGCTCACAACCGAGATAGAGTTGGACAAACCATCGGCATGGTTGTAGTGTAATCAGGTGTGGTTTATCTTAACTATAGGATTACACTAGTGTACTTTGTGTACATTGAGTAGGACCAAAAGAGAGGTCATCCAATTTTTGCACTGACCTAGTAAGTTGAATTAGACCTCGGATGCTATTATGGAGTATGGTCTCTAAATCCTGAAATAATTGTGGGCATATATTATTAGTTATTGTTTCATTAATTTACCAATGGGCGAGATCTATTCTATTAGATCGATAGACCCGGTAAGTTGGGAAATAATATTAATAATATGATGTGTCATTGATTATTGACGCAATCCGTATCCTGGTGAGTCAGGGTGATGATGCCCTCTTGGTGAGCTTAAAAGGATCGTCATGTCAAAACTTGCAAGTGGACCATGGTCCGGCATGTTGAAAAGGTTGAGTGATACTAATCAATGATCAAGAAGATAATTAATTTAATTATCAGTAAATTGAATTAATTATCGGGCATACGATATCATAAACATGGGGAGATGGACGACTCGTAATAGGTGGAGCCCATATGAAAATATGAGAGTTGGTGAGGAAGTACAATGGGATCCTTTAGTGGAATGGATCTCCATTAATGGATCGGGTTGGATCCATTAGAGGGCCAAGAATCAACTCCTCCTCATGGTCCCTATCTTAGCCCATTAAAGCCCCATTAGAGTCATGATAAAAGGCTGGATTAATTAAGGAATTAATTTGGGATTAATTAAAGAATTAATCATAGAATAATTAAGAAATTATTCTATATAAAAATTTGGATGGAATAATTAAGGAATTAATCATGGATTAATTAAGGAATTATTCTATATAAATTTTTATAATCAATCCATATTTAATTGGAAAAAATTTTTCCAATTAAACTAACTAATCCCCTATATATAAACCCACCTCTCTCTCTCTCCCTAATCTCTAATCTCTCCTCTCTATGTTCTTGGGCGCCGGAGAGAAGAAGCAAGAAGAGAAGGGTTTCTCCTTGTTCTCACTTGATCTCATGGGCGTGTAGAACCGGTAGGAGAAGGAGGTACACGATGGTGATTGGCTTGGAGCAAGGGAATGGGCGGAAGTTGGCCGGCGGCAGGTTTCAAGGAGCTTGCAGTGCCGGCGGCAAGAAGGAAGGAGAGATCAACTCTCCTCCTCTCTTCTTCCTTGTTCTCTTATTCTTCCCTCACGGTAAGCTTCTCCTCTGTGTGCACAAGCAAGGAGCAGGAAGGAGGAGTCGCCGGAGGCCGGAAAATAGAGGTTGTCCTCTTGTTTTGGCGTCGGCGGTAAGAAGGAGGGACTAGGGCTGTTCCGGTGGGATTAGGGATGAAGAAGGAGCTTAGTCGGCATCTTCTTCTCCGTTCTTCATATTTCTAGCTCCCTCTCGGAGCTGCCACTTGGCCGGCTGGAACTTGGAGCTCGAGGTGGTCGGCGGCGAGAGGAGGAGAGGTGAGAAGAGGTGGTTGCCGAAACCCTAGCTAGGGGTTTGCCGCAAAAGAGGATGAGGATTAAAGGAGAAGGATTCATTCGTGTGCCTTGGTGACTCCATGACTTGGGAGATCGTCGCCCACACGACGTCCAAGTGGGCAGGTCATAAGATAGAAGACTGCGAGGTAAACGGCGAGGTATACTTCTCCCGAGCTCAGTTTTCTTTATGTTTTGTTTTATTGTGCTTTTATGCTTTGCCTTGTCATTTCATGTGTGTTGAATTATTATTTAGATTTGAAATCTTAGATAATAATAATTAACTGGACCCCAAAGATAAACACAAAAGCCGACGATCCATATCATCGTCTTTTCCATGGTTTGTTAATCCGGAAAGTTATAAAGCCTTTGTGGCTAAGTTGTGACTTGGACTAATTAACACGACGACGAAACGGTCATTATAGGGATGGGTCTCTATTCAGATTAAATTTTTAATCCATGGACATAGAGAGGTCTCTCAAATACGACCACGTGGTTGTCTTGGAAACCGCCAAGCCATACCAACAATTGGTATCAAAGCAAGGTTTCCGATTTTGTGTGTTTAGGATTCGGTTATTTTTTATGCACATTATCATGTACATTATGTTGTTGGATGATGTTTGGATGTGCGTAGGCTAACTTTGTGTTGCAGGCATTAGATTCCAACTATTATGGCAATTATGATTGTGTGTATGTGATTGATTGTGTGATGTAAATTATTTGAATCCTCGAGGTTGACGAGGCTAGATAAGCTTTTTAATTTTTGTAATTAAATATAACACGTGTTTAGCCAAGCTTTCTATTTACTTTTGATCTAGAAGACATGTACACTCCTTCGTGGAGTATAGGATCAATGGATGTAAATTAGTTAGCTAGTCATCTCAGCTCGGGGACTCCTTCATGGTGGCATGCGCATGGATAGGATGGAGTGGACAAGGTGACGACACGACTGGAGGCACATTGGAGACCAAGGTCATAATAGTTGGAAAAATCTAGCATTTTTCATTGTTCTATTATTTTGGTTTGTGTGTGCTTGTTGTGTGGATGTATGTAAAAACCTCAACTCAAATAACTAAGTGGGAGAGGGACCTAAGGGTCCCATGACCTCCACTACAATCTGACAAATGATGTGAACAAGTCTGTGCATCGGCTCTCAGTGCCTTCCTCCCCATCGGATGGGCTTGTTCTACGGATCACTAGGTCAGAAAAGACTATAGGAAATTATTGATGTGTGTGTGTACTTCCCCATCGGAAGACACATAATCAGAAATATTTTTTCTTGGTGTCGTGTGGTGGTAAATACTTAAATATAAATAATAAGTATCCTCCCCATCGGAGTCACTGCTATTATTTGTAGGGCCGAAGAGGACCAACTATTAATTTTACTTGTCAAAAGGATAGGATGACAAGACAGTAAAATTAATGGGTAAAACCACCTCTCACGAATGTAGGGTTCGTATACGTCCACACCATCGTGGCATACGAAACTCTCGGTGTTTGAGGTGATGGTAGAATTTGTAAATAAATTATTTTAAGGTGTCAATTTATTTCAAAATTCTAAAGTGTGTGATTGTTATGATTCTCAGGTGGTTTTTAAAATGGACTTAGACCCACAAGACCTAATTCAGAGAGAAATCCAATTAAATGCCCCTAGTGATAAAATGGATTGGGAATTGAATATGGACTTTGTCACTACTGCCGAGGAACCTAAGTGTGATCTTGTCAGTTCTGTGATGAAAAGCCTAATGAGATTAATACCGAAGAAGAGTTCGAATATTTTAGGAAATGGCTAGAAGCAGACAAGACGATCGAAGATCCTCAAAATCAGGCTTCTTCCATTACCAGTGATAAAATATCAGAACTCGATGAACTCTTTAGTCAAAGTAATCGAGCCGCTAGGCAGACGGTAATGAAGAACTTGACTACTACCATCTTGGTTGAGGGGATGCCCGTGAGGGAACATGCCCTCAAGATGATGGCTTGGCTGAAGGAGATAGAAATTCTTGGAACATAGATTGATGGGGAAACCCAAGTCAATCTTATCCTCCAATTTCTACCAGGGAGTTTTGAAAAGTTTCGCCTAAGCTACAATATGAACAAGCATTCATATTCATTGGCAGAACTTCTGACAGAACTCGAGGCAGCAGAGGCTGTTTCTCATCAGAGTTCGCAGACTTTCATTGCTTAAGTAGTTCCTACTTCTAAACCGAAAGGAAAGAAGAAGGAGAACCATACTGAGGCAAAGAAAGTAGCAGGATTACAAGAACCTCAGGGGCGCATAAAGAAGCCAAAAGGCATGTGCTTTGTATGAAAGCAGTCAGGACATTGGAAGACAAATTGTCCTCGCCGTCAAAGTAGTACCGGAGGTATATTTTCTTCTTGTGTCATTGTAACATGTTTAGCGGCGATATCTATCGCTACCTGGTGGGTAGATACGGATGCCACTAATCATGTCTGCATTTTTGTGCAGGGGTTCCAGGAAATCCGATGGCTAGCTGAGGAGGATATTGCTGACTACATGGATGGCTATAGAGATGACTTTTGCAGTGGGAGTTTTCACTATTATGTCTTTAACATAGGTTGATATAGTTTTGGTTTTATAGATTGTCTTTATATACTTAATTTTTGGAAAGAACTTTGTTCAATTTCTAGAATAAAGATATTTTCTATTGCTTTTATTTGTTAAAAGTGGAATAGAAGGAATGTCTATTGAAGTACATAGATAGACAATTAGTATATGAAACCAAAAGGATCCCATGATGTAATTAATAGTTTATCATCATAACTAATGTAAGAGAAAGGTTCCTTCCAAGTGAAACCAAACACATGTTTTGTCTCGAAAGATTGGATTTGTTAAACTCTAGTAGGATTCAAAAGTGATCAACCAAAAGGCCTTAGGGTTTATTGGTTATTGGAAGACTTGTCTTCCTTAGGATCTTTTGACCCATACTAGGGAAGTAACAAAACCAAAAAGGCTTGTCCCAAGCCTCGGGGCATAGAGCCAAAAACCATGAAAGAAATTGGCTTACCTTGATAAGTATAGGCCCTTAGTCTATTCAGAATAGAGGTACCTTGTTTATTTTATAATCGAGGGATTAATACCTCTGTTGGGACCGGGTGCATGTCGACAAGGATACGAGTTCGTAAAATTTAAAATTTTTTCGTGCAGCGGAAGAGTTTGCATAAAATAATTTCCTAAATTATTTTAACTTCGTATCTAGCATGCAATCTTATGGTGTGTTGACATAATCATAAAATAAAACTTTGCGGAAAAGTAAACTAATTTACTAAGTACCTCTCGTAACTCGAAGTAAGGGACGAGATCCAACCGTAGCGTCCCTTGGAAGCTCCGCCTCTATTCGCGTCCACGCCGAGTTCTCTTCGGGATGACTTCACAAAGTCACGAGTTTTGTGCCGACGAGAACTACTAGATTCTCGGAAGACACAACTAGAAGAATAAGAGAAATAATGGAAAAACTAACCAACGAGTAATGGAATCGAATTCCGGGAAGAGAGGAATCGCTATCCGCTTCTTCTTCTTCGTGTTCGGGTTCTCCTTCTTCTTGTAGCTCACGGCAACACCTCAAGGGGAGGAGTTGGTTGTGCGCCGGCCCTAAGCTTCAAGTGGGCGCCGGCCCTAAGCTCCTTGTGGTAGCCGGCCCTAGGCAAGAAAGAAGAGAAGGGAGGAATAAAGAGAGAGAGAGAGAGGGAACTCTTAATCAACTATTGATTAATTGATTGATGTGAATAAAGGGCTAGCCTTTGGGTCCTTTATATAGTAGCAACTCCTTTGCTAAGTCTCCCTCTAAACGGAATTAGTTATAAGAATTTATCCTATAAATTTTCTTAACTAATTATTCCGTTTAAACCAAGTCTTTATTATAAACTAATTTATAATAAAAACTAATTCTTTTTCTCTTTAAATTATGGAATAAATTTTATAAGAAATTTATAAACTTTCTTATTATGGATAAATTAATTCATAATTGATTTTACAAAATTAAAATAAACCCAATTCATGGATTATTTTAATCTTCCATAAAAGAATAAATTTCAATAAATTTTATTTATATAAATTTCTTTATACAAATTTATTTATCCATATTTATAAATAAATCGCGCTAGATTTATTTTATTAATTAAACCAAAATAAACTTGGTTTATTCTCCTTTATTGGCCGGCCACCCAAAGAGGGTTAACACCCTCTTTGGCCGGCCCAAACCGACCCGAACCGTCGCGAATTAAACTCATTTAATTCGCCCAAAAAGCCTTCAAAGACTCAGCCATTTTTAGCTTCCATTGCGCCTCTGACCACTCAGATTCGACTTATTTCTCTTGATCGGAAATCCAATTTTCAACCCGTTTTAAATCCCTCGGATTACTCGTATTGCGTGTGACTAAATAGGCTTTCGATTTATGTTGGCCGTCTATAATTAACCCATTATTTATAGAACGATCATGAGTGGCACCTAGTAGTACATCATGATCCCCAATTAATCGAAAGATCAACGGTTTGACCCCAGAAGAAATTATTCTGAAACCCTTCAGCAGCTCTAATGAATCGTGCCTCATTCCCTTCACCACCTTATACCCACTTGGTTCAGGACACGGTCTATGGTGTCAGTCCCCACTAGGCTGACTACGTCACACCTAGCCCAATAGTGTCTTCCTCGTCCTTTGGATTTCTAATTACTCTCATGTATTTAAGAGACTCGCACTCTTAACATGATATGCTCTGGCCAGAGGCTTTGGAGTAACAATCCGACGATAGGCCTGGGTATACATCTCCTCGCAAGGAGTGGTGAATCCTTTGTAGGCTTTCAAACATCTTCGGGCACTTCGGCTTATACCCGATCATCCTGGGTCCACACCTCCTTGGAGATGCTGCTTAAGATGTCAAAGTATAAGTCTCCATGACCAAGATGACTTGAACACCGCAAGTCAAAGGAACATCGCACTTAGCCGCAGTAAGATCTTCATTGACATATCTACATGTAGATTCCCATATGAAGTCTCACAGCTAGTCACTCCAATGAACTAGTTCCCTTAACTGCATCCATGTTTATCTCGGACATCCCAATGTCACCAGCCAGTGAGAATCAGCTGATTAGAGAATAACCCATGCTAGTCTCAACAGAATTGATAGTGTCCGTTTTTATCAATTCATCGACTAGGATAATTTCAATACTTCACAATTGCACATTAGAGATAATCACTAGTTGTGATCTCATCACAAATTCTCTTATGCTGTGAGTTGTGTTGCAGACATTCAGTAGATGAGTTAAGATACCTCAATCATACCTCAAATAGTGAATTATCATTTATTAA